>VYZT01023565.1:4381-28587 GCA_013400735.1 Pomatostomus ruficeps | reverse complement strand
TCATGCTATTGCTACAGAGAATTTCTAATACTCGATTGGACCTTAGAATGAAATTCTTATCCTCTTCATTGAAAAAAAATCTACATAGCACACTCTTCAAACTTTGTTTTCTCACCTATTTTTATGAAACTTTTGAACAAAACGCAGAGTTTAAGAGTTTTAGAAATTATCTGTTTTAAAAAAGAATAACTTCAGTTAAGATCAGAGTGTAAGACCAGTTTCTGCCACTCATTTTTATTAATAAGGTAATTACAACAACCACACTTGTTACCATGAAATCGGCTTTACTAAATCTCTCCACTGCATTCAGAATACTTGGAATTGTGCTGATACCATGTTGGTATAGCTCCTTTATGACACTTAATACATTCATTACTGGCATAATTTAATTAAGACTCAGATCCCCTGCACTTTTGCTGCATATTGGTTTGGTGGTTTTGAAACTTTATATTACCACAACTACTGACAAATTTCGTTATAACAATTTAATGGATAATTTTACTTTTTTATCTACAAAAATATTCTTCTTGTAACACTTCTGAAAAAAATGATTCCTCAAACACATAATCAAAAAAATCTAGGCTGCTGTTTTCTTCTAACATTTTAATCTTTATTTAAGATTTGTCCATGTCCAAAAATTTAAGCCCTAGCTACATATTTGAGTAGATGTAACGTTAATTCATTATGATGAGGTCAAGGATATTGATGTTACTGTAATTCTGTTCAAGCATCATTCTAGACAGGGTCTTTCTACTGCTTTATAAAAACGGAAAATTTTTCTCCTCAGTGATTGTGTCTGCCAAGTCAGCACACAGCACACACATCAGTAGCTGTTTAGAAGGTACGTCTTCATTTCCAGATGAAGGATTCAGGTCTAAATTCAATGAGTTTAAAATTAGAATTTTTTTAAAAAATATTTAGCAGTGAGGATTTTCCTCTTTTTTTGGTAATGAGCAAGAATGAAAGATTTTTCTAAGAAGTATAAAAAAAATGGTCTTGCTATAAGAGCTGCTAACTTTGTTTTAGAGGCTCAGTAGTTGAAATTGATGGAAGCCTTTGTTTATTTGTCATTTATCTGCTTTTAAATACTTACAGTGAAAAATACGGAAATCAATGTATGGATGAGAACCTCTTCTCTCTGTTTCAAATCCTGCCCGACTTCTTACTCGCACATCTCCTAGAAACAGGGTCAAGAGTGAAATAAAAGTGTGGAAGAGTGGCAGAGATAAAATGCAAATGAACATAGCCTGGAGGGGTAAAGATTCATGTACTTAATGGAGGAGAGTAATTCAAACAATAGGCCTACTTCAATGCTTTTTGTTTTAAAGGTGAAATTCAAAACAAAGTTTGAAGACTTGTTAAACATGCAATCACATGCTTTCTTGTCAAAATCTCTCCTGCCTAAGCATACGTTGCCAGAAGCACGTGATAAGCATTCAGATGAAATTAGGAAGAGCTTGCTACACCAGTATGGTAAAAATGCACCTTAATATGACAGAAAACAAGAACATTTAAAGTCGATTTGTTCTTCAGTAACACACATACAACGATAACATTTTGTAGAATACAAAAAAGATTCAACTTCTAGAAATGGTAGCTTTTAGCAAATAAGCTAGTTACAACATGGTTTTATATTATATAATATTTTCCCACTAGCATTTACTTACTTGTGCTCAGCTGTTTGAATATTACACAAGAGCCTATTAAAATACCAAAACTCAGTATTAAAATTTTATCAAACTATTTTGCACTGTAATTAGCTTCAACCTGAATCTTTTAGCATGCTAGTTGACTTCTACTTACGCATTTTACCAACTGAAAGCTGATCAGTATTCTTTTGTTAGATATTTGTATGCATTAATAAAAGCAGTTCACCTGGATTAAAAGCTTTCACTTAAAATCGTTTTACAACTACAAATTTGGAGAAATCTTCGAGGATCAAATGCAATAGGGTTTCCCTCCTCAAACCCTAACAGAGATAAATTTAAGATGTGCAAATGTTGTGGTTTCTAATTATGAAAATCCTTCAAGTGTCATATTCTCCTCACTTCAAACACCACACTTTTTATATGAAACCAAAATAAGTAATTAACAAAAAGAACTACGACTGAGTTTATAAGAACTAAATAAAAATATAGCTATTTAATTTTCATCAAGTCATAAGCATCTTGAGAGCATTTTCTTCCTTTTTTTTCTTTTCTAACCTGCTAATCTGTAATGCTGAAGCAGGCAACTTGTCAGAAAATAGCTAAAGGTACTGACTCACACTTCAGTAATATGCTTTTAATACTTAACAGGTATCTTTCTGGAGATATATATCGATAAACACCGACACATCTACAGTGACGCACTTTACATGAATGTTATCTTGTGAGGCACGCTGGAAGGACAACAAAAGGGTAAGGAGGCCAGGGTTCCCCTAAAGTTTACATATCAGTAAAAACATACTAAGTACGTGTGCCTTTAATCTTTTTATTTTTTTGAAACTGAAAACCTTAACTGAGCTGCAAGGGGAAGCAACCCAATTACTATCTGCAAGTATTATTTTTCAGACCACTTACAATACATTACTTATAAAGGCTTCAAGCATTCATATGAGCAGAGTGCAAGAGACTTGTCTCCTTCCAGGCAATACAGAGGCAGCAAATTGTAGAACTCTTCTGTTAGGCACAAGCAATGGATGAATTTTATTTACAAAATAAATTAATTAAAATGAAAAAGAGAGGAAACTTTGGAAGAGAGGAGGCAAATGCATTAGTAGCTGTATATGAAAACAACACTTTACACGGAGGGAAAATTCAACTTTCATTACCTTTCACTCATATTTATCTGGGTAATCAGGCATAGCTACAGCTGTGTGAATGAGTTCACCAGCTAAATTAAAAGAAAAATAAGAGGTTTTTTAGTGGAGCTAATTTTTTACAGAAAAGGTGATACAGCTTTTGTGATTTTAGTTTTCAATTCAGTTCGTTTAGAATTTATAAACCAGAGTACGAATTAACAAATAGTTTCAGCCAGTATATAACTACGTTTTGGCAAACAATTTGTTTTAAGTGTCAAGAATAGGAAAAGTTCACAGAAAAATACCTGACGACCAACACGGAATTCTGCAAATAACAAAATGAGCAGGTTCATCTGACAAATGAAGTTCAGAAAATTTCTCTCTGCTTTGTTCTTTTTCATTTAGTAATACCCTTGTTTAACAGTATAGACAGATTAATACTATCCCTGCTACCCTTGAAATGCCTGCAATGTTGTGGATCTTAGGGAGGAAA
The DNA here is from genome assembly GCA_013400735.1 of Pomatostomus ruficeps. Classification (NCBI taxonomy): domain Eukaryota; kingdom Metazoa; phylum Chordata; class Aves; order Passeriformes; family Timaliidae; genus Pomatostomus; species Pomatostomus ruficeps. The sequence goes on along the minus strand of VYZT01023565.1, from coordinate 25,312 downwards.
ACTAGAAAAACTGTTTGTAAGTGAAATGAAGAAATGTAACTAACTACATTACTTTAAATAGGAACTATTAGAATATCTATTTCAGGAATATTTAGCCAAAGAAGCAACTATATACTAAAAATGCACATGGCAAACTAAGGAAAAGGCAACTGTAATAAGATAAAGCTAAAATGAGGGTATTTATTTGCATATATATCAAAGGAGAAATTCCCAGCAAGGAAAGCTAAATATTTTCATTACATAGTTATTAAATAAAATTCTCTCTCCCTAATCATGGTAGAATAAGCTTTTTTTTAAAAAAACAGTATCTCAACAATGGATTAATTTTTTTAGAATACAATTGGATTTATTGTGGAAAAATATACCCCTTCTACAGGACTGGAACTTATGACAGCAAACAAAGTAAAAATTTCTCTTGTGCCAGAACAAAGGCAGAAGAGCCATCTTCATTATCATGGTACAGAACTGCTGCATTTTTCAAGATTTCAGACAATAAATGTGCTTCAAAAATATTGGTACAAGTGGAATTTGATGATACCATACATCCATCTCAAGTTTCTAAATATACAGAAGCAGAAAAGGGAGTAACTGGCTGCACATTATGAAACAATGTGCCATTAGCACAGTGAAACGAATCTCTAGTGCATATGTATAGTTAGTTACAAAACATCCAGAAGTACTGGATCATCGTTATGCATTCACTGTTTGGTTAATGTAACCTGCAGAAGATTAATGGATCCCAAATGCACCCACTTCGTTGTGCTTTCACATAACATATTCACATCAATTTGTTTGGGAAATCCTGCACAAGTGTTTTACAACCCCGTGACTCTGAAGTTATGCAGAATTTGATTTTAAGGAAGAGATGTGTTTATCTTCATAGGGAAGTTTCCAAAAAAGCACAAGATAGCTCTGACTTGAGATTACTTTTCTCAAACAAAAGGACACTGTTACGTAATTCCTTCGAAGAGCAACAGAAGTCCAACCTCAGAGCCAATCATTATTATGGCAGCTGAAAGACAGTTAAAATTCAACACCTAAAACAAAAGAACTTATGAGTAGTTTTCATTTATTTACACTTTTACAAACATATTGAAATGCTTACAAAATCTTTTTAAACAATCAGATCACCCAGTCTGCTTATAGGTAAATTTCCTGGGGGGAGGGCACAGAAGTGGCAGCAAGCTGACTGACAGCTTTTGTCTGAAGTGTCTCTTCTAGAGCCACTTTTAGCCACACTGGAAAGACTCCTGTGTTACCTTAAGGGAACACATTCAAGTCCAGCACCCTAATGATACTGGACTTTCAGGAACAATTTTTTCCCTCTTTGAGAGTTTTGGTGATTCCAAAGAACCAAGAGAATGATTTAAAAAATGTGAAGCCTTCCTTTCAAATCCTTATTATGTGCACAAAAATGACACAGTATCTGACGGCTGAGTATTTAGTGATGCTTTTTTCTAGAATAGTCCTGCATGATCAGGATTGCTTGCATTTTTTAAGACAACAATCATACTGGCAGAAATTTAACTGAAGACTAAATAAATCATGGAAGAAGGAATGTAAGAGGGAGGTTTGCAGCTACGACTGAAAACTGAAAAGAAATTAGGGCTGTAACAAAACTTACCTTGAAACAGATTGTTTAGTTCCTGCCCCTCTCTCAGATTCCTGCTCACACCACAAGGACAGCTCTCATACTTACCAGGCAGCTGAAACGCCACAGCTGACACCCCTGGACCTTAGGGTTACACAGCACACACTCGGTGCTACGCTAAGGCTGCCGTGCAGCACAGTAACAATGCAGCAGCTGCTTGGGAAGCTGAGGCCATCCGGAGCAGGGGCAGAAACCTCAGAGATCATGGGGGAGAGCTGGGAGCAGAAATTACGACAGCCACCTCAAGGTAAAGCACTCAGCCATGAGGTTGTGAAGAGCAGGATTTTCAGACAGAATTACTAACTTCACAGATTAAAATTCCTATTAAATTTGGTGGAGAAACAGATGACAGGTCAGCTGAATGTGCCAGAATTAAAGCAAACAGAATACAACATAAAAACCGCTAGCAGAGAAGAGCGGGCGCCTACATTACACAGTAGCTTTTCTCCAAGGTTTCCTATTTGAAGTGATCAAGTGCTCTAAAGGAAGGTAAATGCTCCAGTTGGAGTTGAGAGGTGCATGCTCACCAGCAGAAGCAGTCAGTGCCCCCCACTTTCTACCCCATGCACAGTAGGAAAAATTTCAGTCAATATAAAGTAAGAAAAAAAAGAAACCAGAAAAGCAAAGAAGAGAAAAATCAGGAAAGTATCAAGATTACACAGAAGCACTTACAAGGTATTTTGAGAATTCATCATAGTTGCTGAAAAAAGTGGCTGAGGTGATGCAGATGTATTAGCCTTTCCAAGGTCTTAAAAGAAAAATTCTACAATGCTGCATCTGTATCTATATTTTAAAATAGTAAATAAGCCACTCGGGAGTGGCTTAGTGTATATTTTGGGAATGGGGTATGACAGATGAGTCATTACAGTGAACGCTGCTTGGTTATATCGACACATTGGTGAAGGCAGCCAGGAGTTGGTTTTTTTATTTTGCGTACCCCTAAAATAGGATCTTTTCAACTGAACCTGGACACACTGCTATTCTACAGGAATTCCTATTCACTTGGTGTAAATTAATTTCCATTGGATTACCATTGGAACAGCCTGAAAACATTGAATGAAGCAACTTCATGGCCAGCACAATTAAACAAAGGCAGAGGGAGTTACTGTAGGTACTCTTAGCCTTGTATTTTGGTCTGCTAAGATAAATACCTTACCAAGGCACATTGTATTAGTAGATGCAGTCTGTATGGAATAAAACAACCAAGTAAAAGGCAAATCTTCTCATGACTATGCCTAACTTCCCATTAAGTTACAGCTGAGGATTCCTTATAGCTTATTCTGCTCAAGTGTACTAAGATAAATAAAACAAAAACAAAACTCTCACAATCCGGTAGGAAATGTAATGCTTCACATTTCTTGCAAAAAATTCTAATGGAATATATTAACCCTTGAATCTACTCTGACATGAATGTTCCTACATACCGATGAGTCCAACTGTTCAGCTTTCAGGCTGGTCTTTTTTACAGTCCATTTACAATTACAAAAGTAATAAATACGTAAATAGTTGCTAACTTGTACAGTATAGTGTACATAGCATTTGGGAAAACCAAGTGATCTCTATTAAGTGAGAAAATAATAAAACTTTATCACATAATGATTCAAACATCCTGTGAGCAATTTTTCGTTTGCTTGTTGATACCCTCCTCCCCCACCTAAGTTAGAAGTCAATCCTTTAAAAGATTTACTGCTTCTGAACAGCAGAACAGCATGAATGGATTATGCCAGCAAGAGTTATACTATTCATAACAAGCACCAATCTCATTAAGAAATACTTAATTCCAATGAGAAAACAAGTAAAAAATTAATTTACTTAACATCATGTTCTGAATATTTTCCAGTTCTACTTATGAGAATAGTGGAAGATTTCCAAGACAAATTAGATTTTTCTCTCCATTCAGATGTATATACCAAAACCTACAGGAAGTCATGCTTTGCTTCTCTCTAGAGTTACTTGAGCACTATCACAATTCCTTCTGCAGAAAAGATGAGTCTAACTACTTCATTTTAACTTTTGAAAACAAAATAACCTATTTCCAACAACAACAAAAACCCAGCAGCTTTTCCAATAAACATTTAGAACCCAGCATCTTCTGCTCTCCTCTTAACAAATCCCCAAAGTAATTAAATTCTCTGATTAAAACTCCTTCAGGAGACAGTCAGTGCTGTAGTATGAACAACTTCACAAATGTTAAAAATCAAAATAACTGGGAAAAAAAGTGAAACTGCTAAGTCAAAATTGGATTTTTATGTATATATAACCATATATTCCTACATATGTAGGTTAGGACTATAAATTAATGTACACACATGCATATAGCTTAAAACTTGAAATTCATAGACAATGCAGTTATGAATTTCTGGGGACTTTAACATGTACAATATACCACTAAACTGAAAAGACTCAGGGCATAAAAAGACATGTTCTGGCTGATTTAGTTGGAGATGGTTAAGAATTTGTAATGAGTAGCTGTTGATGTTCATTGAGCTGTGCGAGACATCTTGCAACCATTCATAGTCCATTTCAACACAAATTCATAGCTCAAGATGGCTTAAATTAAGTGGCACCATTTAGCAGTGAAACAGACTCAGAGCACATAGACAGTCCCCATGCCATCTGCAACACCAGCAGCCTCCAGAAGAGGTGCAGGAAAAACTGAATCTGGCAGCCAGATCTGAAAGAGCTTTGCATCTTTCTCCTCTCAACAAGTGACCTCAACTCCTTCTGCGCACTCACTGTCACAGACCTGGATGCTTTCCCCTCCTAATACCGTTCTTTCGCTTGAATTCGGCTTTACCCTTTATCTACTTGCTACTCTGGAAGCACTCCTCAGTAAGCTGACAGAACTACATGGCCCTGTCAAACACCCCTTCCCTTCTCAAGTCACCTTCTAGGATTAATGAGAAAAATATTGTTTAAAATCATAACATTATTTGAAGAACACCTCATGCATTTCATAGCCTCAGTACTGAAGTTTTTAAGAGTGCGTGGTAACTCTCAAACAAGTGTTCTCTAAGCTAGTTTTAACTAGAAAGATACCATGCAGAGGTGGCAAATTCCATCACAGAAAGACCAACCATGCATCACTTAGAAAGCTTTACTTCTACCAAACACATTAGCTTAATTACAAGAACTTTACTTTTTCTTTAGTATAGGGGTAAAACATCCTACACAATGGAGTTTAACTCAGGAAAAATGAAAAGAAAAAAGGCAAACAACCAAAAAACCCAAGTCAACACAAAAGAATCCAAACTCTTCTAAAGATTCTAACCAAAATATTATCCAGGAGAAAGAGAATGATAAGTTTATGAATTCAACAGAGATATAAAAAAGTTATTATTTAAATCAATCATAGATGTTGGAACTTGCAATACAGAAACTGGTATGCTTACCTAGCATACGAATGTACAACGCAGTCTGATCAGAGCTGTCATAGGAAATTGCTCCACGCCTCTGAAGAAAAAAAAAAGTGTATTTTACGCCAAGTTAGAAGCAAATAATTTTTAAATTTAAATGAAAATGAAGTATTAATTGACCAACCATTGCAATTTTAACTCGTAAAATTAATTTTAGAAATTTTGTGTCTTCCATGCAAAATGCATCTTTCAAGTATATATATCTACTGGTTTTGTTTTAAGAGGAGACAAAGGAAGGACAGGAATTGGTATTGAAAAGATTATGAAAAGCAGGTTCAGAGTGCAGAAAAAAATACCTCAGTATATTTCTTTTCAATGTTCTTCAATCATTCCTCACAATAAAAAAGATGCAGAACGAGATTACACAGACACAAGAAAACGCTTCTCATGGCCTTCTAGAACACCACACTTTAAACAAATACTTGCAGTTCCTGGCTTCTATATTTACTTTTACCTATGGGGTATTTCCATCTTCCAAAGGTAGAAGAAATAAAAGAACTGAAATGACACCATAACTGCAGCCCTAGGATGCCATATGCTACTTTCATTCCACACAGTATTTTCTGTAGGAAAAGCAAGGTATCACTGAGGTGAGATGTTATACATAAAGGCATTTCAGAGAAAGCCAGCAAGTAGTACTTAATATTTGATGACAGAAGTTCAGAAGAGTCATCAAGTTATCCATGCACAACATTGAGATACCCCCATATAAACTGTATTTCTTACCTACATGGGACACATGTTTCACACATATTCAGCTACCGCCACAGTTATAATCCAGGAAGTCTCCCACAAGGTGGTGAACTGGTCCTCTAATAGCTAAAAACTGGAGCAAAGTTCTCAGTGCTATACAACGCTGGCATCACACAGGCTGCAAGGCTCAACCCAGCCTCACATCTTGCCTTTACTGTGACTATCTTCTGCCCCTTCCTAGGCCTTCATTAATGTTACTGGTTAATCCCAGGATTAGAGGATCACCTTCACAATCACACCTCATTTTGACAGTTCAGAACATTTGTTCTTTACAGAAACAAGATGGGGGGAGGGGGGGGGTGCACATTAGAAACTCCTGTGACCTTTCCCTGTACACCACACTTCTTTCTTACACTGAGGACAGTGAAGTCCTCGATGCCATCCACCAAGAGTCATGCTTTTGAGAACTTCATATAAAAGCCAACCTGATGGCAAACATAATCACCCATTTTTTCATTTCTGCAGCAGGAACAACACTACCTCATGGACACATAACAGCCTGAAAATGTGCAAGTTCAGAAGATAAGAAATCAAACCATGCTGGAAACAGGACAAAAAAATAATGTTGGTTATTGAAAAGAATTCTGAAAGAAAGAAAAAGAAAATTACAGAGAAGGGCAAAAAGGCAGAACTGCTGATATGCATCTATCTACACAAGCTGAACAAACTCGAAGACAGACTAGAAATGAATAACCTCAATCACTGTGATTTGTACAAGTGATGCGCTAAGACTTCGAACTCATAAGTTACACCTATTTTTTAAATATTTTTTATGTTAAAACAAAAAATAAAATATTACACTTGAAGTTGTAGAAGTTTTTTTCCAAAGGTAAGCTTTTGGAAAAACCAGATCAATATATAATTACAGAAGCGACCAAAAACCTAGCTCCAAATGGGGTCCAATAGTAACAGTTGTTGTAAAGACTACAAGGAAGAACTCCCTGTACAGAACTTTTATGCTGTCTTAGCTTTTGTTCTATATTTCCTTGGAAGATCATAAACCATGCAAATAATTCAATATATGTCTGTACAGCATTTTTCATAGCAGTGTGCCTGTCCCAATGGGAAAGGCAGAAATAGAACTCATCAGCCAGAAAATGATGCTGATTTCTCACTAACATTTTCAATTTTTTTCATTAAACCTGCCTCTGAGTTTCAGAAAATCTCAGCTGAATATATTTTCAGTAGCCTGGAACTTTTCATATCACTGACTAGGCACAATCAGTGATGTAATTTAGTGCTAACTTGCAATTTGCACCTGTCGATCACAGATTTCTGGACATGACCAGTACAGTTCTGTAATCTAATACAGGACAAACCTAAGCACACATGCAGCTACAAGACCCATGTACAACTGGAGCATTAGTCTACAAGAAAGGAAATAATATACAAAAATTTACTGAAAAATAAATCCTTTTGATATGGCAATTCTAAAATATTACTTGCTCCCTAAAATAAAATAAAATGTTATTTGTTAGATAAAGCAGTATATAGAAGGTAGTGCATCCATGTTTGATAACAAACACAGAGCACATTTTTGAAAACAAAGTAGTTGCTTATACAGACAAGTGATTTTGCTCTGCAGGGAGTCAAAGGTCTTGTAGAAATATTTGAACACTCAATCTATTAAAATTACCCTTGAAAGTTTGGTTTTCTAAGGAAAAATAGAGACCATTTATAAACTTCAGTAGCAATAGTTCACAAATTGGACAAAATCAGCTTATTTTGCTAAAAGGCCTGAGGTCTTAAAGATACTTCGTTCATTGAAATTTTTAAATAAAATAGGTAAGAGGAAAACACACATTAACAAGTTCCACCAACAGACAGATGCTGGGTGGGTGATGAATGGTCAGACCTTTTACCTTCAGACCAGGCAAGTAAGTGAGGTACAGATAGTTAGGAGCACTGTGGTGGGCAGTCAGAGACAAATGACGAAGCTATTGGTACAGAGCTTTTTCAGCAACTTGTGATAGGTAAATAAATAATATTGCACTCATCCAGACATGGATTGCTTTGTGTCAGCTTACCCTACAAACACACAACAGACTATCTACTGCAGGTGGTGGTGTATCATCAATTTTCTCACTTCAACTAATACTGTCAGCGCATTTGTTATACCACCCCCTACAGTACTCTAGAAAAATTCAAGGAAAAAGGCAGAAAGAGAGAAGTAATTTAACGTACCCTGTGTGTGGTTCTTTAAGATACACTGCCCAGATTACACTACTTAAAACCAGCACACAAAAAGACCGGATTTAATGCTCCAGCTTTTACTGAGCTATGATCTGTCAGACAGCAAATTCATAAGCAGGAAGGCAAATGTGTCTTGAAGAACTAACATTACTAGAAAGCACTCAACAGTTCAAACAGTTTAATCAGTTGGATTTTACCCTTGTGGATGACCAAAAATGCCACCTTCCTCATTGCTAATCAAAGGCCCACTCTGTAGCCTACACCAAGACATCAAGACTATATTTACCCTAGAAATATACCTTACTTATACACCGGATGAACATAGCATACGCTGAATCACCCTATAGACACCTTGGATCAGAAATCTTTGTGGATTAAGATTGACTTCTGGCACTTCAAAATGTCATGTTATTATCAATATTTTTAATTCATTTAGCATAAAATTTTATTTCTAAATCTCTGCCACCTCTGTGGTCTACCTGAAGACTTTAACTGTTAATATTGACCCTCTGTACAAACATAAAATAAATAAGCACCATTCCAGCAAGCAGACAGAACTACTGGTGTTCAAGACAATCCCAACGTGTTTGTGTTTAGGCAGGTTCCATTTTCAAGCACAAAGACAACTTGGTTGGTGGGAATGTCTGCTGGACTCCAAGTGATTCAACAAATTCCTCAAATGATTAGGTGAGGTTTTCAACTGCTCCGCTCCCTTCCAGGCAGGAGCACAGCCATCTGAACTGGGTGGGCTGTTTTGCTTCAGCGCTGAAGATGGATGTCAGAAAGACGACTGGGAAGGATTGTTTATACGGGACTTCCACTTTGAAAGCCTCACCTAAAACTTCAGTTTCACACTAGACTATCGTTTATTCTTCCAAAGGACAATACACTAGAAAAGCTTCCATTTTTCCTCTCTTTTGTGACAGATTTGTGGAAGGTGAATGGAAGAAGTTCAAACTAAATTGGAAGATCCATTAATCCTCTAAGAACAACACTGATACAAGGACTCTGCAAAAATATTCAAAGGGAGTATCTACCAGAACTTAGATCTCTCTGAACATCTTTTCACAGAGTATAGAAAGTTATTAAAGGCCACACAAAGGGAACAATGTGCCAAAATAGCACACAGATGCATCTTCAAAGGGAAACCGCTTCAGTGATGCTTGGGAGTACAAGCATTTGCGTGTACCACTTGGAAACAGAGCACCTGCTGCTGTTTGTGTCAAACAGAAATGTTTCCACTGATGTATCAGTTTTATCACATGGACTTTCCAATCTGATTGAGAGCAGAGCACCAGCATGACTTTCGGGCACTTCATTTCCGCAAGGGCCAGCTTTCGGACTGTCAAGCAAAACATCTGCTGCTCTCATTCTGTAACAAAACCTGCTGGAGTGGATGGCCTTCAAAAGCCAGTACCACTCATCAGAAAGAGCCATCCGTGCTTTTTGATGGACTACACAACCCTCATTTTGCTTCTCAATTGTTTATTCAGAAGCTGCGAAAGAAAAGACAGAGGACAGAGACCAACACAGGCAGGTGTTTTTACCCACCTGACTTTTCAGTCCAAGCTCTTTGCTTAACTATCAGAGCATTAGTCTCAAGTGCTCTGAAAACAAGTGTGGAGAAGTTGTTATATCATGGCAACTCCAATGTACTGGTTACGCTGCCTCAAATACACACACTTGGAAGGCATTTAAGATCCTAAGACAGTTTATGAACTAGAAGTCTTGAGAATGACAAGTTAAGACTTTATTTCTCCAACTATTATTATATTTCAAAAGCAAGACTGTCATGCATCATAATTCTTAGACTTATTTCAAGTAATTAAAAGTTCCATGCTAACATAAGATCCAGAGTTTTCCAAAAGGCACCACCAAGTTTTTAACTTACCAAAGCACAGAAAAATCTTCTTTACAAGCACTTAAATTAATATTGAACTTATGTAAGCCACTGCAAAATGGTCCTACTACTATTATTTTAAAATTTCACTGGAGTTCAAGGCAGTACTTTGAAAGTTTATCAAACCAGCAGTAAGAAAATGTAGTTAATATTGCCTCCCTGAAATTTAATCAGCAATAAGAACCACGCCTTTCCTTCAAATATCCAAATGTCATAATTTGAATATTTTCTTCCATATAAAGCCACTTCCTATGATCATCTCCCAACACAGACAGCAACCATTTTTAAACTTAGCTATCATTTGAATGAGTTATCAATGTTAGTGATACATATATCTAACAAGCATCTGTAAGCTATTTTTTCTTATATACCTCAGATGCATATCATGTGGCATAAGATTTAGCCAAAGCTTTATCAACATAAAAAACCCAAGATTTAACAAAAATACACAAAACAAAAGCTTGACAATTGATCAGAAAGAATGTACAGTAGAAAAAAAAACCCATAAGCAATTGGTTTATGTGAGGACAGTAACACACAGGGGTATTGACTTTAGAAACTAAATCAGAATAGCAGAAAGACTCAATGGCAACGGCAAAATAGGTAATTGGATGAACACAAAAATACTAATTCTTTAAAAGAAACAACCATTAGCACATGTAAAAACACCATCATAAGTAGTAGGGAATTTTATGCCTAACTGTATTATGTCAGCTACCTGGAATTCTTATTTTCCCCACCTTAAAACAATCTCTGACCAAACTGGATTAGACATAATCCTTGACCAGGCTTTTTATGTCAAGTTCCAGAAAGCCAGCAGTTCAACAATATACCAGTAAAATGCAGATGATGTACTGGTCTAGCAGCACACAGGCTGTAAAACTCTGATGTTCAGAATCTACCTTCAGTCACAAGTGAACATCCACTCGGTATCCTGGTCCTTTTTTGATGTGACAAAAGTTGTCACAAGTGCTAGCAACTAAGCCTGACCATTTTTGTTTTTAATAAATTTAGAAACATGTTATTCGCAATGACTGAAGAGTACAGGCATGGATGCCTGGCAAAGCCTGTTTCACAACAAACTCAAATTCATGCCTGTTCAGATTCTCCTGTTAACTGTACAAAAATTCTAGAAGCATATATCAATAACAATAACAAAAAAATATATCTATCTATAAATATTATAAACTCTAATTTTTTAAGTTTTCTATAAAAACTCTATTTTTTTTTAAGTTTCTCTCATTCTCTCCAATGATTCTGGCTCTCCTTCACAATCCTACACTTAAATTTTCTCCTCCTTTTGGAATTAATTCCAGATTATGCCACAAGCTATGCTGAGAAGAGCCTGGTCTCATCTCCAGGCACCAATCTCACCTATATTTACTAGCACAAATATTCATTATGGGGATACTTGCATTCTTTGAAATGAGAAAGTAAAAACTTAATCCTAACATTAGCATGCATTTTTCAAAATATGGGGATCTCAAATGGAAAGGCTACAAAGTAAGTAGAGTAGATATTTCACATAAGCAAACAAAACTGGTATTTCCACTCCTGCAACTCTGAAATCAACAATACAAAAAGGATATCCTGTCCAGGAAGCAAAATACACTAATTTGTATTATTCTCACTATGTTTAAAATTGTTGTTCCTTATTTTCACAAAGGCTTTAAAGTGCTATAAAATTGAAAATCTGTTAGTAACAGAGGCAAGCCAACTCCTGCCATTCAGAAGCCATTTCAGATCCCTTTTTTCCCCAGTCTCCTAACTGGCACTGCTACAAACACACTCCTTCCCCCTTCAAGGCAAGCAAAAGTCCAGAGCTACAAAATCACGTATGAACACTTGGGAAACACAATCTTAAATGGCGAAGGACGTGTTTCCAAAACAGATTTAAAAAGTAAAAATAAGCACTCATGAAGTTCTTAATGACTTGTTTTCTCTCAGACTACTCATAAACCCAGTTAATCAAAACAGATTTTAAAAATGGCCTACCTTAGAAGTCATCCATTTGATAAGGATTAGAGCTAAACACCAGATCAATGCAATTCCCATTGGATCACCCCAAATACCTGAAGCATAATCTCCCGCCGATGGCTGCCAGTGCTGAAAGCAGCAGGGCACAGCAGTGAGGCACAAGGCAGGCGGCAGCTGTCACCTGACAGCCCCTGCGATGTGCTCTGCCCCGCTCCTCTCGCTGCCAATGCTGGACTCAACAAGAAAGTTTTACAACCAGAGGACACGGCAATTAGTAACCCCACAGAAATGCTAAAGGAAATGTAAAACCACGATCACATCTTTTCATCATATTTAAATACAGCAAAGTGTGCCAGACAACAGGGTCAAACTCCAGTAGTCAAAACAACGGAGCTAATTCAGGATACTGTCTTGCCTTCAAATGCTATGAAGAGCCTGTTTCCAGTAGATTCCACCACTTGTGATATTCAGAAGTTCCTTTTATCTCTGCCACCTGGAGAGCTGCTATGAACTGAACTTCAAAACATATTTCAAAATTGCTTTTATAGCAATGCACTATAAATAACGTTCATGAAATTTAATGCACCGAATATGTGCAATTGTTCAAACTAATTGTCACTGTCTAACTTCTTATTTTGTCCACTAAATCCTTCATACTGTCTTTGTAGCCATTCACACTCATGCCTGAACTGGCATGTGGCTTTCATTTATTGCTCCAACGGCTGAACCTGGCTACAGTCTCCCTAGCCCTTCCCAGGGCTGGAAAGCAGATTAACTTCCTCCAAGAACACTGATGATGCAGTGAAGTGGTCCTACATGCTTGGTGTAGCTTTGGGAGTCATTCTAATTTTTGTTATTTTAAGCTGACAAAAATGTTCCACTTCAAAAATACAAGGAAATCTCAAATAATTTGGAAATAAAGGAGCTACAGTGAGGGAGAAATAGGAAGTGTGGGATAATGAGGAGTTTAAAAGGACAAAGCTGAACTGAAAGCAAAACTATATGAAGAGTCTGCTCTTCCTATTTCTTTTTTTTTTTTTTTTTTTTCAAAAAAATCAGTTTCAAATTCCAGTATGTGCACAAAATACAAAAGTTAGCACAGATCACCAAAGGAATAGTTTTAACACCACGGAACTAATTTCCTCCTGTCCACAGGAAAAGGGAACACATACGACAGTAAATGTTTACTGAATTAAGATTTGTTAAGTGGGATAAGGCTCTTTGTTATTTTATATTATGATTCCAAATACTTATGCAGTCTTTTAAGCTATAATCATGGTTTCAGCACAACCTGTGAATCCCTACAAAACCATGACATAAACATGCCCCAGAAAACCAGTCAGATGAAAACCAAAGGCAAGAACATTCAGAATGGGCCTTTTGGTGCCTCATTAAATGAATGCAGCACTTATCTAAAGGTCTGTCAAGTTTCATCAAAAATACAAACTGTCACAGAGACAGATTTAAAAACATTACCACCTCGGAACAGTTAACAAGGTTAAAACATCCTGACAATTAATCACCACCAGTCTGATGTTACTTTAAAAAAACAACCCCACAATAAATGGCATCAGCCTGTATTTCCATTACAATTTGGCACAATTGGAGCAGATCAAAACACAGCAGCTGCTCAGATCTTTACACCTATACTTTATGAAGCCTAGAAGTTTTAAATTTTTTGCAGGTCATACTTACTCCAACTTCCTGAACCAGACCCTACTACAGGAGGTTCAAAACTGCCAAAAAATGACCCATAACTGATCAAACCTCTACAACCCTCCTGAGGATTAGGGCACATTTGGTGCACACAAGGAGTGAAATGATTTCGTTTCTTTGGAAGAAGCCTGGTTAGCACATATCAAAACCACTCTGGAAAACAACAAAATGGGCACAGCAAATAGGAACAATGAGGTGATTTGCTTCAAGACTGAACTCTCCTCTGAATAAAACTCCAGCCTTATAGTCTTTGGAATGTCAAGTATTTCTCTCTGTCATCACTATTATCAATCCCTGACAGGTCTTCTGTCTTTCTGTCTCAAAACACATGAAGATGTTCTTGGAGCGTGTGCGTGGTCTTATCTCAGGTGCATGGAGCAAGACTTTCTTCCACCAATTTCAGAAATACAACATTAACTTAGAAAACAGAGCTATACAAAGTGATCACCCTTTCCTCTTTTGTCTTCCACCATTAAGTGGTTTGATTAAGAAGCATCCTCTTATTGAAAGTTTTCTTAAAACTGTCTCATGCATAAGTTTAATATGAGAAAACAGAAATAAAAATATTTGCCACCTGTTAAGCATGACTACACCGCTATTTGTTTTAATTATGGCTTGTAAGTGGAAAGATTGTTTTGGCAATACGATCCTGAATTTGGAGACAGTAAGATCAGAAAACTCATACTAGTTTGTATGAGAAGTTTAAGAAATCAACACGGAAGCTAAAGTGCTTCTTTCGGGGAAAGTACTGCTTTGAATAACCCCACTAGCAATTTCAAAGTGAAAGTGAAAGAAATTACATTTTATAAATATGTGGAAAAAATTATTCAAGGTCATTAACAAGTATGGTAAACCTGCAGGTAGAAGGCTACATAAAAATGAGGTAATACTAAGGTCCCTCTGTGTTAACATACTACCTGTTATACTGCCTCCCTTCTGGAAGTGAAGGGACCCTTGAGCTGTGGACATCACCATCAGTCTCAGCTTCATCTTGAAACTAAGAAGTACGGCAAAAAGAACAGCTATCATACATTGCATTGTATTTCTTTTAAAATTGGGGAAGTTGCTAATGTTGTTTCATTTTCTTTCTTCTCTTTATTGCTTCCTAACATTCTTTTTCAGTTTTTCTAAAATCCATTTCCTTGATGTCTGGAGAGACACCACGTTTGATGAGGCAAGATTTACAGTACTTAACATTCACACACAACTCATTATCTGTTCCTCTCTCCTTACCATCAGCTCACATGTACAAGTGCAATTGCTGTCTCTTACCATTTCCAAAGAAACACAAATATCCCAATGACTTCAATGCAGACTTGATGATATGCAGCACTGTAGATGTAGATGCGTCTAAGCAGTCAAAGGCATGTTTTGCTACAATTTTTGCATTTACTGAACAAACCTTTCTGTGCTATTCCTGATAAGATAAGCATGCATTATCAATACATCAGGAAGCAGCTGGGGTCTTGCAACAGCTGTTACAAAGACTGCACTAGGGAATTTGCTAAAGATACCAGTTTGCTCTCATTGGGAAACAGGCATCACATGGGACCAGCTCCTACCCATTCAAAGTAGCTCCCCCATTAATATACCACAGTGATTAGTAAGGTTCCAATTATTTCCATATACACTCCTAGAGATCTGCGAGGCTCCATGTGGAAACCCATTATTTCCTATTATGTACTCTGTTATTTGAAGTACCAAGCAGAGGATCACAATTTTACTTGTGTATTTCTAAATACCTATCTGTTCCAATTCTTTCCTATTTTTATTCATTTTCCTGAAGTTCATAAGCCCTGAAGAATGACTCAGGGTTGCCTTACAAAGCTTAGTAACTACTGTTTGTCCAGAAGTGTCTTTAAGTGCTCCACGCCCCCAAAAAACCACTTCAGTAACACCTACCAGAAATCCAGAGTTGAAGCAAGAGCACCACATTTCAGAAACGCTACCGGCTCTCAAATGAGCTTCATTTTAAATACAGCAGGGCCTCACAGATCTCCATCAGCACCTGAGCTTTTATGCTAAAGTTTGAGGCCTGTTGCTAATCCCTCCTACTTGCCAGAGTGACCTGATTTCACGTGCATGCACTGGTACACCTGGCCCAGAAAAGAAACCTCCATGGAGTCTCCTTTGCCCTTCAAACACCCCCTTCCAGAACAGAGGCTTGTGGCACACTGATTTCTAGGATACACTCCTGACTGACCTATTACTTGCTATGAACCACCCAGAGAACTTTACTGTATTTATATTAACAGCATGTAATGACAGTAGAGGAACAAGCCTATCATTTATAAATTCATCAGCACACAGTGGAAAAAAACCCACAATTAATTTCCATCTTTTCTTTGCTTTTCTCACTGTCTCATTATATATCATGCGTGATCTTTCTATCCAGCAGACTTCACTAAAAAGAATAATTAAATGGTAATCTATGAGTATTCTTGTAACAAGTGTGGGTAGCTCCTGCTGCAGCCCAACCCAACCACTAAACGCTCCACTCAAGGGAAAAAAAGAAAATGCACCATTATTTTTATCGATATTGAGAGCAGAACTTCTAGAATTTCACAATGTATACACAATGACCAACTTTTACAAATGCCACTTCTATTTACGTCTTAATTTAGAATGTTATGTAAGCATTTTACTTTCAATTCAGCTTCTTATTTAAAAGAATTGCCACAATAGCCTAAGTTGCAAGTAGGTACAAGATTCCAGCTATTCCAGCTGTTTATTAACGAAATCATAGAATCATTCAGGTTGGAAAAGACCTTTAAGATCATCAAGTCCAACCATTAACCCAGCATTGCCAAGTCCATCACTAAACCATGTCCCTGAGTGCCACATCTACACATCTTTTAAATAACTCCAGGAACAGTGACTCATCGACAAAGCTACATATCAGCTAGCAAGCCAAAAGCAAACACGAAAATCTAATAAAGTTAGCAAAATTCACCTTCACGACCATGACCACACACAAACCACCACTGCAACTACCTAACTCATTGTAATGAAACTCAAAAGGCTGGTTGATCTTAAATCAAGAGCTGAGAACTCCAGAACATGAACTTTGAAAGTCAAGGACAGCTACCAATCCAGAAGGCAGAAATTATACCCGTAAAGACCACTTTTCAGTTTAAGAAATCTTCCATTTCAGCCCTTAGTAAGATAGAAAAAGAAAGAAATCCCCCTTGGGAAAGATACAATCCCAATCAATGAAATAAGTCAACAACTTGCATTTCTGTACCATCACGCATTCTGTGAGTTTTCTATTGCTACTGTAACAGAGCAAAACAAAACTATCAGGATCATGCTATGTGTCCTTTATTTCTAAAAGAGGTAAAAGGTAGTCTATATTTTATAAACAAATCACACAAATCTTTGTCCAAAAAAGCACATTATTAAACATTGCATTTTTCCAATGGCTGTTTTAAACCTTTCCTCTTATTTGCTCACACCACAATTTTGCAGGTTAACAGAAATGGACATGTAACACTGAAAAAGGCAAAAGCACACATATCATAGTAGAGGGGTAGATAACACATTTTTAATTTCCTTGCATAGATTAAACACCTTGAAACAGATAACTTCTTTTTTAAATTATTTTTTTGCATTACAAATTAGAACAGTCTCAGTGCCTCTGTCATGCAATGAACTTCAGTTCTTTAGCTAGATGTGTTTTCCTAAGAACAAGTGTTATATGGTATAAACTGGCTCAGCGACAAGCAATCCAATTTAGATCATTTAAATGTAGAAACTTGGAAATTTACTGGTTTAGGTAGAACAAATCAGAAGCAGCTTAACTGAAGTTCTACAATGCAGTATTCTTTCTCTGATTTATTCAGACACCCATTTTCAATGGACATTTACTTACTATGGCATTTTAGGTCTTTGTTTAAATTCACAGAACTAAGATTTCTTCTTCCCTCCAATGAAGAGATTCTGAAAAGAAGTTATACTCCACTTTTTTCAAAGACTCTTTAAAGAAACAAACAAATAAAAAGAGTATGAAAAAGAACAAAGTTGACGCACATATATTTGTCATTTGCTTTTTAGGATATACTCATTTTTTAACCATTGGATGTAGTGAGTCATCACCTTGTACAGATGCTCAACCAGGACTGGTCTACAGCAGCCTCTATCTGCCCAACACCTGTTGGCAGGTACTGCCATCTGCCCATTCAGAGCAAGACACTGGGCCAGTTTGAGAGTTCAATGCAAATACCTTCATCTGTGATTCTGAAGAGTTAAAGAACTGCACCATTGTTACAGGACGAAGTTCCATCAAGACTGCAATCCACTCAGTAAAGGCAGACTGTTCTGAAGGTGAGATGCAAGAAGTTGAGTTTTAGCTGCTCTGAGTTACTCTGTTTCACTATTAAATGCACCTTCAGCCAAGACTGAATGGTACACTGGAAGCAAATAAACAGTAATTTCAATTCCCACAAACTTCACATATTCCAAGTAACCTGGCTACGTAAGTGAAAACAGTTGAACAGTAACATGACAAGAAATGCTACCCATGTTTTAGACTTTGGAATAAAAAAATTATGTTCTATTTCTAAAGCACATCCTTTGAACAGTGAAAGATCATCTTACTGTGCTATATTTAAGTGGGAATCTAAATAAAAAACATTGAGTTTACAATCTCACAGAAAGGCACTGCAAAACTGTCAACACATCACAACAAACAGAAGAGAAAATTACAGAACTTAGTCACAGAAGTTGTATCTTACAATTCTTCATAAATTATCAATAGGAGACACGAAGGACACAACAAGTCTGTCTTCTAAACGCAAGGTTTACACTTTTTTCCTTGGGCAGAAGCTTTCCCAACAACTTTTATGCTTATGTGAACACAACTAGCTCACCCATGCAGCTTCAGAGCTTCCAGAAGCATGTGTGTGTGGAAAGGGCAAGCACAGGAAACACTCAGGACCTCCCCACACAACAGCTCTGTGTCTGAATTTCTACAGATGTGTCTGTCCAGCTCATGAACTCAGAGAAGAAAGCAATGCAGCGCAATGAATGAAGGCTACAAGGCACAGGGGCAGGGTACAGTGTGAGATGGTCCTCTTCACTTGCTCCCTGGGCTTCTCTCTCATTCACACGTGAAAAGGAAAAGGAAATAAATAAAATTTATGGTTACAACTAAGAGCCTCTATTTGACTAAGTGATGGGTACCCCCATGGCTATGAGGGCTCACCTCTCTCTAAGCCTAAGTAGTATCCTCCTGCCTGGTTCTTGTCTAGCAAGTTTTCCCTAATCCAGCACTGCTAAAAGCTACTTTTAACCCCTTCATGCACACTACAATTCAGTTTGTAGGAAGCATTTAAAAAACAGTTTACGCGAAATTAAAATATCCACGCTTATTGAGGCTCCTCAGGCAACACAGCTTCCATTTACTATAAGCAAGGATTTTCAATTTTCAAATCTTATTTTTAAAAAATTAACAATTCCCACAGTGAAAAAAGAAACAAAACAAAACCTAACACATTTCAGCAGTTCCCCAGGCACACTGGCATATGTTAAAGCTCCAAAAGTACGTTAAATAGTAAAAAGGCAATAATAAAATCATCTTTGTTTCTGGTTCCTTCCTAGCCATCACACAAAAGTATTAGGTTGTCAAAAAGGATTACATTTCAAGTGGACAGCTGGAAGATTCACATTCACAAATTAAGCAGAGATGACAACAGAACATCTGAAATAAATAAAGTCTGGCTTTCATTCTCTTATTTTGTGATGATTTAAGTTAAAGTAACTGAAGAACTACAGAGGACAAACACCCAAACTGGTTATACCATTTGCTGTCAAATCCACAAATCAATATTTTATTTCATTTATAGTATGATAGCAAATGAAAGTAATAATTAACTTAAAGTCATCACAGAGTTTTTGAAGAATAAAAGGTGTCAAAGAAAGATCATATTGGCCATTTCAAAGCAATTCACAAAAAGGCAATCACAAAACTAAGATGCAATGCATGGTATCATAGGATATGAAATACAGAAAAGATTGACCAACTACATTCAACTTCTTTCACCTCAAAAAGAACCCATAACATTTCAAGATTAAAGAAAACACAAACAAATGAAATTAACAAAAACCCCCTAAAAGAACAAAAAAAAAAAACCCCAAAAAACACACACACACACCATATACAAACCCAAACCATTCCAGTTACAGTTTCTGCTACAATATTCGTCCTAGAGGAAATTCACCTGGAGATGCATCTGCACTAAACACATATTTCAGAATTTGCTTACTCACCATATTCAAAAATGCTTTTAGTCTTCCAATTAAGGATAAACTGACCAATTTTCACTGAACTGTATAGGCAGACCAATTTCAGCTGAACTCCTTAAACTTGGAGAAGTTCTAATGAGACAGTAAATCTCGTAAGAAAACCCTAGTCTTCCACATGCCACAGACCTGCCATTTCAACACCTTTCCTCACTTTCCAGACCATAATATATTATTGCCAGCTTCCCACCTTTAATTTTATTGAGCTACCAATCCAACCCTTTTTTACATACTTCTAAATTCTAATCCTCTGACCTGTAGCAGATGCAAATTTCTTATAGCAAATGCTTTAAAAATTTGCTGAAGTTTAATAAACGTATTTTCATGCAAACCTTATGTTTTATAGACGCTTACAGAGTTGTAAACATGTAGTTATGTAGCCTTGCATTAATATTCTGTCAGCATGTGGGTGCCAGCAATCCGTGCGTCCAAAGACTTTTCACCAAAACCCAAATCTACTGATTTCAGCTTCTCACCCGCTACAGATAAAACTGACCCTGAAACAGAGAGAGCTTTTCAGTAGTGTTGTGCCTCATGTCTGCAGGTGTTGAACTGAAAAAGACTACTGTGTTTAAGACTGACATACACTGAAAAGGCTCAGCTTTCATTTACAGAGCTGTCAGTGTAAGAAATATTTTCCTGGATATAAAGAAAGAGGATTTGGTTTTGTTTGGTTTGGCTTTTTTTCTAATAAGTCAGTACTCAGAAAGAAGTAGTTCACAAAGGAACAGAAGAATTATAAACTCAGAACTAATATAAAGAAATTCCCAGGCAAAAAATTATTGCAGTCCTGTTAGGGGGAGGCATGGAAGGAGGTATGGAAACAGGCATATAAAGAAAGTGTTCTATGAATAGATTAATACATTTTTGATACACTTTGCTGCTGACATATTGACATAGAAAAAAAGGTAGAAAGTTAGAGGAGAAAATTTAGGGACTTCTTCAACTACCACTTACATCCTTCTACAGCCTTCTCTAAAGTACTGTATCCTTGTATACACTCTTCATTATTCAACCTGAGTGCG
>VYZT01023564.1:148930-175480 GCA_013400735.1 Pomatostomus ruficeps | reverse complement strand
GAAGGGATTGAGAGCAGCCTTGCCAAGAAAGACTCGGGGCTGCTGGTGGATGAGAAGCTGGAAACGTCCCGACAATGTGCACTTGCATTCCAAAAAACCAACCGTACCCTGTCCTGCATCAGAAGAGTGGCAAGCAGGTTGACGGAGTTGATTCTATCCCTCTGTTCTCGTGAGATCCCACCTGGAGTACTGCAACCAGCTCTGGAGTTCCCAGTACTGGGAGGACATAGATCTGTGGGAGTGAGTCTATCGAGAGCCACAAAAATGAGTGGAGGTCTGGAACACCTCTCCTATGAGGAAAGGCTGAGAGAGTTGTGCTTTTTCAGCCTGGAGAAGAGACGGCTCCAGGGAGACATCACCAGAGCTATTCAGTACTTTAAGGAGGCCTGTAAGAAAGATGGGAATAAACTTTTTAGTAGGCCATGTAGCAGTAAGACAAGGGGTAATGGTCATAACTAAAAGAGGGTAGATTCAGATTAGATAAAAGAAGAAGTTCTTTACAGAGAACGTGTTGAAACACTGGAACCGATAGCCCAGAGAGGTGGTGGATGCCCCATCCCTGGAAACATTCAACTTAAGGTTGGACAGAGCTCTGAGAAACATGATGTAGTTGAAAATATCCCTGCTCATTGCACAGAGTTTGGAACTAGATGACCTTAAGGTTCCCTTCGAACCCAGACCACTCTACGATTTTATGATCCTGTGGTAAGTGTATCCACTTTCTTGATGGTGCATAGACAGCCTGGTACAGTGTGACTTGTTGGTACCTTTCTTTTTTCACCAGGGCATGTTTAAAACCTGCGTATACAACCTAAGAATCTTATTTGTTAAGAACCGGAAACAATTTCAGGAATGCCACAGAATTCACAAATACCCCAGAGCCATTGGACCAACTCTGCCACCTACAGACACTCCATTTCTGTATTTGCCTAAAAAAACCCCACCTTGGTCCTGTGTAGAGTTCTTATAGATTAAAAACTAACAGGCATCTCAATTGGGAAATTGTAGTGTGTAAGCTGAAGTATGGGAATGTGGGAATGATTAAGATTTAATGTGAATAGTAGAGAAATTGGGCAAGGTTTTTGCAAGAAATCATATATATTCCATAACTATCATCAACAGTGGGCATCCCACTGTTGGGGTGTGACCGAGCTTTTTGATGCTCAGCAAGAGAGGGAATTAGTTGTTTTTAATAGACAAATCTTGATATATTTTCTATTTTTAAATGAACATCTGCTTTTGCAAATTTCTGATAAAAGTATGATGTGCCTCAAAATGTCGAAAATATGGCTTGCTTGCCCTGTTTCCCTTAGTTCCTGTTGCAGTTTAGCACATTCCATGCTCCCTGCTACCATGAAATCACACTTTGTTCTACCTAGTTATCCTACTCCTCTCACAGAGGATGCAGAAAAATAAACTCTGGTATACTGCCAAACTGCCAAAGCATCAGAGAGAATTGTGTGGGTCCCAGGTCAAAAGAGCAGGCTGCAGGTCTCCATTGGGTTTAAAATAAGCTTTTTCTTTCGTTTTCTTCCAAGAGATGACCTTGAAAACCTGAAACAATGTAAACAGACTGAGATGGAGGCAAGGAGCCAAGGAGCTGATCTCAGCTTGACAACAGGCAGAAAGCAAGAGTGTTGCTGAACGGAGACAAGTGCACAATGGCATACCCACGCACTCATGCTCCCACCTCTTCAGAAAAGAAAAAATCCTGAAAAAATCTCTCTATCCCTTGCAATCTCCCTGGCTATTGTCCATCCCATTGCAGCTGACAGAGCAGGATATGGGAGACCATGAAGGACTCTCCTAGCTATTTCACTTCAGCTCCGAAGACCATCTTTATCTGGCAGGACAGCTAGTAAAAAAATCTCAATTATTACTTTTGTGAAGAATTCACATTCTGTCTCTTTCTTTGGCGTCTACCCCAATTTCGTGCTTCCCAGTAACAGTGTCTTGAAAAATACCCACTCTTATTTGAAAGGACTGTACCCTTGTGTTTCTTTAGTGGAAGATTAAAACCACTCAATGATCTCAATAACATCAGTCTTTGACAGTTTCTTGAAGTGACAAGAAAACAGTTCTAAACAAAGATATTTTGGCTTCTGTGTTTCAGAAACTGAACAAAAAAAAAAGTGAAGAGGCTTTGAGAAGGCTGTAAGATGCAAACAAGAAAGGGAGGACCCACAGAAAAGTATCTAAGATGTGTGGAATAATATAGGACTAGACTGGATCTAAAGATGTAGCAAAATAGAAAGGAAATGTATGTTAGGACAACCTGGTGGGATAAGAGTTCTAGCTTGTGACTGCCTTACTTGCACACCATGAGTACCTCTAATGCACACACACAGAACAAGACTGTCTTAGCTTTGCTTGATGTTAGAAATAAAGTGTTTCTATCTTTTACAATAATCATTCTGTACTTTGATCCAGATACTAATTTTCAGGGAAGGACAGTCCTTCTTTTTCTCATCTTTGTATTGCTCTCTGCACAGTCAGCAATCACTGAATTTTGGTTCACTGTTTTTCTTACAGAAGTATTGCTGTGGATGTTTTTTAATTGGCCACATGATGCTATTGTTGCCTTTGCAACAATACTAAAACTTGCAGTCCTTGTAGGAAAGTTAATCTCCTCTAATGAAGGACCTTGGACTTCAGATGTGTTATTTTCCCTTACTGATTCACTCTTATCTTATTGAACAACAGCATATGGTGTACATTAATGGTTTGTGTACATTAACCCTTCACATTTCTTGTTACATGGTCAGCCATTCTGAAAGTGTATTTATTTCTTCCAGAGACTACTGAGAACACTAGTTCTTCTACTTCTTTTCCAGATTTATACCGGTAAGTGAAGTTAAATTTTAACAAGCATTTTAAGAATGAATTATGAAAGCATCTCTTACGCTAAGTGAAATTAATATATATTATTTTATTCTATTTTCTGAAATATATGTGAGATATTTTGAAGTTGCTGTTTCTTCAGGATGTTGGACTAGATGACTGTCTGAGGTTCATTCCAACCTGAGTGTTTTTATGGTTCTGTGAATGGAATGTTAGAAAACACTTCTCTATCACTATACAAAGTATTGGAACAGTAGATAAGAATATTGAGTTCCTGGTTTATTCTATTTATTTTCTATGAACAGATAAGGGAATCACAGATTGTGCTGTATAGAGAATATGTCCAGAATTGAAGACAAGAAGAATGAGTCAGAGATGTGGGCATCACCTTGGGAATTTTGAACACAGATGTGCAATGATTGTTATAATTCATTACGTTTGGATTAGGACATACATAGATAATGGCTGTTCTCTGAATTTTTATCTGTGGTGAAAACAGTCATGTGAATAAAGTAAAACAGCCAACAGTCCAAAACTTAACACTTTGTTAAAATAAACTAAAAAAATTGGGAGTTCAGTTAGGTGTACTTATAGGAAAACCAGAGTATCCAGTAAGTGACGGTGTGGGATGTTGCAAGATGGGGATGATCTCAGCTATTACAAACAGGAGACTAGATCTAAATGAATGGGATTATAAAAGCTATAATTAGCTAATGCTTCCTAAAAGCCTAACCTAAACTGTTGAGTTTTTTCCATTCCAAACTGCAATACCATAGAGAGATCCCATATCATGTAGTAAGTGCAGAAAGAAAAATAGATCTTATACGAACAAGATTGTCTTCCATTATTTCAGGGCAATCTTTTAAACTTTCTGGAACAGATACTCTTCCTCTAACGATGCTGTGATTGCTGAAGGACTGTTTACTTATTATACTGGAATATAACAAACACATTAAAATAAATGTCACCAAGTTATGTTATTTACATTTTTATAGATGATGCTTTAATCACTAATTTGTGGTGTAAATTCTGAAGAAAGCAGATGGGTTGGTGAAGAAAACAGAATCCCTTGTCTCGTATAAGCAAGCTTACTATTCTCAGGAGTGGTTCCAGTGCTGTTTTACTTACTGCTTGCAAGTATTCATGTGTTAATATAAAAACCCGAGGAAGGGTGGCTGTATCTGTTCTACATGAATCTTATTCTCTGTCCCCAGGGAGTTTTCAAAGTGTGCAAATAGGCAAGAGTTCAAACCCTGACTGAGAACAAGTAAAGGGGTGGAGGAGATCTTTCTTTTCACACAGGACCAGTAAAGGCATCTTACCCTTTACTGTCAACACATGGGGAACAGAGGGAAGCACCAGAGAAGAAGGAGGACTACTGGCAATGCCAAGGCTTTTCAGAAGTGTGGTTAATGCTGTCTCACAAAGGACAGGCAGTTTGGACCATCTGCTAGAGATGCAAGAGAACAAAAAATGCCTGGCTGAGACATATATTGACTAAACAAGGAAGTTCAGGCTTCATTCTCCCAAGCCCCCCAAGCACACTCAAAGAACATCTGGTAAGCTAATTCAGTAACAAGACCAAGTTACATTAATTTTTTTGAAATAAATTCATAGTTTCTTCAAATGCAAAATTTTATGTGACTTTAAAAACAGATGACTTCTATTTAAGACAAACCTCCAGTATCTAGAGTAACAAAAAATGTTATTTACCTGAACTGTGTCTATAAAGCGTACAAGTGTGAGCACTCCAGCTGAAAACAAAGGAACTGGTTATGAACTTTAAATTCTTCATGTGCTTAAATTCTCTGCTAGTTTGGGCAAGTGTACTAGATTACTTCTCTGTCCAGCAGCAGTGCTTTTCTCTGATTTTGGAAGCAGAGGAAGGCCTTGCAACCATTTTGTCCTACATAGCACAAATCTGTCACTGTAACAGAGTATCAGTGGTCCATTGAACTTCTGTTTTCTCCCTCATTGTATTAGATAAATAAAAGCTTTAGTTATTATGCCATAGAAGGAAATGACTCACTGATTATTTGACTGTCTAGTAACAGCAAATCTTCGTCTTTCTGAGTCAGTGCTAAGAGTTATGATCTGTTTGAATAACAGATAAATACAGCATATATCTGTGATCCACAGGGAGGTTTTCTCCACAGGGAAGATGCCTTGCCTTCACGGATGCACTAATGCTATAGTGGTGACTATTGAAGGAAAGACATCAGTTTCTAATGCATCGTTTTCTGAAAACCAGCAGAACTCTTGTAATACCAAAATACTCATATTTATCGTCACTCTTGCAGCTGGGTTCTATATATAAGCATGACTGTCTACTAAAATTTAAAATTTTGTGGAAAAACACATCTGAAATAAGTTATATATTTGTTCATTTAAACCAGCAGGTAGTTTATAGTTAAAAGCACTTCTTTGAACTGCTTCAGCATAGCTCTGTTGTTTATAGTTAGAATTAGAGTGGAATGTACCCCAGATATGATAAGCTTGTTAACTAAACTATTTGAGTTGTTTTGATATTGACCTTGAAGAAACTAGAGAGAGTGATATCACACCAAAGGCTGAGAGACAAAACAAACCCCAGGCTCGGGAGCTGAGATTCCTCTGCAGGCCGTGGTGAGCCCATGGTGAGGTGGGGTGTCCCCCCCGCAGTCCATGGGGGTCCATGAGGGATGCAGAGCCACCTGCAGTCCGTGGGTGAGGTGCCAACATTGGAGCGGGAAATTTCGGAAGCCACGCAGCCGCAGAACGCAGCAGACCCGGAAGAAGAAATAGAGTATAAAGTCGGGAGCTGGGGGGGCTGAAGTGTGCACTGTTCGGTGGAGTCGAGCAGAGGCTCCCCTGTGCACCCCGCGTGGACTTTGTTT
The DNA here is from genome assembly GCA_013400735.1 of Pomatostomus ruficeps. Taxonomy (NCBI): domain Eukaryota; kingdom Metazoa; phylum Chordata; class Aves; order Passeriformes; family Timaliidae; genus Pomatostomus; species Pomatostomus ruficeps. The sequence continues at coordinate 169,763 of VYZT01023564.1, read as the reverse complement.
TCTGCCGCTTGCTAATAAATCTTAAATTGATTGTAATAGGGCTCTGGCAAGTTTTTCGCCGCAATTACTTATAACAACATCCATAATGTCTGTTTTCCAGTATTACACTATGTTTAGTAACCAGTGTTATTAGATCTTAGTCCATGTTTTACCACACAGAAAAGGGAAGTCATAATGCAGTCAAAAACAAAAGACTGCTGTCAAAGCTGATAAATCCAGAAGGTCTTAATGAGGGTGTTGTCTGTCTATGATGAAACAAGGAGATTTAAGGTACCTTTTAAAAAAAAACTTTTGGGATTAGATCATTGCTAGTCCACGTGAGATTGCTTAAACTCTCAGAAATTGTGTTGGGTAAATATTACTTGACTTCGTGGACTATGCATCCAGCTATTGAAGTGAAATTCTTTGTATCTGCTTGTGGTTTGGGTAGATTACTTGTTATTTTATTATACTAAATAAATGTTGGCATTTTTTTACAATATTGCAATTTATTATTTTATTATACTTGAAGATGTTGTCAAACACAGACCTTTAATAAACTCAGAGAAGTAGAAATACAATGCATTCAGCATCTCTGAATTTATAGCTAAACAAATGGTATTGGTCTTGGAATACACAGATGAAAATTGTTGGCTTGTTGCCCTATTGTGTGTGTAAGACCTATAATTGAAACACAAGGTTCATTGCCTCTCTCGAAAAAGGTATAGTGATGCAAGGTTAGAAAAATATTTTCCGTGTCTAATGCCTTCAAATACTTTGCAATAATTTCTGTAGAGAACCTTTGCAAAAAGGACGTGGTAAAAGCTGGCATGCCCAGCCAGAAGCACGTGGAGGACGACTTGAATAGTGAAACCAACTTTACAAACACCAGTGTCTAGGGACACAAACTGAGAAGTATTAACATGAATTTCAGGTTGTTGTGGGCACTTGATCTGCTGTTAGTCCCATCCACCATGCTGCTTGCCAACTATAACTCTGCAAGAAAATAATGAAATAGATTGTGATGTTCTGCAGTGGGGACACCCAGAGCACACCAGATTTATCCCTTCAGTAAAGGTGTTCCTGTAACAAGTAGTTAGCTAGCATTTAGCATTTGTGTGGCTGTTTTGATGAATAACAGAGTTTGCAAGAATCATATTATTCATCTTTAACACTGTCTTGTGAGGTAGAGAACAGGGTACTGTACTCTCTGCATGGCTGCAGCAATGTGAACACTGGTCAGGGAGTGAAACCCACAGTTCCTCAGAGGACATCACTGTTTGAGATGGGACTAGATTTAATAGCGTCTTAATTTTTGTCATATCCCTTTCATTACAGTTGTTCTGTCCTGGAGGAATTCGGTTTTTGAATACCTGGGAAATTTTTGCTCTGGACATGTGGGATGTTTGAGAAATTGGCAAATGCTGATTGACTATAGAAGCTGCAAGGATTGACGGGCTTGAGACTTCTTATAGGCACTTCCTGATCTGTGATTCTTCATTATCATGTATTTAATCCTCATTTCTTCATTTCAGGTCAACCTATTTCTTAAAATTAACCAGCAAGATCTACTAACAAATTATGTTTGTCTCATCTTGTATCTGAGTTATGCAGTCATGAACTGGTGCATTTTTCATGTCCTCAGAGAATGTACCTGTGTGAATCCTGAACACAAAGGTTTCATTGGTCTCAATTCTGAGCAAAACAAAAGCATTTCACAAGTCTAGAATGATTGGCTGACTATGTAGAGAGTTTCTTGGCATCACTAAAATTGAGGGAAAGACATCAACCCAGCACCAAGAAAATGTGAAGAATCAAAGAGAATTATTTATATTCTCAGCCGCTTTCCACAGTCAGAAACATGTTCTCCTCCAATGACAGTGACTAAGATCTGTGCCTGTGACAATCTGGGGAGGATGTACAACCACCACTGCTGGGAGGGCCAAAGTCTGGAGATCCAGATGGCTACCAGGATGCTCTGGGTTAGGAGTCCCAAGCTAGGATAATAAAAAGCACTTCATTTCTCACTATTACTGAACTCTTAATGGGTTGGATCATAAACCCTGAGCATTACTGCAGTGGCAGAAATAGCAAATATGAGAGGGCACCTCTCAGTGTGACTCCTTGGTATGATGCAGACAGTGCTTCCAAAAAAGCCTGAAGTGCAGCACAGTGCAACAGTAGTCACTGTCTTCCTGACAAGGATGAAGCATAATTTCCTTATTTACCTCTAGCCTGTCATATGAAAGCCCTTACTAATCTTCTTTGCAGACAAGTTAGGAAGATTGGAGAATTTGTGCTGGAAAATACTCTGTCCTTGCCTAGGAGGAACAGTTCCACAATGACATAAAAGGCTTACTAATAAAAAACCCCCTCAGTCAGAATATTCAAACTGGCCTATTACATTTGACAGCTTGTATAGATAGCCCTGAAGCATCCTTAAGGTCAAGAGTAAAGAGCTTAGTTCTGAAAAGGTCTGAGTACTTTGTCCCCATACTTCAAACCCCATATTTCTGTACCTCAGCACTACTGGGGGTATGTGACTAAGTTCACCGAAATTACTATGAGAATGGTAGAGTTTGATTGGATCACTTAAAATATGTCTGGAATCAATCCCAAATCAGCCATGAAATCTTGGCATCCATTCAGGTGAATAAAAAAAAAGAGTAGGGTTGTGTTTTTCTTTTCAAAATACGTAATGCAAAGATGCATTAAGCAACCAACGCATTTGTGGAGAATGGAGAGTAAGTACCACAGAGAATGTCAGAGAAATTTTAAAAAAGAGACTGAAGAACAGGAAGACAGAGAAAGGTAGGAATAGCGGGAAACAAACTAGCAAAACCTTTTTTTGCACTGACAAACCACTGCGCTGAGTCATGCTAAACTGTGAGGCCAACAGCACTTCTGTTAGCTGCACTGGCATCTGTAAAGTGTAGATGCATTTTAGAATCCATAGCCCAAGCCTATATGTGGTCATATTAGAGAAAGCTGAATATTGCATTGGGCCCCAACAAGATGCATCACTATAAATTCAGATAAATGAGACTTAGAATGCCAAGATGGAATCTGAGGATTTAGTCCATAAAACTTGTAGTGTAATACCAATGGCAAAATGAGGTAATCCTCTATTCCTGTATCCCCAGAGAGATTTTTAAAGATAAGATCTTAGGATCATTGCATATCAATCTTTCAATCTGCTTCTGCAGGATTTATTAAAAAAACCTCAATTTACAATAGACTGTAAATTTCTTAAACTGGTCTGAGAAGAACATTAACATTCCCAGCCAACATTGTTTCTAAGTTACTAAAGGTTTTTTCTTTCCCCTCTCTTCTGGTAATATCTGCTGTTCAATATGTGTGACAAGCGTCAGATTCCTAATACTGACTCCCTTTTTATTACATACTATTTACACTTGCAATGCACATATAAATGTTTGTACTTACACATCCAGTTAACTTTTGTTATTTACAGATGGTTCTTTAAAAGTTGCTTTGTGGTCTCAGAGTCAAATGTTGACTCCATTGAAGTGAAGCACAGATATTGATATAAATGGGATGTTATGCTCTGACCTCTTAAAGTGCACAAATGGTATGGATTCCAAAGGAGTGACTTCCTTAGAACTTTGGGAAACACACATCTCAAGGAATTTCTGGAAAATGCCTATGAGATGAAAACTCTTCTGCCTGAAAAGACCATATTTCAAGGGCTGGAAACACATGATTTTATTTTAAAATTCTCTTTTAGGAGGACGTATCTCACTGGAAAATATGTGTGAATTATTTCTGTTTTGCTGCATCATTAATTATATAACACATTTCATTGAGATGCCTCTTCTAGAATTCTTATTAACTCCACCTGCCATGTTAGCATTTCTGTGGTCTGGGTAGGACTGTTCCTCAGGTAAAGGCCAGTGCCAGAGTATCATGCAAGATAAAGGTCATACATAAAACTCTACCTCGATATAGAAGAGTTGCCAATCTGCCAGAATTTCCAAACAGGAACATACAGACCTTATAAAAGCAAACAGTACAGGTCAAATTCTCATACTTGGATTATTTTAAGTCAGACTGTGCCAGTGTATATAAAAGCAGATGGCCCAGCTCAGATTTGGATTTCAGTGTGAGTGCCATACAAGCAAAGCCCTATGGGAATAAAGAGGAGAGTCATATTGCTGCAGAGTTTCTCTGTTTAGTTTTTCAGATCTGGAAGAGGTGTCTGAAATAGGCAGTGTCTTTTTCTTTTATCAGATTTGTATGTGATAAATAATAAATTTACTTTTTTTAATGCTAGTACTAGTCCTTCAATCTATGCTCATTTTAGTAGATGGCTGCAATGAAAGCTTTTTCACCTTTTTGTTCCTTTTGCTAAATCTAGAGTCTGGCTTATTGCTTCCATGTTTTTTGTATCTCACTGACTAAATATTAAGTTTTCCAAATGGTAATATAGGTTCTAAGCCACAACAGGAAGATGATGGGATTTGGTAAACAAGGTCCTAGAGTCTAAACTGCTGCAGACTGCTGAGTTACACACCTTCTGAACTGGAAACATGCACTAAAAGTCTGCCTAATATTTGTCTAGATGTGTTACACAAATAAAGATGTTAAGGTAGCTAAAAAACTCCTTGTGTACAAAACCAGCAAAATCAACCCAATATGCTTCTCATCTTCCTTTAGCATATCTTCCAATAAGATCTGGCTGTCAGAAGGGGTTTCCATTAATTCCTACAATGTTTTCCATAGCATGGCATCTCAGAGAAGGCATATGACAATCTGGCTTTTTGGCTGTGGCATGCCACCATGGCATCCCTCAATCAGAAGCACTGAGTGACATGCTTTTCTTGCACTGCCTGGCATGCAATGTGCGATATGTCAAAAAACACTGCTGCCCCTTCCATATTGTGTATTATCAGATTCCTTTCTCTTGTATTGTTTTCTTCCACAGGCTATTAAATATAGGAGGATATATTTTATATTTAGATTGGCCACAGGCACCAAGTAAATGCTTTTGCATATTTAACAGTGTACTCAATGTGGGCACACTCTGTGCTCCAGAAAAGCCCTCGGCATGAAATCACCCATGGGAAATATCCCAGAGCATGGTGAAACCTGGAAAACTCAGCTTTGAGCAGGGGCATTCTTGAATTACATCCTGATGGCATATTTACCTCTATGTGTCCCCTCACAGTCAGCCATTCCTAGCTGACATGCTGGCTCCTGGAGACAGCTGGAAATAGGCATGCTGAGGTGAAGCAGTATTTTGGTTCTAGTTATTTCAAGGTATTGGCCAAGTCAGTCATGGCTGGCAGAACTCAAAACTGCTGCCAGTCACTCTTCTATGCATCATTCTCCTGTATGTGTCTTGTGTGCTCTGGGTAAAGCCATGGCTCTGAGCCATTTTCCAGACTCTGCTTATTCCTGCTTTCCATTCTCAAAAAAGAAAGTCCCTATGACTTCAGGTAAGGTATTTTTGTAAGTGAGATGAGCATGATTATGTTTTTTGCTTGCTTAGCAGAAGCAAATACAGCATCTGAACTGCATATCCAAAGGACAGCGTTCCATAGCTACAGCATGTTATTTGTACTGGAGCCTCTGTTTCATTCTTTCATTTAGGTGACAAACCCCTCTTGTGGATGAAGAGCACATTACATAGTTAGGTATACAACAGGACCACCATGTTTTATTTATTTTGATAATCTTTTAAATTAACTGTTGGCATCAGGTGTCCAACTGTGATTCTGTGACTGGGTGCCAGTTTTGGGCAAAACCATGTCTGCAATTACTGAAATCCTGAACTTTTTCATGAATGGTACAGATTGATCTTGTTGTGTTCCTGCCTTTGCTATTTCTGATGGCTAATGGTTTCAGAACATGTCCAAGGTTTACAAAATAGAAAGAAATCACTGTAATAAAGTTGTGAATGCATTAGGTAACACCACTCCTCTTAAATGTTTGAAGCTGTGACCTTTTCTTAATGATAATGGCATTTCTGTGATGGAAGTGTTTACTTCCTAGAAAAAGCAATTTTTAAAAAGTTAAATGATAATGAATTTCTGAGCCAATTATCAAAAGAAAAGGATAAAGGTAGATCCTAAGGAATGCAAAAATAATGTTATTCTGATTATCTCTTAATGTAGATAATGCCACTACAGTTGCTTTTTGCTCTACCTTTGATGAGGAAAGCAACAGGAAAAGACAGCAGTCATTGAGACATTGTGGAATGACTCACTGCCTGGGGCTGACTCCAAGTACCTACATTTGTCACTTGTGTGTAAGTTACTGTCTGGAAGGCACAGTGTGCAGAAGCTGACAAAAAGATACTCCTCTGGGTGCAAGAGGACCAGCTCACTGGACAGCTAAAATGTGAAGACTTCTGCTGTTGGATGGGGCTCTTTAATAGAGAAGATTGTAAAAATTCTCACATGGAGCAATGGATTTAAATACTAGGGGAAGAACTGATTTGCACCTTTCTCTGTGTAATACAAATCATGTTCCTTACCTCCACAAAGGGCCCCAATAAGCATTCTTTGTGTGTATGAAGTTGATTAAAAGTGTCTCTGAGATTGCCATGAACAAGGCCACTAAAGCTGTCTGTTTATACAGACAGAAAACAAGCTGCTCCAATTAGAATTTCATGAGCTCACAATGTTTCTCTCTAGACAGATAAGGTAGAAACCAATTCAAAAGGATTAATGTCTAAGCTTTCTGAATTAAAATTGCAACAGGTGTCAATTTTACATGCCTGCCCTTCCAACATACGTGACATTATCTATTTGATTGATAACAGAGTAAAAAAAATTTTTTTTGCCTCAGAGTTCTCTCTTGAAAGCAAAAAGACGTAATTTTCCATACCATTGTACCTAAATCACCTCCTAGTATTTTCTTAATTGAATTCTGCCTAAAGAAGATATGAGGAACTACATGTTTTGAAAGACATTTTGATGACGAACACATTTCTGTTCCTTTAAAGATAGTAAAAGGATGCCTCTTACAATATTGTGTAAGTTGCTAAGGTTTATTGAGTTTCAATTTGACATATCTTCTCTATGTAAAAATACCACTTACATCACTACAGAAATTTTCTCAAATGCAGATTCCAAAGTGAGAGATCTTGTCCTACCTTTGTCTCAAAGGACTCAGGATGTCTACTTATGATTAAACTCAGAGCAAGACGAATTTACTTAAAACAAGTTTAATAAAGTCATTTTAGTTATGCTAAACAAAGTCTGTATTTAGATCTTTATTGGCCTAGCTACACAGGCCAACTAGAAGAGGAACCTTTAACTTCCAGCTGGTTTTGGGACATCAAATAGGACCAAATTCGTCCTAGGCTCTGTATATTGCAGCTTCTCAACCTTTTTCCTGTACCTCACCAACACAAAGGGTAGAACATTTCCAAGCTGCAGGTTTATTTCCATGCTGCATTACAGCGCTGATGGGTACAAGGAGCATTTGAACAAGTTCACTGCAACCGTGTTGGAAATCTCCATGGTTTGTGATGCTTCTTGACTGACTCCCAAATATTTATCTTGAAATAATATTTAGTTTAAGTTATGTAGTTTGAAGTAGTATTTAGCTCAAGGTAAGCAGAGTTTCAGCACTGTTACCATGGACTGACAAAGCTATGAAGATTGCAGTGAAGCTGGCATTTGAGAGAACAGCTCTGAGTATTCAGAACAGATGTGCAGACAAAGCCAACCAACGCAACCATACTGTGGCTAACTCCCCATCATCTGAAAAACAGATGCTTTCCTGACCAAAATACCCACTAAGTTGCCTAACATGAGAAATATATTTGGTGTAAAGTTCCCTGCATGAAGGAGGACTGACTGGACAACAGCAAACAGAGACAAGAGCCAGCGGTCAGGAATGGCCTCCTTTGGGGCTGGCAGTCTCCCTTTGCACAATGGTTTTTGAGGCTACGAGATATCCTGGTAGCCTGCAAAAGGCAGACATAGGGCCTTTACGAGCTGTTGCACGGGAGCATTTGTGAAAGCTGGGACGCGGGAGTGGGGAAGCCTGCACGCCCCGGGAGCTCGTCCAGAAGCACCGGGTGTGCTCCACGACCGTGGGGCTGCCGGCGGAGGGGAGGATTGCGTTCCGTCCGTCCGCTCCCGGCGCTGGTGCAGCGGCTGAGCGCTCCAGGCAGCTGCTCCTGACCCGAGATGGCCCCGGGGGCTGCGGGGCGCTTCAGGTAGCCGCTCCCCACCCAAGCCGGGACCCACGGCCCCGGGGGCTGCGGGGCGCCCCCGACGTCCCGCGGCACCGGCCCGGCCGCGCCGTCGGACCCTCTGTGCCCGGGCTGAGCCGTACCTGCGGGATGGGGACGAAGGGAGCCGCGGGGTCCCGTCCGCATCCTTCTGCCCCCTCCGGGGGAGAACACGGCTGTGCCTGGCGGCCGCCCCCAGCCCTGCCCTGCCCACCCCCGCGGGGAGGACGCGAAGCCGCGCTGGTCTATAAAAAGCCCCCCGGGCGGCAGGAAGGGGAGCACGGCGCCGCGGGAACCGCAGCGGGGAGCGGCACCATGGCCCAGTCCGTGTGGGGCTACGACAGCGACAACGGTGAGCGGGCGCGGGGCCACCGGGGGGGGGCCGGCACCGGCACCAGCCCGGCTCAGCAGCCCCGACGTTTCCTTGTCTTTGTCCCTCAGGACCCGAGCGCTGGCACGAAAACTACCCCCTGGCCAAGGGCGACAAGCAGTCGCCCATCGAGATCAACAGCAAGGATGTGCAGCACGACTCCTCCCTCGCCTCCTGGCACGCCAGCTATGATCCCGGCGCAGCGAAAACCATCCTGAACAACGGCCGCACCTGCCGCGTCGTCTTCGACGACACTTTTGATCGATCAGGTCGGTTTCTGGTTTGGATTTTTTGGGGGTTGTTAAGAATCAAGGTTTGCAAAGCGCCAGGTATCAAAAAGCATCCTTTAGCGTCCAGCCTGTGCAGGCCAGCAAAGAAAAGTCACTTGGGAACATCAAAAAGGTGCTCCTGAAATTTATTCTGGTGGATCTGAAGTGGGACAGAAAGGCTGTAGCTGCAGGGGCACCCCTGAAATACAGACTGCTGGATGGTGGACTTCTCCCTATGTCACCTCCTTCAACACAGACACCACATCTTCAGGTTTTGTGTAAGGGAAGACAGTAGTGCCCAGAGGGGTTTAGAGCGCTCTGAGGCACTTTGTAAACAAAAAACCTATATATACATTTCTACTGACTGTGATCTTGATTTCTTCTGCATGGTAATTCTTCAGGTACTTCATAGCCTGAAAAAGCTATGAAAATAGCATTTATGTAAATAGCATTTTATAGTTTCTGAAAAGCTATGAAATGGCTTTGTTATTTTATTAAGAGCAAGCAATCTCATATCTCTAAATTAAATTGTTCAAAACTTGATTGCAGAGCTGTATATGTGTAGCTCTGGATCCAGACAGGCAACAGCTGTCAAGATGAATAATAAATTCACAATATCTTATAATGCAAAGACATTTCAAGTGCATGCAGTATTGACTGGTCATTCAACAAGAAAGAAAGCAATCTAAATAATGGAAAACAGGTACTTTCCTTTGTATTTTTCTGCACCTGCTTTGATGGCATTTGTATTGGGATTTTGTTCTTAGTAAGCTGTATCACTAATGAAATATATCCATAGTACATTGAAAGATCACTCTCCTGCTTGTTTATCTTGATGAACCCCGTGTTTCCTTGGATTTTTTTATTTACCATTACGGCTACTCGTTATTGTTCCATGTCTTCCAGATGGAATCTAAACTATTTAGGACTGGGACTGTCTCTAAGTTATGTATTTTTATGGTCCTTTATTACCACAGTTTCTATACAGTAGTCCCATAAATTGCACTTTTAGCACCATAGAAACACAGAATGGTCTGGATTGGAAGCAACCTGAAAGATGATCTAGTTACAGCCATACCTTCCTCACCACCTTCCACTAGACCAGGTTACTAAAGATGCATCCAACCTGGCCTTGAACACTTCCAGGGATGGAGCATCCACAGCTTCTCCAGGCAACTTGTTCCAGTGCCTCACCAACCTCACAGTAAAAAATTTACCCAATGTAACCATACTCCCTTTCAGTTTGAAGACTTCACTACCTGCCCTTGTAACAGGTCCCATTACATCAGAATGCTCTTCCAAAAGCACTGCATAAAATCAATGCCATGACTGAAAGCATGGGAAGCAAATTGCTAATGAACATTTTCACATGATTCTTCAGACAGGCTGCTCAAGAAGTTGTCTGCCCAGGGAATGGTATTGGAGAAAGACCCCGATCTGGCCAAGCAAAAAATGCAGCCCTTGGTGCAGCCCTTCCCCTAAATCACCTTCCCTCAATTTCCGCTGTGTCTCTCGCCTCCCCAGCACCTCTGTTGTTTCTTTGGGCATTCAGAGTGTACATTGATTCGTGGCTGCCCTCACTGTATGCAGGTTGCTGGACAGTAATTTAGGACTCAAGTGTTTCATAGGCATGTGTCTGATCAGAATCAAATACAGTGTTTGACAGCTCTGAAAGACCACATGAGAGAGAATTTCATAGACATTTTATTACCTTCATTTGTTGGCTTCTGCAGTGGTAAGAGATGAGGGTAAGTAGTAGTCACAGATTCCATTTTAAGTGGAAAAAGAAATACAGTTGAAGATACTTTTTTTTTTCCAATCACATGGAAAACCTTAAATGTTAAAAAGATTCGGTTTTATGCTAGAGAGATTTGTATACTGTTATGAAGTGCTGTTTTCAAGTGCTTCACAGTATTGCAGCTCTGGAAAGGGCCACCTGTAAGAAACAAGTGGTAAATGAGTCTCCAACTCTGACACTGATTTAGCTTATAAATATAGGTAGATCACATAAATTCAGCTCCTGCAAGTCCCTGTCTCCATTGATTCCAGTGTGAAATGGCAAGCAAATACTTAGAGGAGTTAGGACTTAGAATCTATGCCCTTTTAGTCCTATATTTGAAAGTGAAATAACAACAATAACATAATAATTATATGAAATACTTTCCATTGAAGGCTTCTACACAAGATTTACTCAATATTACTCAATACTATGCTGAATTATAATTATTTATGTATGAACAAAGTAAAAAAGTAAGAGGAACTACATGCATAAGTCTCAACAGTGCTTTTTTTCTGGCCCTCCCCTTGATGGTTTTGACACCTACCAACTAAAAAGAGAAACTGCAAAGTTAAACCTCTTGCTCTGTGTAGGTATTCCAACATGTATGATATCAAGAATTCCTTTGAGACCATTGGGCAAAAGAGGATTTATTATTTCAATGTTAACTTTGAACTTCAAAGCTATTGGTAGAAGTTCAAACTTGAATGCTATTTAAACAAGGTCTTCTGGCACTGCAGTTGTGAACTACATTATCAGCTTTCTGTGTAAGGAAACACGACTCATTCCAACCTTAGGTAATGAATGAAAAATACATATGAGAGTTTATCCTCTAAGCAGTCCGTGCTCAAAAGAATCTGCAGGCTGAAAGAGCAGGTGTGATGTTTTGAAAGTCAGAGTTGATGTCAACTGTCAGACTGATGCATGGTCAGCATTATTTGGCTAAGCACAGCAGAAGTAACAGCTTCTTAGTTTCTTTCACTGGTAGCTCAAGAACAATTTTCTAAATCACTTGACCTAAACTTTTTTGTCTTCCCTCACTTCTAAGAAATAGATAATTTTTAAAAATTATTTCTTTTTAGAAGCAGCTAACTATCTGTAACCATTGTTTAGCTGTCTGATCTGTAGAAGGTATGCCAGTCATGGACTAGAGGTACTTTTTAAAGCACCTTTGGGTTAATTTAACAGCCGTAATCCCAACGTTTTTAAAACAGACCCTTTTTTGACAAGGATCACCTGTGAACACCCCTCTCCCCTCTCCATACGAGGAATTGTGCCGTGTCCACTTGGCACCAGAAAAGGGGCTTGTTCGGCAGCTGGGGTTTGATTCTGCGTTTGACTCACAGCAGCTTCCACAGTTCCCACGTCAAACAGAACTCCTGACAACAGAGTGTAGCCCCAGCCATGTAAGCTGGCGAGTGCCGCGGGCCCCTTGCGAGGAGCTGGCCGGAGGAGCGGAGCTGCGGTGGGTCCCCGTGGGGTGGGTGTGTGTGGATGTCACGGCGGGTGCTGATGCGCTGTCCCCGCAGTGCTGAGAGGGGGGCCGCTCACCGGCGCCTACCGCCTGCGCCAGCTGCACCTGCACTGGGGTTCCTCCGACGACCACGGCTCCGAGCACGTCGTAGACGGCGTGAAGTACGCGGCAGAGGTAGGACGCATTTGTCACAGCAGCGTTCAGTGCAAACTGGAATTTGATCTGAACAGATTAACCGTTCTCCCTGGAGAATGTATTTAGCTATTGATTCTTCTCTGTCTGTGAAACTGGTGAATACCGGTTAACATGCAGTGGGATAAGTTGCATCTGCCAACAAATGTATCCTGCAAGTATATACTAACATAGGTTTCTTTTCTTTGTGCCAGAGTTTTTGTTGGTGTCTTGGAATGTTTTAAAAATATTTGCGACAAAGCAATCTGTTACTTCCAAATAGGAAAATCTGCTGATATTTTTTGGCTTTTAGTCATTTCTGGTGTAGCTTGGGTTACCAAATTAGTTTCAGAAAGAATAGAAAAACTCACTAAAGGCACATTTGATAAGCTGATATTCAAAATTAGATCCATCTTAAAATGAATTCAAAGTATGTTTTGATTTCTAAACATCTCTGCTTTAAAAGAGCTGGGTTTGCTTTCAGGAACCATGGAAAATACGATGTTTGGGTTTTGTTTGTTTTATTTTTTTAATGTAAACTGCTGCAGGACTGTTCTACACAGAAAAAATCTGCTTCCTCAAATTATTTCTTGGCTAGTTCAAGCACAGACTTTTCATGTTACTTTTGTTAGCAGTACTTGTATTTATTGACAGGAGAAGAAAGCCTGAAATAGATGTACTTTTGCTACATTGCAACCAAAGATATAGGGTTGCTCCAACTTCATCCTTAGCAGTAAAATCCTCATCTTCAAGAGAAAAGAAATGGAGAACAATAGATTAGTTTATGCTCCTTAATCTGAGATTGTACACTGCTGGTTGCAGCATTTATAGATACATGCATAAGCTAGAGATTTTCTGGACAGAGATATAAAAATTTGAAATATATCTTGAAAATGCAGCATTGTTGAAAGTAGATATGATAAAGAAATGTCAAATTCTATCCCACAGTAGATATGAGAAAGAAATGTCAGATTATATCCCCACTCCCTTTCAGTACAATGTGCCAAGAGTAATAAGAGATACAAACCAATAATGTATGCACTACATACAACCCAGTGTAAATCCTTGAGCGGACGTCTGCATAACCTGAAGATCTAAAAATGGACTTGAGATGAAGTGCATGTCAGTAGGTGTTTTATGCATTGCATGTGTGCATGTCATGTGCTTGGATTGAACTATTTATAGTTGCATTGTCTGATATTGTGTGGTAAACTCCCTTTTCTTTGCCCTATGCTTCAATTAAATGCAAAGCAATGCTTTATGGAAAGCGTGAGGATAAAAAACATGGGAACAGCAATAGGAAATACATAGTTTTATTTTTCATGTCCATTCCTTTACTTACTGTGTACTGGAATCTTTTCTTAATTTAATTTAGAGATTGTGCTGTTGGCAATTTCTTGTATTTATAACTGAGGCTTAATTGATTTTTAGTTACATATGGTGCACTGGAATCCAAAACATGGTAATTTCGCTGGAGCTTTAAAACAACCTGATGGTGTTGCTGTTGTGGGCATTTTTCTGAAAGTAAGTGGAAAATATTCAGTCTTTATACTTTTCTGTATTTTTCATCTTTCTCTAGTGCCAGGGGAACAGTTACCATTGTTTATTCCTGCACTACAGCCCTTTCCTGTGGTGTGCCCTGGGTGAGGAGGAGGGTCTGCATAGGCTGTGTTTCCTCTTGTCTTTTGTGTGCTAGCGGGAATTGTATCTGCCCATCAGCAAGGTTATGTTGACTGATTCCCTTCTCTGGTCTGTTGTTGCTTCCCACACAACCTGGGAATCAAAATGAGTTCAACGAACCTACTCCAAAGAGAAAGAACTGATGGTAAAAGATCACTCAATATTCTAACCTTGAAATACAGGAGCTTTTAAACAAAACAATACTGTACCAGTAATTTCAGATTGATTCTTTTATAAACTTCACAAAAAGAAAGCAATCCTAGTATCAAATCTGTATGTGGTCTAGGACATTGAGAAATGTTAATGGGCACACAGCCTAATAATGATAAATTACACAAACTTCAGTCCTTTTAGCTGCAGGTGGGCATTTCAGCTTGAACACACCATCAGGGAATAGGTATCCTTTTATTGTTTTATCACTAGTAAGTGGCATTTATACAAGCAAGAGCAAGTGGATGTAATTAATTTTGCTACAGTGTCCCTGGACAGACTAGATCCAGTGTCATTTTAATTCTATTACAGTGTGAGCAAACCTGACCTTTTCTCTTGTGGTTAGCTTAAACTGAAGGTCAGCACCTGTCCAAATTCTCCCGTATAACTATGCCCTTCAATTATTCTTCCTTTGTCGTTTCTTTTGGTCTATTTTAGGCTAAAGTTTTGTGTTGTAAAACCCAGCTTGCAAAACACACTACTATGTTCCTATTAACCATGCTAAGGTCAGCTAAAAGGTCTAGAAAAGTAAGTAGTATCACTATATCTTTTCCGGTCTTCTTTCCCTGTCTCCTTCTTTCTCTTTGGTGAAGGAGCTGTTGTTTTTCTCTGAATAAGTCATGTTCCATTACTGGGTTTTGGGATACTCCTATAACAGGATTGAATTATCCTCTGAGGAACTGAAGTTAATCTATTTTGTAACAAGACATCGCAATAATGGTACATCATATGCATACTGCCTTTACTGTTCCGGGATGCAGAGCCATGCCACAGCTTTTGGACGTACTAAGTGTCATGAACACAAGCAATGAAGTGATCCCATAGCTTGAGGTCTTCTAGACATGGATTCATCACGTGTCTTACATCAAGTCTGATCTGACTGTATATGTGCTGCAGAATGAAGTGTCTGCAGCAACTACAGCCCTTCAGGCCATCAAGACTTTGCCAAGTGCTCAGATGACTCACAGTGGCTGTGGGTTGCATTTGAAGCAGGAGCCAAGGGTCAGGTCCTATGTAGTGACACTGAGTGTGCAGTTCATTCCTCAGACAGGCGTGATGCCCCGTAGGGTCCCTCAACACATGTTCAAATTGCAAAGCCAGTTACTGGAGTCTGCTGTTTTGGATGTCCTTTAAACACACATCATTTTCTGTCAGTCTCTACTGGATTCTCTGAGACTGCTGTTGCCTAATGTGACAGATCGGATGTGCTGAATTTCTTTCAAATACTGTGGAACATGATGAAGAAGATACAGATATTTGTGCTTTCCATTACAGGTTGGAAAAACTCCCAAACCAGAGATGAAGAGAATTCTTGAAGAAATTGAAAACATTAAGACCAAGGTATCAAAACAATTTTTGTGATATAATGTAGCTTGAAAGCCACAGAAGTGGGAATCAGTAGTTCAGATTTGTATTTTACCTCATTGTGATGCCAAACAGTAGCGCCAGAGATGATACATTGGTCTGTAGAACAGGATACTTTCTTTTGCTAATTAAATATTTAACTCCTCACTTCTGCAAGTATTCTTGTTGAAAAGGATATTTTTAATCAATCCTTGCATACATAATTGATAGTCTTATTGGTAGTGCTCTGTAAAAAATATGCTGATGGACCAATACCAAGAAGAAATTAAAAGCTTTTTGAATTTGAGGACAACAGTGGCCAAAACAAATGCATATAGCAGAGTCAGAAATTTAGTTAGCCTAAAATGAGAAGAAACTAGTAGGAATGATGGAGCAGGCTCCCAGTCAGTATAAGGTAGATTAAAAATGTTACTAGTTTTAAGACAGAACTGTATTTATTTATAAAAGTGATTACGTGGTGCAGTTTCTGCACCAGTCCTAAATTCTCTCTTCCTATGATACTAGCACAAATAGTATTGTAAATATATTCTGAACTGTTTTTCTGTTTAATTAATGATCTAAGGCACCAGTCCATACCTATTGCATAGATACAGCTGCTGAAGGGAGTTACTTGCAGAGAATTGCAACATTGCATCTATTGTCATTTAGCATTATTATTAACATAAACTTAATCTCTAGGTATACTTTAGCAAGTCTACTTCATTATAAACTTTATGATTCTAATAATGCTAAAAGCCCTCTTTTTTTTTTTATTTCATCTTGAACATGCCACCAGATCATCAAACTTGTAAGCATTTTCTTGCAAATTTAGCAGAATTCCTTGCATTTAATGTATAGATGTGTGTACTGCCATTGATGTGCAGGTCTGAGCCTGAAAGCTCTTCTCTCCTTTGTAAGAGTCATATTAGTTTTATTTTTTCAGCTCAGTCTTCAAATGCAATTAAGTTCTTTCTGCTGAGGGAACTGAAGGTTATTTTTTCACCCTATCCATGGCCCCCCTGCTATGTCAATGGTATCTGTTTTGATGGCTTTCTCTCATAATGCCTGTATCATTTTTTGGCCATTTAAGTGTAGAAGTTCTGGAAAAAGCAACCGTTGAAGTAAAGCAGAGAAAGATTAGTGCATATGCCAGGAACCACATATTGTATTTTATCTCTTATTTTCTTTTGTGTCATCACATACATTTTCCCAACATTACTTATTTTTCAGAATGATTAATGGGTGGTTATCACTAGTGTATTTATCACATAGGCAGTTTCAATTGCTCTGATGCATTACAGGCAGAGGAGTTGCTTGGACACTGTACTGTATTTACAGAAAAAACATGATTTTGTGAAGTTATTTGCAAGCTCATATTGAACTTAGAGAATAATATCTTCAGGAAGATAAAATTGGAGTCTGGATGTTACTCTTTCCACTCTTAATTTGTGCAAGGGTGCATGGAGATGATTTCAGCTCCTGCCACTCACTTTGTTCTAATCTAGAGAAGATTCTCCATGATAGAAAAAGGAAGTAGGAATAATATATCTTGCTTTCCAGAACTGCATCCAAAATACCAATAAAGAAGTGAACTGAATTTTCTTGGTTAGTTTTTGTTGCCCAGAGAGAACAAGGAATACTCATCACAATCCTGTGGAGATATGATTCTATTCAGTGGCAGACTTATCAAGAAATGTTGTCTGGTGTCTGCTTTCTCCCTTGTCTGGTGGTAATCACCTCTGTAAGATATTTAGGACCCAGTACTCTTACAGGAAATATTTTAATTTTTTACACTAAGTGTAATAATGCCAACACTGAGAGTGTTACCATGAATATATAATTAGAGCACAGTCTTGGGAGGAGAGAGGTGCAGATTTAAATTCCTTCCGATAGAAGAGAAGACTGCAACGAATCTGGGATAAATGCCTGGCCATATTCTGTTGGATAAAAAGGGTAACAGTACCAGCAGTGCCACAGACTTTAACTTTTCTCCCAAGTGGCCCAAAATAAAACATCATTTTGATAATTCTGGAATAGAAAAAATGTAAAAATGAATTTGCTTTGATCCCACACAATTCAGTTTGTAATTTAATTTATTAATGTAATCAAAATGTCAGTTATTATTAATTGCTGGGAAAGTGCTTGACAGGAAGAAAAGGAGATTGATTTCTTGCATGAATCTTGGTATTTAACTACTTCCTTTATAATAACATAGATACTGATGTATTTTAAGATGCATATCTCTAGAGTTACTGCAGAGAATTTTTTTTTGTTTCCTTAAGGGGAAAGAGGCTCCTTTTCAGCACTTTGATCCTTCAATTCTTTTCCCTAAATCTCGGGACTACTGGACCTACCATGGTTCATTCACCACACCCCCCTGTGAGGAGTGCATCACTTGGATTCTCCTGAGGGAGCCGATTGAAGTCAGCTCAGACCAGGTTAAACTCCAGTCAGTTCTGCTACCCCATTACCAGTTCTCAACAGTGTCTTAGTATGTCAGTGCGATGATGTGCAAGCCCTGCATTACCTGGCACTTTTTGGTAGGGAAAGGTTTAGCTGTGGGCAGTGAGAAACTGCCTGCAGAATGGACAGTTGGAAAGGGCTGTAAAACTGACCCTGAGAATCAGGCCCCCTTGGCAAGACATGTGCTGGAACAGCCTCAGGAGGGGTGTTCTTGGGATCCTGAAAACCTGCTGAGGCAGAAAACTCAGCCGTCATAGCAGCCTCAGGTCATTCTATGTGTATCACCATTAAGTGGCAAGTGAGACTAATATTTTGCTGGTTTCCCAGTTTAAGGAATTGCTGGTCCAGATCTTAACTTCTTAAAAGTTGTCAGTGAGAAGGATCAAACTACCTAGAACCTGCAGACCTGAATGTTCATACAAATAATGTATCAATTGTATTCACATAGCTCAAATGTGCATTTACAGAGGAAAAGAGAAAAAAGAGCCAGTCTGGATAAGGTGACCTTTTTAGTTCTTGTGTCAAAATTTTTGGCTATTTATACTACTTTCTGCTTCAGCAATACAAGTCAGGGTATATCCTTTCTACTGAAATGGCTGTTTCCAAAATAGATTAATTTTGTATTTAGATGAAAAGGGTAACAATTAACAAAGCAACACTGAAATTAAGTTAATTTGAAGAACAGCAGCTGACTGCTGAATTCCTGATTCAACTTAATAATTCATTTGGTATATCTCTGCCTTACAGAACAAAATACAAACTTCTGCACCAGCTTTTTCTATCAGACTGCCTTGCACAGGCAGAGATGTGCATCCTCCTTCACAGATAGCTGTATTTTCACAAGTTACTTGCCTGCAGTCCAGCTTCAGCAGGGTCACAGTAGGGCCCGATTCTTTTTCCACACTGAGAGCATGAATCAGGGAAAAATCCAAAAGAAGCCCAGGCAAGGGTCAGATGATGCACTGTTCTGTGGATGAAGGGTGTGAAGATCCACAGAAACAGTGCCAGCTGCTGGGCTGCAGTGATCTTTATCAGCAATCTCTACCAGCATTGTTAGAGATCATCACTATCACTGTGTGCTCGTCATTATATAAGAAAATTCCTTTTTCACCTCAGAGTTTGTTCTAGGCAGTAAGCTCTGCAGTGCTTTCACACGGACACTTGAATTTTTCTTCCTTGCAGATGGCAAAGCTCCGTAGCCTGTCCAAGAACAGTGAGAATGAACCCGTGACCCCTCTTGTTGACAACTGGCGCCCGCCTCAGCCTCTGAAGGGCAGGATAGTGAGAGCCTCATTCAAGTGAAATCCCAAGTCTCACTCTGCGGAACCCGAGTGAGAAAGTCGCTGCATCCCAAAGTGTAGTTAGTTTTTGCTGTCTGCTGCTTTTCCTCTGGATCCAGGTCTGTGTTTCTCAGTTTGAAATTCTGAGTCATAAAAGTGAATCTGTTTTTAAAAGCAGAAAAATACTGTATGCAAATACTAAGCATAATAAGCAAATGTGAGATGTAACAATTCTTGACCACAGATGCCTCAGCATTTATGATCACTTCTATGCCTTGTGGTCTTGTCAGAAAAATAGGCTGAGTTTCAATATTTAAAATTAATTTCAAAGGAAATACAGCAAGGCAGAAAAATGAACCAGTAGTTCAGGAAAGCAGAAGCAACAGTAGATGAACAGGAGGGAAATGCCTGTCTCTGCACTGTGATCTCGCTATACCCCACCCTCAGAGGAGACATCCAAAGAATAAGTACCTTTATAACATACCAGATTTTGCCTTCCCTGTCTTGTTCATAGTTTGTTATCCAAGATTAGATTAGTGTTCTGAGGGCAAAATCAGGCATACTCCATTTCTGTGTGAAGAAGAAAAGATACCTTGCTGTCATTTCAGCATTTGCTGTCTTTGCCATATCCTGCTGCTGCCATTGTTGATCTTTCACTGCTGCTGTTACTTCACCCATCCAGTGCAGAGTCCTGCTGGTTTCATATTACTTTGTATTTAGTATAGCAGCTTTAGTACTGCTGAGGGGAAAGTGCCTTTCTTCTGCTGCTCTATGTTATCTCCCAGAATGATGGATTTTTGATGCTCTGCCTGCGTTTTATTTTTGACACTTTATTGGTTTCACCTGTTAGGGATTTTGTTGCACATGGAAAGGATCTTTCTGGATGATTCCCGTGTGTCATCTATCATTCCCACTGTTGAAAAATCCAGGTTAAGGCACCTAAGTGTTTGTTTATTTGACTCTGTACCTGGAAAATATTAGTGGATTCTGTTTGGCTCTGTTCCTTTCTGAGGAGACACATCAGCTTGCAAATATGAACCAAGCAAGGAATCACTGGCAGATAGAAACTCCTAAATCAACTTCCCCTGCCCTTCATCATGTAAACTTTTATCATTTCAGTGTAACAGAAGTACCATCTAGGTTGAATCCACATACAGATCATGTGAATAAATAACGCTTTTGGACCGCAGGACTGCCCAGGAGTCTGCGGGGCGATTATCCAGTGCTTGGTCAGATAGACGGCCGCAGAAGAGCAGTTTTCTCTGTCTATCTATATACCTAGTTACCAACTCCGCAGTATTGGAGTAGAGCGGTTGATGGTAATTAAGCGAGGCGGGAACAAAGAAGAGAGAATGGACTTCCGAGCAGCAGCACCCAGGTTTATTGGGGGGATGTGGCTACAAGAAAGACACGGGGGGGATGGTCACATGGAGTTTTAAGGGGAAAGGAAAGGGGTCATCACAAGGGAAGGGTCCAGGGTCTCTTCAAATCACAGAATGATGAGGGGTGACAGTTCTCCAATGAGTTCTGGACAGAGGCAGGACATATTTGCATTAACCAACTAGAGTAACAGAACAGCAGAAGTTTCCAGCAACTGCTGAATAATAAAA
>VYZT01023564.1:80543-148906 GCA_013400735.1 Pomatostomus ruficeps | reverse complement strand
AGTGCTTGGTCAGATAGACGGCCGCAGAAGAGCAGTTTTCTCTGTCTATCTATATACCTAGTTACCAACTCCGCAGTATTGGAGTAGAGCGGTTGATGGTAATTAAGCGAGGCGGGAACAAAGAAGAGAGAATGGACTTCCGAGCAGCAGCACCCAGGTTTATTGGGGGGATGTGGCTACAAGAAAGACACGGGGGGGATGGTCACATGGAGTTTTAAGGGGAAAGGAAAGGGGTCATCACAAGGGAAGGGTCCAGGGTCTCTTCAAATCACAGAATGATGAGGGGTGACAGTTCTCCAATGAGTTCTGGACAGAGGCAGGACATATTTGCATTAACCAACTAGAGTAACAGAACAGCAGAAGTTTCCAGCAACTGCTGAATAATAAAAAACCTGATGCATATTAAAATAACAGGAGTGGAACAGGGCTGTTTGACTGAGAGGGCTAAAACGTGGCAGTTAGGGGATTTCCCCAGCCATGCTTTCTCCATCTCCCTCAGATTAGCTATCCTGGGAAGAAAAATCTATCCAAGTTATTTCTTTAGTTTTCATAGAGACGGGTGGCTGGTTCACTGCTACAAATAAAGATCTACATTGTATTCAACACCCAGGTGAATTCAGTACTGGACGTACAGGGGACTGGATGGCCAAAGGTGGTGCATAAATCTCACTGCACAGGAAGCTTCTGGGATCTCTGTGTTCCTGTAGCTTATCCGTAGGTAGCAGTGGGTGTTCTTCTGGAGATGTTGCCACAAATATGTTCATAGCATTTATAAAGGATATGCCAAAGTCTGAAAAAAGCAGGGTTACAAATGGCTGGAATAGGCATTTCCCAGTTCTCCTTACTATTTCAATTCCCAGCTTTACTAGAAAAATGGTGCTCCAACAGGGAAGTAATGAATGGGCAACACTGGACAAATTCTGCTGTTATTACCAGCACAGTGCAGTGAGAATTCAGAAATGAAACTGAGGACAGATTTTGATCCTTTTTATTCATTTAGAAATGTTCTAAGAATTGCTGAAGTCCCACTGACCATTAGTATTTTAGTTTATTAGGAATGTATTTTGCCTAGTATAAAGCAATTTCTTTTTAAAAACTAAGTTCATGTGAGTAGAAGCTAAAGTATTGATTGAATTCTGTTTACAAATGTTTTGGCACTGGCTTAATTTTATCAGATCAGCTTTTGATATTATGAGTGCAGCACTTGCAAGGGTATTGATTTTAGGAGTCCCTTTTAGATCTTCTTTAAACTCCTGAATCTCTACATCTTCTCAACACATAAAAATGTTACTACAGAAAGCTCATAAACAACATTTTTTTTCTACTGTACTATGTCTTACGTGTAAAATTCCTTCTCATATCCATAGCAGTTGATCTTGGTGATGAGAAAATTTTAACACAACTAACTGAGACAAGGGTTTGAGTCTTTCTATGTAAAAGCCATTGACTGTGATGTTTTAATCTCTTGTTATAGGGGCAGTAAAACAAGATTAGTTGCCTGCACTTAAAATAACTGCTTTTATGTCTTCAGAGAACCAATAAATTGACTTACATAAAAAATAAATTGATTGCTGTTTTTATGCTAAGTGAGGAATGAAAGTAGCAAGAAAACCTTGCTGCTCCTTTCTTCAATACATATGCTTGTAATACAAGGGGGCAGACACTTAGTACTTTTTGGCTGTTGGAGTTTAGTTTAATAGCTCATCTAGGTTTCTGCTTATCCAGTCAAACAGATCCTCAAAAATGTAAGGATCATACAGTATCACTTATTCTATGCTTTCAGGTGCAAAAAAAAAGTTTATTTCTTGTCTGCACACAAACATTCTCTTGCATCTTCCCAAAGTTCATACATGCATATCTGGTCTTGAGTATCACTAATTTGGATATGAATTTCATTTTCTTGCAAGAAGCACATCGATCAGTTAGCTGATATGTTACATAATTCTGAAAATTCCTGATTAGTTTGTACTTTTGAAGCACACAAACTTGTTAAAGAATAATTGCCTGTAAATCAGATAATGAGTGCACTTTGTTTTGTTTGCATGTTTCCTCCACTGCTTTTGAAAGGTAGAATAAGCAGAAGTTTATGAACTACTAAAATAGCTGTTTGGGTTCCAACACCAAACACATGGTTTGTATGTGGGAAAAAGGAAAATGCAGTCTGAAATTTATATTGCTTCCTCTTGCATCTACTCTGATTCCATTCTGTCTTTGAACTATTATTACACAAAAGCATCAGCCTCACAGCAAACATGCTTTAAAGTTTTGTTTTTCCCTTGAAGAATGAAGTGCACAGTTTTGTTCCATTGTCTTTCTTCCTTTGATGAACAGTATAGCTCAACATTGATTACCTTGGTAACAAACTCAGAATATGTGGATTCAAATCCTGCTGCCTCGTGTATCTTAGAGAAAAGAAAAAACAGTAAAAATCACCTTAATCATTCTGGAGCATTAAATTATTACTAATTTGGTGCATATAATGTATATATTAATTACAGCAGGGCAACCAAGTGATTAAAATTAATTACCGCCTCTTAGGTTTTGACCAATACTTAAACTTTCCCAGTTTCCCACACCTCACCAGAGAAACTACTAGAAGAATTAAAAGCTTATTCCTTTAGTTTCAAAGCTTTTCTTTATTAACTGAAAGAGGTGTCACCATCTTTCAGTCATGTGTAAATTCACAACTGAACTGTGAATTCCTGGTATGACCCTCGCTATGCGACCAGCTATGATTCTGCATTTCTACTACAGAATGAAAAGAATATATGTCTTTTTTTACTGTATCTCAAAGAAGGATGCTCCTGGATCTCCTTGTTGATGTTTTTCTGCTGAGTAATCAGCGTTGAAGAATGTTCATCGTATCATCAAGGAGTCTAACAAAATAGACCAATACCTATTTCTTCCTGAGGCATTTTGTCCCATGCCGCAGCAAAGGGAGCAGCTGTATGGTGTGTGTTCCACCTGGCCTATCTGCCTTCCATCTCAATGAATTCTGGCATTTATCTTTGTCAATACTGGAGCACAAAGCATGTATTCAGGAATTATCTTATTTCCAAGCCCAAGAATTTAATAGAAATTTTCATAACATTCCTCACTCCCAAGAATTTAATAGAACTTTTTATAACATTCCTCACTCCCCCAAAAGGTAATGTACAACCACGATGAATTAGAGATCAAATGAGACTCACTTTTAAAAAAACATATTCTCTAAAGCATCTTCTTTTCAGTTTACGACTGTTGTATGTGTTGATTTTCAAAAAAGTGAAACAAAAATAACATATTCAGGGTTATTCATGAGAGAGAGACAGAAAAACTGTAGAGTTTTGACACACAAACAGATTTGAATACAGATGGAGAGCTTGTGATATTAGTGGGAAAGTAAAAACCAACAGAGTGTTGTTATTACAGAAAATTTTAACTTTCTATATTTGGACTGCATAACACAATACCTGCAAGAATGTCCATGAACTTAAAGGAGCAAAATACTTGTAGAATCATAGGCCTGAGTTGGAAGTGACCCTAAAGAGCATCTAATTCCAACCCCCACACCATGGGCAGGGACACCTTCTACTAGACCATTATTTGGAAAAAAAATACATAGTAGATGGAAAATTTTCTGTGAAACAGGAGGATGGAGAAGAAAGAAATGCAGTTTATATTGCAAACTGATGATGTGAAGATACAAGTCCACAGTCTAAACTGATACCTCGCTTTCAATAAGGATGGCTGTAAAGAACATGAGTGCATATGAAGAAAGATTAATAGCAATATATAGATGTCTATATATAGATATGTATATATGAGAACAAAAATTACCATTAAGTGAGATGGTAGAGCAAACTTCATACAGATGGAGTTGTCTCTGCTTCAGGAAACAAAAAAATTGGCGTAATAAATTGCAACACTTCTGTTGAGAACTCATTTAACAAGGTCCCCCTGGAGATCTGCCTCTCTACAGGAAAATCCAGCAGGAAGGCTGGAAGCAATGATGCCATCAGGTATGCAGAAGAAGGATTTCAGTCACTACTGAACAACCCCTGTACTCAGCACAAGCAGGAACATCGACACAGAACGTTATCTGTGTGGGAATTTTCAGAATAAGCCTCACTGATCCTGCCACTGATTCTTTAAGGCAGAGGCTGACATTTAACTCATGCTTTTGCAGCTCTGTCATGCCATCAGTAAGCAGAATATGCAGCAGGTGTTAGGAAAAAAGTACCCCTTTGGTAAATTTGAGTAGCACACTGTCACTCTTTTACTGTTACTAATGTCTTGCAGATCTGTCAGGAACGTGTTGAGGAACATGAGACTCCTTCCTGGAGTTAGACCAGCTTCCTCGCTGCACTAGACCAGCAAGACCACAGGCCAGCTGTCTTGGACCTTTATGGTGGAGATAACAGTTCTTTACTAGACTAAAATTTTTAATTCTTCCAATTCCCAAGATTTTATTTTTAAACTGACATTCCCACTGTTCATCCTACCTTCATCCCATGGACAATGCAAACATCCTCGCTGAAAAACTAAAGAGGGATGCTGCTTCTTGCTTGGCTTGTAATGGTCATTTTCCAGAGCCCACACGGTGGAGCCAGTTCTTCAACAGTCACCTACCTGACATCATTTCCAGCTGACAGGAGGCCTGAGCAGTGCAGATTCCCCTAGTCCTGCACAAGTAACTAAGCATTGAAACAAATGCAGTTTAACCAAGTTATTCTTGAGCTACAGGATCTGATGTTTAAATAAATATTGATAGTAATGGACTGGTATTCATTTATATCTAAAAAACTTCTGTATTTTGTCTGCATATTTATTCATGCAAAGTCTATGTATGTAAGTCCTTTGCTTTTACAGGCTGAGAATAGTCCAGATAATTCCATTCCTAAAGTCCCAAAGAATCCTATTGCAAGGTAAGAGGAGTTACAGGTGAAAATCTCCCACTGGCATGTACTGAACTGGTTGCTGATTTGAGTAATTATGAGATGAGAACTACAGGACATGTTACCCTGCAAACTAGCAATACCCTGCCTGAATAGCAATTTCAGTCTACATAGCCCTTTTCCCTCTGCACATGTCTCAGTCATCCTTCATGGTTATGATAATTTGTACACTGAATTAAAAAACAAAGACATTTCCATTAAGGTTTGCTTCTTTCAGAGAACAGTGATTTTTTTTTTCTTAACACTGCAGACTGCCAGCCATTAAGCCCTAATTTAAGAGCTCCCACAATGTTGTGAATTGTCTGTGTAATAAACTTCTGCTGGAGAAAGAGTATAACTGTGAAATATTTTTTCTTGTCAGACATCATTGAGCAACAAATGGCAACAGTGTCAGCAGCCTATCCAAATATACAGCTAAACAAATGCTACTGACCCTTGAATAAACAGATGAAAGTTGATTTGTTGCCCAGTAGTGTGTAAGACCTATAATTGAAACACTGATTTCATTGTCTCTGTTGGGAAAGGTAGGGAATGCAAGTTCAGAAACAATACTTTCCATGCCTAATGTCTTAGAGCATTTTGCTGTAACTTCCAACACTGAAAAATTCTGCAAAAGGCACAGAGACAGTGTAATCTAAATAAACCTGAGGCTATGGAACATTTCTTCTGCCTTTAAAGTAATAATTGTGCCAGCACTTACATTAAATTACACACCATAAATATGGTATAGTATGTATTGTGAAAATAATGATGTTCTTATACTGGTGTCTATTATCAGACTATTTTAATGCTGCTGTAAGAAGTCCCATAAAATATTTTGAACATTTCCAACCAGATTTCCTATGTGTTCTTCCCATAGCCTGAAAGCCCCAAATTAATAATATTTGCTTTGTATACAGGTGTATTCTCCTCATCTTAAAGATGACGGGGAATAAAATTGCAGACAATCTTGACTAGCAGTCCTTTGTAAAAGCAGCTCCTTGCTGGACTCTGTGACCTTTAACTCTGTATATTATCGGATTATTGTGAGTTTTGCTTTCTGGTTTATGTTTCAATCAATTTAATCTTTTAATGGTTAATATTTAATAGTATACGATAATTAAAATTGTATTAAATTTAATAAAAGTAAGAGTTGCCATTCAATAGCCATTTTTGGAATTCTGAAAAAATCTGCTGTTTATGCTACTTCACTGAGCTTGGCTGTCCTAGTTAGTCTCTGTCATCCTTGCTGGAAGCACAGTGTTCCCTTTTTACAGGATCTGACTGAAGGGTTTGCCATTTTTGCGTAAGTTTCTGGTGTTTGCTTGCTCTAAATGCTGAACCAAAAGCAACACAAGATTAGACCTCTCTCTCCTTTTTTTTCTTACTGTATTGAAATGTCTTTAATCAGAAAATGAAGTCCCATTATTTGGAAAAGATCTTCCTGGAACAACCTCACAACAGCATCTAGGCAACACTATGCACAGAACCATAACCTTCAAGTTAAACAGTGAATCCACTGTGTATCTTCATATCACAGGATGTAGGGTCCAGTTCCTGATGCACCTGTTCAAGTGAGTGATCTCTTCACTTGGCAGTATTTACTGTGACTGAGCTGTTGAATACAAGACATGCACTAGAATTTGTAGCCTGGATAGACTTCATGAATGTGGGTGCACATACTTCCATGTCAGCAAGGGAGCTCAAGGAGTAGATGAATTCCATTTATGCAAGCACGGAGAAATATTTGTGACTAGTAAGTAAGCATCATAGCAGTGCCTGGTTATAACCAGACAGAAGACAAGCTGTTGAACATCTCCCTGCCCCAGCTTCTGATTTCACTGTGTGGTCTATCTGATGCACAAAAATGTCAAGCTTCCCCAGTTGGAACTGGTGAAGGGAATGTGTGAGAACATTCACATAATCTTAAACTAGGATGTGGAGTTTTGCCAAACAGTCCAGATGGAGGAGGCACAAGGCAGCGTTACCTGCAGAAGCTTTCCTGTCCATGCCTTGTCACAGGGAATCTCTGTATAATCCATCTATCCTGGCAGCGCTTGCTGGAATTTACAATCCGGTTGTAATTTTTTCATCACTGCATGAACACTTAATTAAAGCATGCAAATTACTTATTTACACTTACTTCACTTGGAAAACACCCCTGGTTGCAGCTGGGGAAGGAAATGGCATAGTCTTCACCATAAAGCTAAATCCATCTCCATGAACATGATTACACATGCCACAGCCCAGAAATCCCTCTTGCTTGTGTTTCCAAAATAATCTATGGATCAGTGCTATATACCAAGCATCAGGCCTTGCTGTGGTCATGCTTCCTCCTTGTGCTTCTCTTATATGTACTTGGTAAGATCTACAGAGTATTTGCCATTTGTCTCAACAACTGTCTTACTGCTTAACTTGTGCCAGGGTTGTCTCCAGCAGCAGGGTCTGTTCTAGAGCTCACCTCATGGATGCAGGATTCTGGGGGGACCCTTCTACCTTTCTCCTGGTGAGGCTTTCTTGCTTACCCATGTCTGGTCCAGAACAGGCTGCTTCACTTTGCATGGGAGATGGTCACTGCAGGATGCAAACTGAACTGGCACAAGCAATGTGGACTTGCTGGATTTTTTTGTCCTAGCAGGTTGACAGAGTTGCAAAACTTCCAGGAGTTCTTTAGGAGTTCCCTGCACTAGGCAGCTGTCTGTTTGAGCCATCTCATGAGCACCAGACAGACTTTTGCAGGTGCAATCTTTCTGCAGAAATGCATGTTTCTGGTTTATCCTGCCAATGCCACAAGTTGTTATCCCTAAGATGGTTCCTCATCCATCTAGCAACACACTTCTTGAGCATGTTGCAATTGTTCCACCTGCAGTAAAGTCAGCGCAGTAAATGTGTTGGTTCCACAATTAAACATGGGTGATGTGTGTGTGTGTGTGCTTGCAGAAGCAAGTATTTTCCAGGGTTTTGAAAGGAATTGAAAGGTAGCAGGCAAAACAATGCAGTTGACAGAAACGCTTGGATGGCATTCAGAGAGTATCCAAATAAGCTCACAATTATGTGTTGTAGCTGCACTGCATTGCAAAGTGGATAGATGGGAACACATGCTGAAACAGGCCAAGCGTTTTACCCACATTCCAGCCAAGAGTGCCAGCACATTTTCAACATTCACCTGGATAGGTTTACTTGGGCCTTTTTTTTCTAGCTTATCCATGTATAAAAGTTTCTACCTACAAATGTGACAAAATTACTGATGCGAACAAAATATGCTTTTTCCCCCCTTATTGCAGGATAGATTTTTGTCCATGTGGACTTCTAGATAATATAAGTGGTGGAGCAGAGTATGCCATAGCAGATCTTTGATTTTGTAGATGAGTGGCAATAAAACCCCTGGCAGAAAGAGATTTTATGGAGCTATCTACTCCTAGTCTGTAAGTATCAGTTCCTTGACAATAGAAACTGTGGGTAAAAAATGGGGATTGTGACATAATAGCAAAATGATTCAACTCAGTATGTTGTTTTTCTTATTGTGGCAGACAAAAATCTTGCTGTTGATAGATTTCCATTCATGCCTACCATGTTTTCCATAGCCTGGCACAAATTTCAGTGAAGTGGAAGGCATATGACAAACTGGCTTCTTGGCTGCAACATGCCACACCAACTATGGCATGCCCAATGAAAAGCACTGTGTGAATGCCTTTTGCACAGTGCCAGGCATGCTGTGCACAACCCACTGCAAAGCAACATGGTGCTTTCTGCAGCTTCTTTTTTTGCTTTATTATTTTCAAAAAAATTCCTTATTAAAATAGAAGGTAGATTGTGTCAATATTTGCACTAGGCACAAAACAATAATTCCAAAACAGTTCTGCAATTTGGTGCGCTTGCTCTGCAGTCTGGCACTGCACTGAAACACAGTTAAAGCAGGTATATCTTAGCCTGCTCTACTGACTGAGCAAATTTAGCGAGCTCTGCTTCTCCTTGCCTCTGGTGTTCCAGCCGACTGTCTTGCCAGCCCTCCACTGCACTTGCAATGCTTATTCAACGTCTTTCTTGCAACAGTAGGCTCCAAATTGGATTTTAGAACCACTTGCACAAGTGTTGAAGATGGAAATTATCATACCTGCCAACCTGCTGGCTGCGCTCTTGTTAGTGCACCTCAGCGTGCACGACAGCAAGGGCACACTGCTGACTCAACTCATTTATTGTCCACCAGGATCTCCACATCTTTTTGTGCAAAGGCGCCTGCTGGGCAGTCAGCCCCAGCCCATCCTCCCCAGGTGCAGGACTTTGCAGTGCCTGTGTTGCACTGCTTCAGGCTCCTGTCAGCCCGCTTCTTCAGCCTGTCTGGGCTCCTCTAGATAGCGGCTCATGATTTCGTCCTTCAATTTGTTGAGGGTATATTTTGTGCCATTGTTCAGGTCACTAAAGTTCTGCAGTAGTAAGACAAATGAGATGTCATTCTAGAACAATAATGGATACTCTGGTGGACCAAATCTTGTTCATTGTATCTAAATAAAGTTAATCTAAATTGTCATTATCACTTGTCTCTTTTTGGTCATCGGTGTACAGAATTTCAAGGATGGGAACTATGTGTATACTGGAGCATTTTACCTGTTTTTACAGGACACATTTATTGACCCTGCCATCTGGTCTTGTCTCGTCTCCACTCCCAGACATTGTAATCTGCCTCCATTTTCTCCTCTCTGTTTTATGGACTCCTCACAACCAGCCTGTCTTCTAACATGCAATTAATTCTTGTATCACAAATTTTTTTCCATTTTTTTGTCTTCATTGCTGTTCCTTACCACTTGGCCTCCTTTCTCTTTTCTGCCTGCCCCAAGGATTTATACCAGTCTCAGTAATCCCTTTACCATGCTTAGCTCCCATTCTGCTTACAGCAAGAGCTCCATATGTCCCTTGTCTTGGCTATTCTCCTTACGACACAATAGAGGCTTCATATCCCTCTTCTTACTTCCTTCTGTCTTCCTGCTTGGCCAATAAATCACTCAGTGATTTATCAGTAAATATGCCTAATTGGGAAGATGAATAGGGAAGATACTCGGTTTATAGCTGGTCAGAACAATATTAAGTGGTGTGACCAGCTGGCTGTTTATTTGATCTGCAGAAAACTGCAGAGTTATTCAGGCTACTGGAGTGCTATGGTGCTGCCCATTCCATCGTTATCACATTACTTCCAAGCAGAGAGAAATGTCATCAACATGATGTCATAACATTCAGCCAACTGGCTTATGTGATGCTGATCCCAACACATTTTTGAAATATGCTTGCAGTTCTGAGGTTGGATATTTCTAAGTTAGTTTTAGGTAAGCTTATATATATTGCAGGTACTGAAATGCCTCCCATTTGTCAGCACAACGTTTCCCTCATATTTTTATTGTACTGCATATGCATATTTTTCAGATTGAATAGCACGCCTACTGTAGCACTGCAACTGACCACCAGTTCAGTAAGAGTTAACAATACTGGGATTTTATTCCGATTGGTTGCCTTTCCCATACAGATGCAAGACTAAAATGTCACTTTCTGAGTACATCCTTTTGAAAAGTAGTGTTGCATTCACTTCCTTAAAAGATCATGTCGTTGTCAGCAGCAATATTCCACTGTGTTGACTCATAATAATGAAATGACAAATGTCTGCTTAGTATTTTTTAAGCCAATTGCTCTGCTGGCCATGACCAGCTGATTTTCAAGTTTTTGTGTGTTTATATTCAATAAAGGTGTAACAACTGAAGTATTTCTGCATCTTTCATTGTTTGAGTAAAACTATAGATAACTTTACCAGCTTCCTTTAGAAGCAGTTGATAGACATTCTTGTGAAGCAGGACTTCATTCCTTTCTTCTGGTGATATATTAAGTATGACTTTATTGCTCTCTCCTGGTGATCCACAAAATATTCAGAGGACTTTCGGTTCTCAAATTCGCTCTACTTAAGCTGTTAAGTATATTCATCACCAAACTTAACATTTAAGGGCTCTGGATGCAATCTTTGAAGATAGTGTGAAATACCTGTGAAATACCTCACTATTTGCAATTTCGGAACCACAGATAGGTTGGATAATTTTCCCACAGATCTCTTCTCTGTTCCTTCTAATCTGTGTTCCATTTTGTAAATACTATATTTAAAGTTTATTTTGAGGGTGAAACAGATGTAAAAGGGTGAACTGGCATTCTCCAGTTCTTGTAGAAATAACTCTAAAGAAGAATATGGCCTTAGTAAGCACAGTCTTTTGGCAAAGGCTCAGCTCCTGAGACCAATGCTTTTCCATTGCCTTGCTCTCCCTTGTACGAACAATGTAGGAAGAGGAGGAAGAGGCAAAGAAAAAAAAATACTGTCTGGGAGAGAATGCTTGAATTAATGACACAGTTTGTATCAATGCTTTTATGAATAAGCGAAAACTGGGGTTGGAGTATGCTATATATGTGGCAGCATGTAATGAAAAATAAGTCAAGTCTGACCTTACTTGCAATTGCTATTGATCTGCCTTGTAATGGAACAAGGAATTTTTCTGTTTTAATAGTGGAGTTTCTCAATCACTATACTTCTTTCTTCACTTAGTTCTAAATTAAAAACACATGGAAGGAACAAGATTCTTCAGATGAGAATCCTGTAATAACCTAATGCAGTGGGAGCTGATTCTTCCTAAACCTTGTCACAGAAATTACAAAAAGTACTACAGAACTTTCCTAAACTTTACTCTTGTTATGCAAGAAGGTGGCTGGCATTTGCATTAGCTTCTACGGGTACACATTAAAAGTCTTTTCACTGACTCTATTATGTGACCCTCTGTGTGGCTGGCTTGTGTCAGAGCTTTGTCACTTTTTTCTCATTTTCTCAGCAAAACAACAGTATGTGGAATTCTTGTTGATAGAGATGAAAACATCATAGTTGCTGAGATCATTGGGAGATACAGAAATAACTTGAAAGAACAAATTAACCTTTATATTTATAATCAAAGCAAAATTTATACATTCTGATCTGATGAGTTTCGGAATTGCATATGTCTAAGTCCAGGAATGATGACTCAATTACACTACAGAGAAATACAGTCATTCTTAGATTGATGAATGTATCAATCTGATTTGAATGAACAGCCTTTTATTAAAGCATATTTGCCTATGCCCTGTACCTAAAATCAGAATAAGCTTCAAAACATTTCTCCATCTCCACTGACAAATCCCTAGTTTTAAAGGTGATTAGTATTATGTGGAAAAATACCTATCTGAAGTGTAAAGTCCAAGCATATGTCTGAGAAATAAATATAACTGCCCAGCCTAAATCTCTTGCCCAATTATGTGCCTTTGCCTCTTTGAACAGGAATTATCCTTGTACTTGTTCAAAACGAGACTACAGGCTCTTGGGTTAATGATCTTATCTTATGCATCTGAAAGGAGAATTGAATAATCACAAGGGATGGAAACAATATATAGAGGTGATAGTCTGCTAATCAGTCAAGGATCTTGCACTAATTCCTGGTCCCTTGAGCAAAGCCTAAATAAAGTCATTTGGGAGGAATCACTATGTCAGGATTGCTAGAAATAGCAACCTCCTCCACTCTCTGGAAGTGAGTTATGAAACATGAGCAAACACAACCTCTTCATCTATTTCTGGAAGTAATTTCTGTATCTTTGTCCCCAGCACCACCAGTAGTACCAAGGCTTTGGCTGATGGATCCTCACAATTGCAGATCTACCCTCCCACCATGTTCCTCAGAGTTTTTAGTTTGCTGACACAGGAGAAGCTTTTGTGAGCATTTCTCCATGACATGTAAGGAATGTGGATTCATGCTGCACTTTCAGTCCTAAGACTTTGCCTCTCACTAGCTGTACTGCAGAACTATTTAAGTTCTGGTATATTCTAGCCCTTCTATAAAGGTGCAGGATCTGGACCGTAATCTAATAGTGCTGAGATTCTTCTTACATCTAAACCATTTCAAGGAATATTTAAAGGCATTTGAACCATGAACATCTTCTGATAAAGACATGCTACAGTGAATGTGGTCAGAGGAAGAGCAAGAGAGCTGGGGCATTTTAGACTGGGAAGTGGGACTGCTGTTTATCAGGATTGTGGGTTTCTCTTCCAGCCTTTCCTTATATGTGTTTGAATCTTAAACCCAAGAATTTCATCACATCACTTACTAACAAAGATTGAGAATAAATGGTTTATATAAGCTTTAGAAAATTATCCTGGTAAACTTTATCACCTGTTTATCATTGGACTAGTCCTTTTCACTTCTGACGTTCAGTTTAAATTCAATGCAAATTAATATAAACTATACCTAAGTGAACAGGAGCGACCAAACTGTGCGATTTTCACAGCAGACATGCAGATTTTCTTTTATGAAGTGATGACATCATTCTTGCTTTTCTAAGCCTCAGCAGCACACATGAGCAGATTGATTCACTCTTATATGGAGACTTACATTTCAGCATATATGCCATCTGGGTAATGCTTACAGCAACACCATAATGGCTAACTAACTAGAAACTTCCTAGGATTCTGTGTATTGAACTTGTGTGTTCATTTTTTCATGGATAGGTGCTGTCTGGTGAATTTACTCTCACATCCTTAATGACCTTAATTTCTGAACTCATTGAGTATCCTTTAAATAAATTAAAAATTAGAGACCAAGTCTGTCTTACATTTTTTATAATTCTGTCTTTATCTAAAGCAGCAGTAGGTTTATTAGTTACAACATAGAGGGGGACCCACCAAATTGTGACCTGTGGTCTGCCCTGAAATAACTTCCTGTATCTCATCAAGATATAAGAACAAAACTTGTTGGAAGTCAAGGTTCTAGGGAATTTTGTGCATGGGGTGAATCATCAAGAATCCTGGAATCCTATTTCTTACTCTCATTATTCTGCTTTGTAATCCTGAACTACTCCAGGGTTCCTGACTACCTAGCTAATTCCCTTCTCTTTTTAGGCTGCCTCTGCTTGAGACCAAATTCAATCTTGACCATTATCTTCTCTGCCATCTGCGCATTTTCTTAAAACACTTCTCTTGGACAGACCATGTTCAATAATGAAGGGCCCAGCAAAGACTTTTAAAGGCTTTCTTTTTACTGGCAGAGAAGAATAGTGTCTTTAAGGCATTCTACGCAGGTCTTTTCTGAGAATGAAGTGAGTGAGTATTTCATCTGGAGAGAGGTATTGACTGACACAGTATACTCAGGCTTGGGGAAAGGAGTAATATCCACAGGGAAGGGGTAAGAACACTGTCTTGAATAAGGAAGATCAAAGTGGAAGAAGCCAGAAGAAAGCCTCCTGTCTGATATGGTCCTCTTGATGACTCTCAAGTCCCAGAGAAAAAGAGCTCAGTGAAAGCAGATACACAAAACCTATTTTTTTCCCTCAGAAATAACTTATTTATTTGATTTAAAGGTCTAAATTAAAGAGTCTAATGCTAAAATGTTTTCTTAGATTGTTTCTTCCTTCTTTCCACAGTCCTTCTTAGGTTACCTAAATGCCAAGGAGTTCAGAACAAACACTGACTCTGAAAAACTGCTATGTGCCTGAGAGCTCACAACAGAAATTTCAATATATATTGAGTCTTCCTACCCAGGCAGTAAAGTACAACCTCAAGGCTCTTCATTAGAGTAGGTTTAAAAGACATGGAGCTTTTATCTCCTATGCTCACGATCTGGAGATCTGTCTGTGGGTCAGGGTAGTGAGAAGATGCTCAGAAATAAAAGTGAAAATTCAGGAAGAGGTGGGAAGTAGTATGTGCTCTGTCAGGCATAAATACAAAGCTCCTGTGTACCTTGTTCATGGCTCCACTTTTACCATTGCGAAGTCACTGGAATACCTTGCGTGGTTCCAAACCTTGGTCTGTTATCTTGCCTCAAATTGTTCACGGCAAAGTTACACGTAATTGTTCTTTGGCTATCACTGCTCTTTAGCTTCAATAACTCTAATAATTTGTTGGTGTTTACCTCTCTGATGAAGTGTATATAAAGACAGCTGTCACTTACCCTCTTACCATTTGCTATGCAAAGCACAATAAGCTTTTATAGTCTCATCTTATAAAAGAGGCTCTTTAATGGCCTTGCCTCCCCTGCACCTGTTGCAATTTATCATAATTCAGCCTCATGAGGCCAACAGACCTGTCTCAGAGGAGGTCATACCAGGGTCTCTCCAGCTTCAGTGACATATCCTTGGTTTGCTACTAGGTTTTTCTGTGAGCAGTTCTGCCTGGTAATACTTATTGGCATGTTATCAGCAACAGACCCACTCTTCTTCCTTCTCTTTCACTTCCTCTTCATGTCAGAAAAAATCTATCAGCCAGGACTATGATTCAAGACCACTGTGTTGCACTTCCTGCTACTAAATTTCACCCACTGTAGTTTACACAACATTCAGGGATGCTGAATTCTTCTGCATGAGTTCACACTTCCATCCTGTGCCATTTGCATTTTTCTTCAACTAACTTGTACTTTTTTCCCCCACTTCATTACTACCAAGTAAAATAAGCTCACTCCTTCTTATACAGAAAACCTTCTCAAATTTAAATCACAGCAATTCACCTTTCAGTCCAGTGTCTGGTCTTCTGCTTAGTCAGTCCCTCATCCATTTTACACCACTGGTGCTAACCTCTGTCTTCCCTAACTCATCTGGCAATACCCTATGTGTAAGAATAACAAATATTTTTAGAAGTCATTTGATTTCTGTGAGTCACATAAGTAATACATGCCTGCTAGCAAGTATGCTTACAATTTTAAGTGCAATCTCATGCATAACACCCTGCTAAATGAAAGGAGAATTAGAGCTGAAACAAAACAAACAAATCCCGTGCTTAACTTGATAATGAAGATTTTATCTGGAGCTGGCAGGAGCTGGATCTTCAGCTAGTTTAATGATTTCCATTTTCCAAGAAACCTTGCAGAAGAGGAAGCAGCACCTTTTTAAAGGCCGGAGTAATTAATGCCACTGAATTTTTGCAGGGAAGCTGTTTATGAAGGCAACAGAAGACGGCACAGCAGGGAGCAGCGCTGGAACCCGGGCGAATACACGGGAATTTTGTAGGGAAGGGTGTGAACCTGTGATAGCCATTTGCACGCGGAAGCTGTTGGACTCGTCCTCTCACCCCCTGCCGGCCCCTGGCTCGGGGCTGTGCCGCACACCCAGGAGGGAGCGCGGTCCCTAGGGAGGCACCCAGGCTCTCGGAACCGGACAGGCCTTACGCCAAAGTGGTTTCTACAAACAGCCACAACTAGCCCCACCAGGTGCCTGTGACCTGCACATTTCAGCAGCCAGCCAGGCTAAGGCTTCCTGGGTGATCCGGCTGTCTGTCCGCGCATGCATGCGTATATATCTCACTTGAATTTGAAAGCTGTTCCTACGCTGCCCGTGCCTAGCGCTGGCCATCCGTGCTTTTCTGTGTTCCATGCCCTCGGCGCCGGGGCAAGCGGTGCAGCCTCTCCCGTCGCTGGGCATGCTCTGCAGTGTCCCCGACGGGCTCCTTCCCCCGCATTCCCTGCGGGACAGCGGGAGCCGGGCGGGCGGTGTGAGGCAGCGCGGCTCTCTCCGCCCCCGGCTCCCCGGCCCTCCCGGCCCACGGGCGGCGGGGCCGGGTCTGGATTTGGCGGGAGTCTATAAAAAGCCGCCCTGAGACGAGGCCACCGTCCTGCCAGAGCCACGGGCGGAGGCTGGGG
The DNA here is from genome assembly GCA_013400735.1 of Pomatostomus ruficeps. Classification (NCBI taxonomy): domain Eukaryota; kingdom Metazoa; phylum Chordata; class Aves; order Passeriformes; family Timaliidae; genus Pomatostomus; species Pomatostomus ruficeps. The sequence continues at coordinate 132,321 of VYZT01023564.1, read as the reverse complement.
CGCAGCACCATGATCAACCCCAACTACTACCCCTGGGGCTACGACAGCGACAACGGTGAGCGCGGGGCCGCGCCCGGCCCGCTCCCCCTGGCACCGACACCCGGGCAGGACGGGCCCCGCTGCCCCAGGGAGCGTGCGGGGCATGCGGGCTCCGGGCGGGCCCGGGGCTCTGCGGGCGGCGTGGCCGAGGCCGCCTGGATGTCACTCGCAGGCGCGGAAGAGGCGAAGCTGGTGGAAGGAGAGGTCAATGGCAGGGGTCTCTAAGTTAAATAAAGTCAGCTTTCCTACTGTTAATGTAAATTAAAATTTGACATAGCAATACAATCTGGTTTAAGGCTAGCCCTAATTCAGGAGGAGCAGTGCTGGGCTGCAGGCCCCTCCTGCCTACAGAGGTTGGGGATATCGGTGGTCTCTTGTTCCTGCTCTCTGCTGTGGGAAGAACAGCTCAGCATTGGTCTGGTGTTTTCCACATGAACTTCGTGGTAAAACCATGATGATAATTAAAGCCATGTTTCAAATTCCTGGCATGTCCAGGGTTCAGTGGCCTTTTCTCATTCCATATAGGTACATGGTGCCGCATTTGAATCATTTGGGTATATCCCATCATATTTCTAGCCACTGTTGGACTTGGAGTATACACCTCTGGTTTTCTTCCTTGACATATTATCAGTCTCCTAGTAAGTCAGTCTTGAGGTTGCTATAAAAGTTTAGGTTCAGTTGGATGACTTGAACTATCCAGTATTCCCAGCTAGAAATCAATCTGATTGACTTTTATACAGTGAAATGCTTGGAAGGACATGAATAACAACCAGACAATTAGTAATCTACTTATTAATACACTTAAGTGATGTTCTGTACTTAAGCAAATCCAAGCTTGCATTAATTGTAACAGGTATAATTTATACCTGTCTAGAAAAGGTTTTCATGATACTTCTCTGTACTTTTTTCTAGGACCAGATCAGTGGCACAAAAATTACCCTTTTGCAAAAGGACGCCATCAGTCACCGATTGAAATCAATAATAAAGAGGTGCATTATGATAGTTCTCTACTACCATGGTTTGCTAGTTATGATCCTGGTGCAGCTAAGACCATCCTCAATAATGGGAAAACCTGCAGAATTGTATTTGATGATTCATTCGATAGATCAGGTCGGTTTTGTTTTCATCTGTAACTGTCATTGTATGTAAGCGACTGTTTCTCAATTTGCATGGAAGAGCCTTCTGTGACTGTTGAGGCTGTCAGAAGGTCTCTGTGTACTGCCTGTGTGTGATGTCCAGGTTCCTGTGACTGGTACCCTGTGCTAGTGCTGGGAAAGGTCTGGGACTCCTTTTAAAGTTCTTACGTAAAATCCTAGGGGATGGAGAAAGCCACAAAGAAACTTGGTACAGGATTAATTAAGGTGTAAGATAAATTTCTTGGGTTGCAAAAAGCCACTGCAGTTGTGCTGCTTTCCAGGAGGAAGGAGCCCAGGCTTTATCTGTGAGAACTGAATTCCATTTTAGCTATTTGAGATACCCAGCAGAACATCTTAAGTTACAATATTTAAGAACTCTATCCATGTAATTTCTGATAAATGAAGTAACAGACCAGATATTGCCACAATGTCACTGTATTCAATCACTTAAAACTCCTTTTGGCATTTATGAGGTTTCGTTTTCATGAAGATTTTAGGGCTGATAATTTCATTGTGTCAGGTTTAATGTCCAAAATCTTTTATCCACTTGTAGCTATGAGGGCATACAGTGTACAGACTTATTTCTTACCTGCATTAAAACGTCCACTTTCTATTACAATATAACTAGGGTTGACAGCTGTAATTACTAGGAGAAATTTTACTAATAGATTGTTTCATGTTAAGTGTATATGGACATGGATTTATCTTAATGGATTTTTAACAAATTACTTGGGTTTCATGAAAACTGAGGATCAAAATGTATGTAAGCTGGGCTAATTAACATACTATCAAAACTCACAAATTACTATGAGGTCAAGAGTTTTGTTACTTTTCTAGTTGCTATTTGATTTTTTTAATGCTATTTGAAGAAAAATGTTATTAATGTCAGATAAAATGATACACAAGTAAAGAGATGTAGGTGTGGCATATGAGATCTCCATGACTATTACCATTTTTTTACCATCTGTTGTATTTGTTAGAACAGCATCAGATATACCAATGATTGCATCTTCTGAATAAGAATAAAAGTAATTATTGTTAAAATAACTCAGATTTTGAATGGGAGGGAGTATCCAGGCACAGCAATCTACAGCATGGATGCAACACTCGCCACAAAGAGCAGAAAGTTTTGGAATGTTCTGAATATTTTTTCAGATGAACTGCTCAGTAACTGTTGTGTTTTGATCTCAGAAGTAAAAAGTGACTCACTGCTAAAAAAGTAGGTGTATATCTCCACTCTTTGAAGTCAAGAAACATTCAGTGTTTGTTGTTATGTCTCCTTTGTTATACCATTGCCTGCAGAGTCTGTGGGTGGTCTTTCTCTAATATAATGCTAATTGCAGGACAAATTCCACTGTGCATACTCCTACTGACTTGAACACATGTACAGTGGCTTATTCTTTATGTAAAAGAACCACCAGCTGCACAAAACATACATATGCAATAGGAATCATATAGAAATGAAGCTTTTACACCTTTGGAACAAAGACATTAATTTTGTCTATGTCTATCTATGTATCTGTCACTCTGTCTGAATTATTTCTGAGCTAACCAGAAAACTAAGGACCTCATTTATTTTCCTGACTTTTTTCAGTTCTAAGGGTCATGCCCCTATCTGTACTTCTGTCTAGATTTTCATTAGTTTGGATAAAGTAGATTGCTGAATAAATTGCCAAGGTGAATGATAAATTTAATTACTTTGGATGTCTCCAAGCTTTACATCCATTGTGTCTTCTACCAAGAACACTTGGAGTATTCACAACTGGGGATAGTTTCTTAAATTCTAACAATTAGAGTGCCATCCAATGTAATTCAGGTGTTCTGTTGAAAAAGGCCTTATTACTGTTATGTTTGGGGTTAGCCCAGTGGAAGGATTTTGAGAATTTATTTCCAGTTATTTATAAAGTCTGGTTGACTTTGAGAATCTGCTATAAAAATTGAAAGCTTTGCTGAGAGATAAAGTTGCTGTAGGAGCAGTATCATGCCTCTGCTGCCTGTCCATACAAGTTAATGGATTCTTGTAGAGTCAGTTTCCTATCTTACTATACTGATGTAGATGGACCTTATGCACTGTAAAATAATTACAGGTGGAGGCTGGAGTCTCAAAATTCAGGAAAGAACTGGGAGCTGAAATCAAACCTTCAAGGTGGCTGGGCACAGTAAAACACACACCAGAACTTGGGTACTTTGCCAGCCTACCACTGCTATGTTTTTTTGGCCTGACTGGCAATTCAGATACTCTTTTAGATCCAGAAGTGACCCAATTTTGGTTTGAATTAGGGCTGAAATCTTATTTCCTCTAGCAGAATCTGTTTATCAGAGCATCTGAGAGATACACTAAGGCTATGTCAAATGGATGTCTTCCTTAATTTTCTGTCTTTGTCTCTTGTTTTGGTTGGCACTTTCTATGGAAGTTCATCAACCAAACAGATTTCTACTTCTTTTACTGGCTTTCACATGGATGACATTTCAGTGCTTGGAGTACCTCAGTGCAGGCACACATTCTTACAGGGTTACCTTGATGCTGTTTTCGGAATCTTTCCTGTCAAAGAATGTGTGGCTTTGAAAGTGGATGATTCAAAATAAAAATTAGAGGCAGTTACTGTAAGAAGCCAGAACTTGTTGCTAATCAACTCTTTAAGCATGACTGGGGCTTGTGGCCAATGTTTCCTCAAATATCCCTTTGTGAGAAATCTCATTTATTTTTGCAAATGAAATTTTGATTATCAGCTTCTGGTAAATAAAACATTCATTTGTTGACTGGTTGTTACAGAGTGAGGACAAACCCCAGTAACTTTAATTAAACCGGGGGAAGTCTGTCCATAGACATGCCAGTTTTGGTTGATTCCTGCAAAATGTTACTTAATATTTTGTCTGCTGAATTTACACTGGAGGAAACCAATAGCTGTTACAAGAATAGCACACTAAATCCCAGTACTTTTGTATCTGTGGTACACACATAACCTCTCAATGGCTATACTGCATAAGGCAAAAGGCAGCAAAGTTAAATTCTTCTGTCAGTGTAACAATACATCTGTCATTCATAGTGTCTACATGAAGGTATTGAGAATTCTGTACTTGGGTACAGGGAATTTAGGATCTGAGCTTCTGTTAACTTTGAATTTCCATTGTTAGAATTAAAAGTGCTTGAACAGCCAAGGGCCTGCTGAGGCTACAGTTACACAGAGGACTGTTAATTTTCTGCCCCTGGAGGTGGGACAGCCATCTATTCAGCCCTACACAGATCACAAAGATGATTTGGGAGCTTACTGATGAACAGGCTGTGATCAAGGGGCACAAAGCTGGCAAAGATGTGTTACAGTGTAGGTGAGGGTGGGTGGCAGGCTGACAGACTTCTGTCTGACATTTCTCTTTTCCAGTTTGTTCCTCTAAGAGTTCAAAGTTCAAATAGAAACAAAAGTAATCCTTCTGCATATCCATTCAGTGCTTGCTTAAAGAAAATTTCAGTTAGAACTGAAATTTGATTTCCAAAAGCCTTTAGGAAACACATTTTTTCCCTGCAGTTAGCCAGACGGTTTCAGTACAGAGATCCTCTTCTGAGCAGAGGCTTTTTTGTGACTTTTAAAATGTGACACTGATGTGAAACAGCGGTGGTTTCTGTACTGCAGTGTTAGATTCTATTCTAAAGCAGCATAACAAAGGTAATGTGTCTTTTCAATTGTCATACAGTAGTATATTACTAATTTAATTTCATTGTGGTTTACGAGGTCATGTTATTTGGCAGGATGCAAGATTGTAAATCTTCTTAGAATAGTCATTTCTTCTCATATTTAGAAACACAAGTCATCTCATGAGTCTGCTTTATTCTCCTTGGGTTTTTCCACATGGCTTTACAGCAAACAGGGAAGGCATTTGTGTAGGCATAACTTTGCCAGTTTTACCTTAGTGAGGGCAAATGACAATTGACACTAGCACAGATTAACAACCAGACCCCTACAGAAGCTGCTCAGCAAGTGGCTGCACATATTTGAAAAGCTTCTTGTCACTTTTCTGTTGTCAAGGACACCCAGCTAGCTAAGAGAAAGTGACTGGAGCAGCAATCTCCACTCACCTACATGACACCTTCATTTTGCCGTGTGAGACAGAGTGAGAGACAGGATTTTCTTGTTTTAGTAGCATCCTTCTGTGCAACTCTTGCCCTATTGATCACACTGAAAGTGAATTTTGTCTCATGCTGCTCAGCTGATGACAGGGCAAATAAAAGGTGAGCTTTTTTTCTCAGAACAGATGTCCACATGTGTGTCCTTGTAGGATTGTTCTGTGATAGATCATTCTTCAGTGTGGATGTGGGGGGCAGAATTTGGGCAAGGCTGACATGACATTTTTATGTCTGATATTAGGCACTGATGGGTCACTGAGGGTGATGTGCAAACCCATTTAGAGTCAGTCACTGAGCAATGGGATGAGAGTTAGCAACAATAAGACACCAAAAAAGGAGTGAATACTTTTCTCCTCTGTCTTCCTAAGCTGGTTTGTATATTCCTGCACCTGGGCCATATTACTTTAATGACAGCAAGTTTAAGGGAGCTACATTTTGGTAATTCTGCTGTGACTCTCAGATATTTAAGGTGAACATTTCCTGTGTAGTAACGGTCAGAAAAATTCCCTGTTACATGTAAATATTATATACTAACATTGCTGAAAAATAATGTCAAGATACCATCTCTTCTTTTATACACTTTTATTTTATATTCTTTTCCTTTTATGTGGTTGTGCATTTTTATTTGCGTAGGATTGAAAACAAAAACCCAAGAGGATAAAGATATGTTTAGAATTTAAGTTCCAAAGCACATGCTTAAAAAAAAAAATGATCTTACTAACTTTGAGCTATGCAGACATAATTTGGGATTTTTAATGTTTTAAATATTGGACAACTTAATTGTTGTAATGGTTTTTATTTACTTTTCCTTTTTTTAAATGCAGGAAAATTTAATTTATTTACATTGTCATTTCATGTATTTATATGTTTAATACTACACACTTGTAATTAAAGAATGGAAACACCTTTTTGTTCTTCAGGAGGTGTTGTTTGCATCATTCTGTCTGCTTAAAGTGTGCTAGGTAAAAGTTACTGTGTATTTATAGGTGAGTGAAGCTGGAATGTGTTGGCAGGAGATGATGCAGAGCTTCACCTAACGCCCAAACGAAAATGTCTGCTGATGGCCCATCAGTGGAAATAATGACATATTTTTTACCTTAAAGAGGATTATTTGGCCTTATATATCTATTTTAATGGAGAATTTATGGGCTTGTCAGCTACTGCTGTTACCCTGTCTGTGTTGACCACAGTTCTGAATGTCTGTGGGAAGAAGTAAAAGGAATTTGTTGAGAATAACAGCTTGCTCTACTCTTATTACTGTATTTCTTGAGATGCTAATTACTTTCTTTTCAGATTGAAGGATATTTTTCTTTTGCATATAAAGACCTGTTCTTGAGAACTGCTGAATGTTTTATAGGAATGCTATAACTTTTATCCTCAAAAAAAAGAGAATGAGAATTGAGTATCTTTTAGTATTTGCTGAATGTAAATATGTTCTTTCTATTTTATTGATCCTTTCAAATAGATCACCTTCCTTTACAATATTGTTTTTAAATTGTAAGATTATTTAGAATATAGGTACCATTCATCACTGGCTGAACTTTTCTTTAGGAAAATAGCTGGCATTCTCAGTGACTGCTTTTCTGGTTTATTTGCTGCTTTCGTTCTCCTCTTCCATAACCGGAGGGAGCAGCCATTAGAGCAGAAGCGGCATCAGTAATGTCGTAACTTTTTAAAGAAATAAGTCATAGCCTGCAGTAAGATACACAATTTTGTAGTGTTTTGTCAGAATTTGTTTATCATCTAGCACTCCAGTAGTTGATCTTAATCATGGTTGTGTTTGTGTACTTTTGCATAGGTAAATCCTGGATTCAGTTCAGGGGGAGATTAAGATATCTAAATTTAGATGTCTTATTGTGGGATTTTAAAAGCTGGGGGGTTATATCTAAACTGCCATTTGAGGCAACAGAGTTGGAGTTACATTTAATCAAGGAGTCCAGAGAGCAATTCAGGTCACTCTCTGTTGCGTGTGTACCTTAAGGCAAGCAGAATTACTCTAGAGGCTTGACTGTAATGATGAGGGGTGTACTTCAGTTACCCAAACACAGGCCTCCCGTGACATGTTTGATGACCTTATCTATTTCCCCTTGCCTCCAGATACTGGGTTAGAATGTACGGTTCTTCCACAGGTCCTGGACCACATCTCTCAGACCTGTCCAGATGTCTCTGGAATATTCCAGAAAGTACTAGGGGCACATTTATGCAGCTGAATTAAATCAGTGATCTCTAGTGACTGTAATGTAGCTGAAGATGGTTGCCTGACGTGTGGCTAAAATCAGTGCAGATTTTCAGAGCATAGAGCATCTGCACAGTAAATATGTAAATATTGTAGATGCATATGTATTTCATTGAAAAGGATTGGGAGATCCTTGAGTCTGATGCTGTTGCAGATTATCAATTACAGTGCTCAGAGGTGGACCCCTTCCAGAAGTCTATAGACTACGCCAGCTGCACTTCCACTGGGGCTCATCTGACGACCATGGCTCGGAGCACGTTGTGAATGGAGTGAGGTATGCAGGAGAGGTAAGACTCACCACTTTTTACTCTACAACAGGGTGTAAAATAAAATTTGTCACTATTGTTCTGATGGGACAAAATTTGTCATTTGTTTGCGTTTCAGGAAGTTCTTTCTCTTTATTTATCTGTGCCTTTTTATTCCTACTCCCATTGATTCTTATAAAAGTGAATCAGGTTGAAGTAATTCTCACAGCATGAGAAAAGAAAAATACTGTGTGAAGCAAAGGTTTCCATGTTCTCGAACCAGTGTGGTGTGAAACAGCACAGGAAGACTGAATTACTCAGAAGCAATCTGAACTTACCAAAACAGTATACTGAAAATACGGAATTATAGTAGAAGTATAAAGTTGCAGTGATTGAAAGGGGGAAGAATGAATTACCTTGGTTCTTTACCACTTTAGGATTGTAAAGAAAATGAGAAATGTAGACTAATAATATATCTGAATGACATTCATATGGATTCTTTGCTAGAATTGCTGTAATTTGAATGCAAAATGGAAATGAATCACATATCAGTAGATGATATCTGAACTGCATGTTCTACCTGCTTACTTAAGCAGCTTTTTTTCAGCTTTGAGATTCCATTTAATTTTTTTCAGTGTCATATTGAGATATTTATAGTTTACTTTAAAGCAAATAGTAGTATAATTAATAATGTATGACAGATATAACTAATATATGACTTGCTATCCCTTTTTTTTCTCTTTTTTTGGAAGGCCTCATTCTTTGTTGCTTCAAACTCACACAGTTATGTGAAGAACTGTAAATTCAGCCTCTGTTAGCTTGCTTTGGGGGTTTTATTACATGTTTTTCTTTGTTTCAAGCTACATTTGTTACACTGGAATCCCAAATACAGTAATTACCTTGATGCTAGGAGAAGAACTGATGGGGTAGCTGCTTTGGCCATATTTTTGCAAGTAAGTAGAAGCATGCAGCCCTTCTTTGCACTGGTACTATGGAGTTTCTATTCTTAGACGGTTAAAAAAAGGCAAAACCTTCTGAGTGTATTTTCTAGGGATGCTACCACATTGAAGGGGTTGACTTTCAGTAATGTGTCCTTTCCAAGTTATAGAGCATGAGTCATATGATCTCAAGTGGTATCCAAAACTACGCTCACTTGTCCCTGCAGCTATTGTGTCACTATGTGGCTCATGGAATGGGGACATGTGTCAGAAGTGGCCCTCTGACCAAGAGCAGTCAGCTGTCTTTTTTGCTGCTTGGGGACAGATTTCAAGGACATGGATCTCTTCTAGGTTTTTCATGAACTTTCTCTCAAACAAAACTATCTCATAGATAATACATGTACTCATCGTGTTTTTTTAAATCCTTTTGGAGCCATGCAGCCTTAGCCTGAAATATTAGCTGTTGCTCTCTCTTGTTTAGTTCATATTCACTAGAGTTCCTTCACTAGAAGTAGAAAGCTTGATGTCTTTTTTGAGATCAGTAATTGAAAACAATATATCTGACCATGAAATCTGTGTTGTGAAATTACCTGTTATGCTAAAATTTCTATACTGGTACAATTTCCCCCTTTGTATCATAATATCTGTTGGGGATCAGACAGAGGTAACAGACAGAAGGTATAGCTTACCAAGTTGGTAGGGGTGGTAGGTTGGGTTAAGGCATTATAATTTTATAGTTGATACATGTTTAGATGCTCATGTAGAAAAATAGGAGGAAGAAGAAAGCTGGTCAAGCAGAATTCCTTGCTTAGCTCATGCTTTCTTCTTTACAGGTAGGGGAAACTCCCAAACCAGAGATGAAGAGAATTCTTGAAGAAATAAATGCTATCAAAACAAAGGTAATGATGTTGGGGTTTTCATTCTAGGAAGATTGCTCAAGGTCTCAGGACAAAAAAAAGGAAAAAAATCACGATGTCCAACTTCCTAGTTTTCAAATTCTCCTCTGCAATGTTTCCAGAATATATTTGGGAATAAAACCATGGGTAGCTTTTCCTTAACATGAAAAATCCTTTCTTCCATTTACATATGAGCTTTCTTTGGATTTAGTGGGGCTTATGAGTTTGGGAAAATGAGTAATTTCCCCAGTCTTTACTCACCTAAAAACTAGGCTGTCTTGCTTGTTATTAGCACAAATATTATAAAAGAAATACATCTCACTTTGTTACATGGTGACCTAATCCAATATTCAATAGATAGAAAGAATTTCCATAAGAAAGGAGGCCAGAAGGAGGAGTATTTCTGCACAGAAATGAGTGAAACACATTGGTACTGGACGCCGCTTCACTTGAGTTAGCTCAGGTACAAGAAGTAGCATCATAGAGTTCTATGCTTTCTCATGCTTCTCTGGGCCCATCTGTGAGAGTCATTCAGTCCACTTATCTTCACACTGCATCATTGTCTCATGTAGATCTGTCCTTACTTTCCTCAGTTAATACATTTGAAGTATCTGAGTCCCTTAAAATAAGTGACTGTTTCTTAAAATAACAGAGCTGCAAACTAATCTTGACTAGATTTGTTGAAGAGTTTTCTGTTTGGCTTTGTTGTGTTTTTGTTTTTATTTTAAAGGGGAAAAACGCTCCTTTTCCAAACTTCGACCCTTCAATTCTTTTCCCTAAATCTCATGACTATTGGACATACCATGGATCTTTCACTACTCCACCTTGTGAAGAGTGTGTTACCTGGATTATTCTTAGAGAGCCTATCATAGTCAGTTCAGACCAGGTAAACTTCCCTCTTCTTTTTACTTACATGCCATAACCTGATTTTATTATTTTGACAAGGAAATCACTCATTGGATTTGTGAGGAATTACAGGATTAAAAGGAGGAGAAGAAGTAGCCCACATCCAACACCATGGTAGTTCAAGCCCAGACATCAGAGAGCTTTTTAAATCAGTAAAAGCATACCACAGTGTAGATGGTAAGAGTTTTCTTTCAAAAACAGCATTTTCAGAATACCAATGTAATGGTATTGGTGATTCTGTCTGCCCTGTATTGCAGATGGGAACGTAAACTGGAAGTGTTGAATCACATGCTTGATACCTGTATGTCTGGAGGCATACCAGCTAAATTTTCACGAACTGGAGCAACATCAGACAACTCTAATTTATTGTCAATGTCAAAAACTTCTTTGGTCACTTCCTGTGAAGAAGTATTTCTTGTTTCCCATCCTAATTTCCCCCCAGTCCATTTACAGGAATTTGAATGCCCTCTTTCAGCACATTTCAACCTATGATTCTACTCTTAGCACACAAATCAGTTTTCTCATCTGAGGTTATTCCTCTAGTCAGCAGACTGTAATGATATGATACCACAAATTTCAAGGCTCCAGGATGCAAAGCACATGAATATTAATCAAGGCACTGACATATAATGTAGATATATTTAAACACAACTTTTCATTTTAGGTTTTCAAGATGGTGAGGTGTTTAGTGCATTCATTGATGTGCATGTTATCACAAAAAGAAAATATTTTTATTTTCTAGTACTTTTTATTTATGTGGCTCTTCATCTTTTAAGTTATGCAACTCAGGTATGATGAGAACCTTAGCTGGCAATAGATGAAATACAGTAAAGTATTCATATAACTTACAGCTTAATTTTCAGAACTTATTGAATTGCTCTGCCTCCTGTTTCCTTGCCATCTGAAAAGTAAAATATGGGGGTTATTTTAAAGTGGGTACTTGTGTGAAAAATACAAATATGGTCTGACTGGTTTCCACAAAATTAGTAATCTCAGATCTTTATATTACAGAAGATCAGCTACAGATTTTATTAGGAAAAGTGTAGTCATTACTGAGCATCTCTGATTTAAAATGCATTTTAAAAGAAATAACTAATCACATTATTGATCCAGCTTCATAAAAAGACTTTTTGATTACTGTTGTGTTTGGGTCATGGTTTTTTCCTCAGCTGTTCTAAAACTAGTGTTTTGGGAAACATACAGACTGTTCTCTAGCTATCCCTCCGGTAGAAAAAACGGGGCATTTAAGGTAAAGATGAAATTACCACATAAAGACGAGACATTGGCTCTCACCCTGAGGTAGCTGCTTTTCAGGCAGAATTGGCAGTGTGTGTGAGTTGTTGTCTAGAAATACAATAGAAATACTTCCCTCACTCCAGAATGCCTGCATTCTAAATAATATATTCATAAGAGGATTGTGTTGCCAATTATTTCTAATCCTAGACAGTGTACTACCATGGCAGCCTCATTAATAGTGATTTTTTTAAATGTGTGTGCATTTCCAGTGGATTTCTTGGATGCTTTTGCACCCAGATGGTAACTGTATATTAGCCACAAGGGGAACTGCAGTCGCTGCAAATCAGTGCTCTGCAGGAAAATCAATTCACCAGAAATCCCAGTGAGATATAGTATGGGTGGCCTAGCTGCTCGGATTACTTTTAATGAAAGAAAAATAATTCAACTGTGGAATAACTCTGTCTAGTGGAATAACTAGTCTAATTGCAGACTAATTTTTTCATCTTTATGTAATCATAGCCTGAATACATGTTGGTTTTTTACTGAGTAGAGCAGATCTTCCACAAATAATAAACTCCAGCACTCTTCTCCAATAGTAATTTATCAGTATTAACAAAACTGATGAACAATTTTCATCTCTTCTCATACAAATTATTCTTCATCTGAAATTTAATTTCAGACTGTTAATCCATCAGATGCGTATTATGCTGGTTATAAATGTGACCTCCTCATTGTTCAGGCAGACTGAGATGGCTGGCTTTTCTGAGCTGTTCACTGAAGAGTAATGTTGAGATGCCCAAGCTAGCTCAGTCCATAGAGTAGTTGAGTCACAGTGAACCCAAGTTTTACAACCTAGACAGAAGTTCTGCTTGTATTGGCCTTGAAGTCTGTACTGCAAAGTAGATACATCAGGATATTTAAGCTCCTGGTAAACAAAGGTGGTGCATGCCCTGTGTGGAGCTACATTTTCAGGTTTAGCTGGGAAATGCGTGTGTGCTTTCCCACAGTAAGTCATTCTAACAGGGACAGATTCAAGTGTCTGAATCACAGCTGATGTGCTTCAGGTCTGGTGTAGTGCATGGTAGCAGCAACAAAGGAATATAGGGTATCTGTATAGATGTTGCGTCCTTTAAAAATCAGAAAGCAGTAGAGACAGAGTGTTACACTGTTTTGACAAGTATGGGCAGAACTCTTCATATGGCATCCCTCAAAAAAACCCCCATACTTTGGTATGGCCAAGGAGAGTCAATCTGCCAACCTTTTTTACAAACCATTTGAAACCTTGACCAAGTCTTTATCCAGATAATGAACTTCTTGTGTCGCTGCAGTGGAATATATCCTCTGCTACAGACCTACCATGGAAATGAACAATTAGTTTATAATTCAGCTTTAAAACCTTGTAATTCTAAAGGATTCTTAACAGGCAGTAAGGCAGGGTTAGAGTAGGAGAGGTCTATTTAGAGCACACACTGCTGTGTTGTGGTGGATGAAGGTAAGCCCCGATGGTGGGCTGACACCAAAGTCTGTGAAAACCCAGACACACTGGGAGGGAAAACCTCTCACCTCTCATCAGCCTGGACCAAGGCAGCTGTAACCTGACCCTGCCTACCTGGGCAGACCCCTCACCCCACCCCTCTCCATCCTGCTGTACTTACCCTGCACCTTCTCCCCGCCCCTGGTTTTGTACCCCTTATAAGCCTAGGCCACGTTGGCCTAGGCCCTCTTTCATCACTGGCTTCCCTTCAGTGACACAAATAAAGCCTTTGAACCGCCATATGAGGGGGCTCTCCACTCTTTGCCTCTGGACTGTGTGTGAGCTATCTGACACATGTGGGTGAGAATTCAGTGCCTTCACTGGCACAGGTGGGTGGGAAGTGAGCCTGCTTCCGTGTTTGTGACATGGCTGGCTTTCTCTTTCTCCCCATGGCAGGACAGAGAAGTGGCCTGGACAGCATTAGCTCCTTCCCCCACCAAACCCCACGAGACGCACGGAATAAACACTGCTGTATTCCGAGTACTTCCCACAGTTTCTGTGGCTGTACACAGTTCTGTAGACAATACCTAAATGACACTATTTTTCACAATCCTGTTCAAATAGGTCCCATTTTTCTGTTTTGACTATTCCTGAGGGTATCACTGTTAGAACATGAGTACAGTTCTTATGGTGGTGGGGTGAAGGACATCTTCAAGACTTTGAAGGAGATTTTCTTCTGCTTTTCTGCAGATGGCGAAGCTCCGCAGCCTCTCCAAGAATGCCGAGAACGAACCTGATCACCCCTTGGTGGATAACTGGCGCCCAACTCAGCCGCGGTATTTCAGGATGGTGAGCGCATCGTTTCTCTAGGACCTGGCTCCTGTTGGGTGGCTCTGAGTGAGGCAACCTCTGGAAATAAGAGGTGGTTTTGTTTTGTGTCCTTTGCTGCATTTACACAGAAATCCACCTGTAGGTCTGGAGGCTAAAACTTGAGTTTCACTTCCAGAGGATAACATTTATTTAGGCAAATCCTATTGTCAAAATGAAAGTAGAGAATCTGTTTGGTTCTTCATAAATGCTTTAAAGCTTTTATTAATAGTTCAAAGGAAGAAGGAAGATGCTGCTACTAATTACAAGACAATTTCCTATTGTGCATGTCTCTTGATGCTTGTCTGATTGCATGCTAAAGAGATCTCAGTTAAGTAATTATTTTCACCATTAAAGACATATTTTTCAGTAGTTGTTTTCAGCATTATCCATATCTAGCTCTGATCTGCACCAGTTAATCTACAAGGCATTCTTGGAAATTATAAACTCTTTTGGTCTTTGATACTCCCATAAAATATGAAAGGATAGGAAATTGTGTTATAATCATTGATAAAGAGCTAAACTTTTACTTTCTAAAAAAAATGGACAGGTGAAACAGGTCTGTTCTGAAAACTGTATGCACTGAGTTATATGTAGTTAAAACTATGGGAAGGGGGAAGAGCTAATTCTATTTGTGTCACAACTGGTTCTCTTTATTAAAGAAGACTAATTCCCATTTAAATGTTGTAGCAGTCAAGGTGACATGAATTTTGTGAAGTTGGTCTTTGTATCCTTCATATATATTTTCTTCATGTATGCAAATGGCTTTTTTGTGTAAAAAGGGTGTTAAAATAAGAAGAGTCCTCTTTTAAAATTTTTTTTGAGACAAACTCTCATTTCATGTACAAATGTAATCAATCCTGCCGTCAATGGAATTTGTGCACAAACATCTGAAACCACAGTTGGACTGTTAATCAAAATGCTATTGACCAATGTGTTCTTGTCTCTTGTTTTGGCATAAAGAAAAATGAAACAGGATTGTAAGCCTATAATTGAAATAACACTATTTCTGCATTAAAAAATCCAACAACAATAAATACATTTACTTAAGATTTTTTGTTCTGTAGTTTTTTACTATTTAGAAACATGTAAAAATAACAGAATTTTAAAGAAGGACTTGTTAATGTCCTCTATATTATATCTTGATGGAAACTGATGATGCATAGTATCTTCTGATATTTGTTTGAACTTACAAGAGTACCGATTTCATATGACATCTTAAATAGCTACATCCTTGAGATAGCCACATCTATTCTTTTAGTGACATCATGTTTTTTCTGACAATGATTTCTTGCAACATCATATGAATCAACTTCACAGGTTGATTGCAGAGTGGAAAAGCTCAGTCTATATCCAAACCAACTTAACTGAAAGGTAATTTACATTGAACTCAGGAAATACAATGCAGGTGCTGCTCTGGCAGTGGCTGGATTCTTGGCTGCTGTGTTCTAGGGCAGGAGGATGTTTCTGAGCTTGATCATGGGAGAGGAGTTATTTTCCTTCATTACAAAAAGGAAAATTGAAACAAAAATTGATTTTCCAAAATGCTTCGTTTGCTGTGAGTTACAAGGTAAGTTGTCACATAAGGTGCTTTATTAAACTGAGTTGCATATCCTAGGGTAGGCTTTTTATTTTTTTTCCTTGCCAATTTATGGTATTGCAAATCTGGAATATGTAGTCTTGGGTTTTCAATGACACAGTGGTTTCCCAGTCACACTTTGCAAAAGAGTTGTCTGGGTGCTATAATGAAGCTGAGGTAAGCCTCATCATCCAGAGCCGTGTTTATTACCTTGGAGATTAAAAGGTGAAATAATCGCTCTAAAGAAAGCATCGTTTGGCTCTTTCATGCAGTTGATTTCATATTATCTGTATTTACAATTAGTAACAGGTAGACTAAATTAGTCCCAGTAGAGTTGCAGATTGGAGGAAGTGTGTGAAAAAGTGTTTTGGCCGTTGTTTTACAGACCCTCTCCCAGTGTTAAGGGACCATCGGAAGTAACGACAACAGATCTAGAAAACAATGGTTCAGCAGGCATTGGGGAAAAAATGGAAGGGTAGGAGTAGAAGGAAAATAAAAAGCCAAAGAATGGGAGTGGGGACACTTCAGGGACCCTGTGAATCATGCTGGAAGCTGAACGTATGAGGAGATTAGGGAGAGTTTTGAAGGCAATAAGGAGAAACATGGAGTGCTGTGAGCATTTAGAATGTGCTCATGTATCATGCAATTTTTTGCTCACTGGCTGTGTTCATTGTTATTCTGCAGAGGTTACCCCTTGCTTTGCAGCTTTCCCCAAGTACAAGAAAAATTAATTACTGGTATGACTGAATTCAGATCATGTAGTAGTAACATCCCTCGTATCTCACTTCTTACCTGCACATTCCTACTATGTGGTGTAACTCTGCACTGCAGAAGCAGCGAGCACTGGGTTCAGAACTACCTGGTAAAAAGGAAAGATATCCAATTTTCATCTTGGTGGGGTACAACACAATGAATTACTACTGCATTTGACTTTGATACCACGCATGCCTGACTGCACTTGGTGACATCAGTGCTAGTCAGTAACAGCCCCTCTGAAACAGAAATGCAGACATGAGACCTGCAGCCACACTGCACAGCTTGTTGGCAGCCCCTTCTCCAGGTTACATTTCATCTGCTGCAAAGGTGAAAAATGACATGGCCAAGCTCTGCAGTGCTGTGAGTCTTCCTGAAACTGGGAATATTTTAATGGTATGGCTGTATCTGCGTCCGTGTCACTAGCAGTCTTGAACATGGGCAAGAAGGTGCTGTGGAATGAAATGGCAGCTGCAGTAGCACCAGAGATACAATTATGCTCTTCAACAATCAACTTTAGACAAGACCTCCTCTTCTAAACCTCATCAAACTAAAAGATATCCCTGGTAAACATGTGGGAAGTCCATTTTCTTATCTTTCTCATTGGGAAACTCTTCTCTAGCCCCAACATCAAGTTGATCAGAGAAGTTATCCTTGGGTTACCTGTCTGCAGCTCAGCAGGAAATTATCAACCTGCAGTCTCACTTAGTAGAGCTCTCTGAGGCAGGCAAGACGAGGTAGATACAGATATCAATCTAAAATTTTATATAAAAATAGACATAGATTTTAGTGTTGAAGAAAAGTCAAAATTCAGGTGATGGATATTTCTAAAGAATTTAGACTCATCAAATCTTTAGATCAGGACTAAATTTGATTAAATCTGGTTTGTTTTATATCCAAATTTATGCCTATTCATTCTTTATTTTATTAGAGTATACAAAAATGAACAGATCTTTAGACCCTTTCTTTTATAAGAAATAAGACAGTATTCTGCAAACTATGTGCATGGGTGTTAACACCATGAGAAGAATTCTGAATTATTTTGCTCAAGTTTTGGATTTGGCATCACAAATGATTATTGGGTCAGACGCTCTGTCCTGTTGCCTGGCTGTTTGGCAGCTCCCTGGAGCTGAACTCCAGTCTGTGAGATGGGGAGAGCCATCCTTCCAGAAGGGCACACAGCAAATCCCTCGTCACAGTCATCAGGACACATCATACCTCTAACAGAACATGCTGAAGTTTGGCTTGTTTTGGAAAAGGTTTCATTCCCTTGCCTCAAAGCCTTTTTGCCACTGAACAGACCTATGCCTCTGTTTTTACAGCTTACTGTCTGTCTGTGTATATGTGTGTGTATATATACATATATCAATATATATATCAATATATACACAAAACATATGTGCTGTATAAATGCACATTCTACTGCTGATTTTGGTTAATGTGCGATAGCATTTTGACTGAAACTAGAAATAATTTCAGACTCATGAGAGAAAAATTATCCTTCTAACAGTAGTTAGTGTGCTTTTACCAAACCTGTCTCTGGTTGGCTGCCTCCCACACCTAGCTGTATGGCACTCCTCAGGCAGGCCTGTTAGGCCGAGGGCCTGAAGGAGAGCCACACAAGAACACACACAGACGCAGCAGGAGAGAGAGCAGGAAGAGAGAGGGCAGAGCCCTCTGACTTTATTTATATGTTTTTACACATCACTGTGGATTGGAGGTAGAAATTACCACCTCCTATAATCCACTTAGTCAAAGTATTTGTTAATCATATTTCTCTATTCGGTATACCGGAATTCGTAAACACAGATACAATTTAGGAAAACATAGATAATAGAGAGAAAACAAGTCATAGCTATGAGAAAAAAATCTAACAAGAAAACACTGAACACTGCAAGTCAGAGCAACATAGCTGTCCTCCAGAATAAAGCAGCTGAGGAAACAGCTCCCTTTCCCTCCTTTTCCAGGAATAAAAGAACTCCTCAGCTTGGAGCAGGTATGCTTCTTTCTGAGATCTCTGGGGCCATTAATCACTTTTTCTTGCTTAGATTTTATTATTCTCTAGAACTAAATCTTACCACACCTTCAAACCACACTTCTTAGGATGTTACTACTTGGCATTACTATACAAAAACATGTTCTTAGGCATCATCTTCTGTTCAAGGCAGAAATCCTTATTATTCCTTTATTTACTGTTCCACTGCATTCTTCTGTATTCCCACACAAGTGACATGTAGGAGGGATATTCAAAATCATGAGTTCATTTAGCCAGTTTTGCAAATACCTCCAAATTATTTCTTCCTTCCCATTCAAATGCTGAGAAGGACATAGAAATACTGTCAGTTAAGAAGGAGCTACTTGCTTTAATGACTGTATCTGGACCTGGTATGCTGGGAGGTAAGTCAGTTACTTAACCGAAAGTTCATGAACCTTTCAACAGTGGTCCTGTTCCTGCTTAAAATGCTCTCACCTTTGCTATTATGTTTCTTCTGCAAGGTGCCTTATTAGATAAGTTCCTTCTTTAAATCCATGATGGATAATGAAACTGGCAAAGTGCTGCAAGTAGATGTGAACTCTTGGCATGTCTTGTTTCTACTTAAATTGACTAGTTTGGTTCACTCTGCTAATGATAACTCCTGCAGTAAGTTGACATGCAGGATGGTATTCCTAAGTGTCTTTATTGAAGTGGGTAAAGTAGTTTGCAGTTTCAAAGTAATTTATAAGCTTCAGAAAGAGTAGCTGAAGAAACACTTGCACAAATACCCTAGGAGAAAACTTGTAGGTACCTGTATATACAGTTTCAAGTATCATGTCTTCATTTTGCCCATTTAATGATAAAGGCAAAACCAGAGACAGACAAACTGACAAACACTGTGTCAGTGCTGTCCATAGTGACCAAGCAACCCTCATACGCTTCCTTACTGCTTAGGGATTGATGAGCTTCTTGTACATCTCCAGTGAAAGCTAGCACTATTGGGCCATTCGTGAGTAATTCATTTTGCAGTGAATCAGGGTAAAATCCATGACACACAAATTTCAGAAGCCTCTGTGACCTGTGAGAATTGTCAGTGGGAATGATTGCTCTGTCCTGTCTTTGAAATGACTGCAGCAAACCCAAGGAAGGTCATAGCCCTTCCGGGGGCTGGATGGGTATCTTCCCATCTTCTTGACTAATCCATGCAAACTGCAGGAGAGAAAAACTCTGAGACAATTTCTTACTCTATCAAATTTGGCCAATAGACGCAAACATGGAGGGCCCAACTGCCAGACACATGCACATATGAATGAATATACAAAAGAACATTTTGTTTTGGTAAACAAAACAACTTTACTTGTCCCTTAGAAATCAAAATGGCCTTTATAAAGAAAGAAAAATATGAGCCTGCCCACATGAAATTTCATTATTGCAAAAATGTTTCTATCTCTTATTAGATGATAAAGACACTGTTTCTCTGGGCTTACTGTTTTGGTAAAATTTATGAATAAAAACTGTAATAATATAACTTCTGTAGATATGAGCTGAAGACAAAGCTTGAGATAATGCATTTAATTGATGGCATATAATAAAGAATGAGCCAGTTTTGCTTAGTGATTGTTGTTTGAAACTGGCAAATTCCTGCTCTTTGTTATAGAGATTTTAAATCATTTTATTTTTCCCACTGCCTGGTTCTCTTGTAAGGAAATAAAAATAATGAGGTTCTTTAGAAGAGAGTGATAATAGGCAGATCTTTCTATTCAGGAGATGATACTTTCCTATATATATATATTTAATAATAAAAAATAATAAAATCTGGGAAAATTCTTAGCTGAAGCATATACTTCAGCAAAATGAAAGAGAAAGTATGATTGAAATGATTATTTTTTTGTGAAGGTCACCTATTTTTTTACTTTTTCATTAAAAAAATTCTATTTGTGTCTGCATAAGGCCATTAAGAAAGAGGAATGAGTATCAGTAGCTACACTCTTCCCTATTACAAGCACTTCCAGGCTGCTATTTGACCCTGCAGTCTGGCTGACCAGCTCTTTTATAGCTTTTTACTCATGCCATTGGTGTGGGAGGTTTCTGAGGCCAGAGCCCAATGTGTCTGTGCAGCTGTTCTTCTAGGGATCACTGATGATCTTTGTGAGAAAAAAGGTGATTCACTAGAAGATTAAGTGTATATTTGCCCTACATACAAATCACGTAACTGACATACATCCCTTTGTTTATTCTGGCAGACCTAGGAAGAGATGCAGATGGGTTTCACCTCAGATACTTCAATGCCTCCCCAGTTTCTTGCTCTGTCTAGCCAGGTCAGGATGAGTTTCCCACAGTGTCTCTATGGAGCGTAATGTAGCCCTGAGGCTAACACTGGTACTAGTCTTGCCTTGCAAAAGTATTCAGTCAGTGAGTGGAGCCCAATGGCTCAAGCCACTAAGGTACTTCATGGTCTTTGGCAGGTCCTTCTTTTCATCTTTACATGGGAATACAGAAGCTAGTCCTAGGAGAAGGTGTATAGAGTCCTGCCAGTGCTTGGCCCAAGCAATGACTTACGATAAGCAGTCATTGAGCATAAGGAATGCAGCATCTCTGGGGACTAGGAGATGGGTCTCATATCCATGTGAAAATCCCAACCGTCCTGGTAAGGGAGTTGAGCATCCTGTTTTCTCCCTCTCTCGCTCTAGATCTCTGAATACTTCAGATTTTTCTTCAGGACTTACGAGCTTCAACTCTTGGAGGACAAAGAATCTCCAGGACCTAGTTAGCAGCATATGAAGTCAGACATAAGACTTTTGCCTTGGCTGGCAAAAGTCTTATGTCTGAACACCCTTTGGCTGGACAGCTGCAAGGTCTCATGCATGCAGAGTGTCCCAGCAAAACTTTTTAAAGAACAGTGGCAAAACTGCTTTAGAGAAGATTTTGTCTTGCACTTTGTATTAGTTTTGCTTGAAAAAAAGAAGTTTACTATGTGGCTTCTTCTTAGGTCTATCAAGAAATACAGCAAAATTCTGAGCCTAGGATACGTTTATTAATTTGCACGCTGTTGAAACATCAGGTACCAGGGTAGCTGTCAGTCCAGATCTGAAGGCTTCTCTATTTGCTTTGCAGAATTCTTTTTATTTTGTACTTCTGTAGCTATATTTGGCTAAGATTTGTTGGATGTTTAGCTGTAAACAACAAATGTATGAGAAGAAAATTTATCTTTGATCTGGTAGCAAATAATCTCACCTACTAAAATTGCAGTTGTATTTTTTCAAGGTATTACAAGCTTTTAGTTAATGGATTTTATGTTCTATATGTATAGGCAAGGTGTACATTTTAAATTGTTTTTCTCTTGAATGAAGTTGAGATATTAGCACCCACTGTTTGGGTCCAACCCCTGTCTCCTGAGCACAGTCCCACTGAAAGTCTTTAAGCAGAAAAGCTATTTCTGGGTTTCTAGGAGTATTCTCCTGCTCCACTCTTCCACTCTCCAGTGGTGAGCTCTGAATGTGCAATGAATTTCAAGCATATCCACCCTGTGATCATTTGCTGAAAATGGTTTCTCTGTAACAATAACACAAACAGTGGACATTTTCACCTCTAGAAATACTGGGGCTTAGCTTTTCTGTTCTTAGTTTCTTCAGGAGTGCACTACCGTTGAGTGGTTTTCCACAGTAAGTAAGGAATGTGGATTCACTTTCTTGTTTCCAGTTAGGCTAGAACTGATAGATCTGATATATTACAGCCTTCTGCATTCAAAGGAAGTAGGGAAGACACAGGAATTGGTGTGCTTTTCTGGAAAAGGTTGCTTTTTTGTTTGCATATAAATTCAATGTGTCTCCTAAGAGATATTGCACTGAAGATTACCACTCCTGATAGAAAATATGGATACTGGCAAATCATAGAAATAGATTAAAATTTCTGATAATTTCTTAAGTTTATAAAAGGTTGTTCTTCTATTAGTCTCAGTAAGCAGCATGGCCTTAAAGCCAGTTCTGACAAATCAATTGGTTTTAAGGATTGTGAAGGAATTTTAGCCTTGCTTGCACTACTAGCCTTAAATTTCATTCTAGTTCTTTGCATCCCTCATTTCCTATTTTCTTCCTTTGAGCTATTTCAGTATGACTCTATTCTTTTCAGACCCCAAGGGAAGGTCAGTATCTGTCAAACTTAAACTTTGCCTTGGGAAACTCACCAATCTGCTGGAATTTCACAGTGAGCCTGGAGTTGATAAATAAGATTAGGTTAAACTTTCATTCCTGGATTACTCCAAGGAGGCTGTGCCAGAGCACATTTGTGCAGACAGATCAGGTCAGATATTCATTCTTGACTGGAGCCTTGAGTTTCAGCAAGCACATTATTCAAGTGAGTTCATATGAAAGCATGGCAATAATCACCTACGGAAAGAGAGTATGCTCTATGCACGAGCCCTGCGTGCTTTTGTTTTAAAGGAAGCAATTACAACTGGAGTGCAACACTTTTTTATAGAAAGGTTGGGGGTCAATGATCTCCATGAAAGAGAATGAGATAAATATTTAAGTATAATTTGCGTCTTTAGGTGGTCACTTGGTACAGACATGTACAGTGATTTATGTTGTGCATGGCATAACAAAGCCCAGACATAAATTTTCTTCTCAGACACTTATCAACATAGCAATGAGAGATCATGTTATTGCCAGCAGAATTGCCACATTGGTATGACAACATTTATCATCTCAGTTCATGTGGATTACATGGATTGCAATTAAGAAAGTTAGTACAAACATATATATACACACAAACATGCATATGAAAGAACATCCGTGTGGTAACACAGATTCTTTCCCATGGGAATTTTTCTCTTCTTCTTCCTGTGTTTTATAATAAGGATATTAGATGTTATTGAAACGGTCTCTGAAGAGATGGGCAGTTCTAACCTGGCCAATCGGCCTAGGGGGAGGTTTTGAGTTGACCCAATCTGGACAACCTTTGAAAAGTCTATATAAGTTTTATAATTAAATAATAGATTCAGATTCATGCCACATTCATCGGTTCGGTTTTTTCACTCAGCTAGCGGTTCAACAGCGACACATAGGTAGTCTCATTGAAATTCATGCTTTTTAAAATATCTAGTATCTTTTATAATAATTGTATTTACTTATTTAAGGTCACACCAAACTATTGAGCAACAGTTACACCTGCCTTTCTTTCTAATTTATAGATCCCATATCCAGAGAGAGAAGGACATGCAGGGAGGCAAGGAGATTCAAACTCAAATAATTATCATAACATGTAAAGTGAAGGATTGAATTCCCTTGGATAATTTTCAAGGACCTGGTGTAGCTAGATCAGAAAATGGAGTATAAAAAAGAAAGAGTAATAGTTTTCATTTCCCTGTTACATTCAAAACTCATAAGGAAAATCCAGCAGAGAAGCAGAGCAGGTTCAGCTCTCTGAGATGGCTGGAAGGACCATTGCGCAGATGGGATCCAGTGCTTCTTTACACCTGGAGACAGAGGGAACTACTGGGCTTGCCAGATTTCTTTGCTGGTCTGAAATCTCTTACTTGGCAGCTCCCTTTTTATGTGCACGGCTCTGTTGTTGCACCACTTTGAGCCCTCATCATTACCAGTCCCAGCACCAAACACTTCAGCCACTGAGATATCCCCCCCACGTAGTTTCTTTGCATATCACAGTCCTGATATTCCTGCCATATGTGGTGGAAATCTCACTACAGGTCAGGTAAAAAAAAAAAAAAGTTATTCTGATTGTGATTAATCTTCAAGCATTTTATAAAGGATGAGGCAGCTAGCCTGAGTTGGTTATTAATTACTCACATCTGTTTCTGCAATAGGTGGGCCTACCAGAAGTCTCCAACACTTGGATCTAGGAGGCAACTTTCATGCCTGCTTGCCTCTAGTATTTTGGGTTTTATGCCACGTCTC
This sequence comes from Pomatostomus ruficeps, assembly GCA_013400735.1. Lineage (NCBI taxonomy): Eukaryota > Metazoa > Chordata > Aves > Passeriformes > Timaliidae > Pomatostomus > Pomatostomus ruficeps. The sequence continues at coordinate 108,009 of VYZT01023564.1, read as the reverse complement.
ATTTTTTTGACACAAAATCATTGTGTCTCAAACCAGAAAATTCCATCTGCTGAATGGGAAACGGCATTGTAACTAATGTGAATGCTATTGCTCTTGTCCATACCCAGGGAGGAAATTGACATTCAAAAAGTACTGTTGCAGACCTAGAGAGATCCAGATAGGCTGTTTGTTTCTCTCTGAATCCTTGCCACTAAAAATTAGTAGCAACAAAGGAAAAGCAGTTGGTACTGTCATGCATAAGTCCCATTTAAGTAGCCCATTGGGAGCCCATTGTCCCAGGGGTGGGAGCCCATTGTCCCAGGGGTATGTGGCCAGGCAGGTTCCTGGAGTGACTGTCATTGACTTCAGGAAAATCTGGATCAAGCCTGAGGTCTATGCACAACTTCCCTGATGATCACAATTTTCCACAGAGCTGTCTGGAAGAGACAAGCAGATGGTGCAGGACAATATAAAGCTGTCCAAGGGATGTCACTGCAAAAGCTTAGACACTGCACTTCAAATAGTCAGTTCCCCAACAGGATACAGATCCCACTCTAAGATAGCATCCTTTGGTGACTCACTTGTAGCAACTGCTCATTAATTTGTCCCAATATTTTCCATTTTCTGCACCCCCAGTCTCTCCGGCTCTTCTCACCTGCACACATCTACCCAGACACATTCCCACAGAGCCAGGCACAAGGCTGCTGTGAGCTGGGGAAGCTGGTGGTGAGGAGAAGGTGCCACGACCACGTGTCAGAGCGGGACAGCCTTTTTCCCACCCCTGGCAGGCAGAAGTGTCTGGCACAGGGGGGCAAGATGCCAGGAGTGGGCAACACATGGAGACTGTCTGGGACATCAGCAGTGCACTGGGGCATCAGGGAAAAAACCCTATGGTTTCAGGGGTAGTATTCCCTCAATAAATCTGTTTTTTAAAAAGCAAAACCCCTAAAGAATTCATTACCATACTACAGGACTAGAGAAAAACTCCACAGGAGTCAAACTAGAGGAGCTCAAACCAAAGAAACCAGTAACTAGTGGAGATCAACTGGGAAAAAGACCCTTCTGCAAACACAAGATGAAGGAGAAATCTGACGACTTAATACTTTTATTCTGGGGCTTCAGGAAACCTAGCTAGTGCCTGACAGCTAAAACATTAAAAAACATAAGAGATTTCAGATAAAACAGCAAAATACAATCAGTGAAGTTTATCAATTTGTCAAAATATCAAAGTTGCTTTTTAATAAATTCCTTGACACTGCAGCATTTTTATGATCTTTTCAGTGGCCTAGTATTACACTTGGGGTTTATTTTCTTCTGGTCCATATCTGGGAAGAGATGAGGAAAACTGTACTTTTGCCACAATGCTCACAAGGTTTTGAATACTGTCATCCCAAGTTAAAGCATATTAATTGTTCTAAGGCATCTCAGTGAATCCAGAAAGGTATTTCACATATCTAACATGTGTCTGAAAGCTCCAATTGAATATCAGAGTATGCACTCCCTCCCAGCCCTTCACCTGACTGAGGCTGTGATAGGGGCTAAAGTATGAAATGGAGAATTGTTCCAGAAACCCCATGGGGCACTGTCCACTCACTGCTTCCAGCAGTCTATCTAAATACCCGGCTACAAGATTGTGAGATACAGTCACAAAGCATTTATTTTTCAGGCACAACAGCTTCCTTAAATGCCTTATTGCTTTTCCTAGGTCACTGTTCCAGAACTTGTCATCAGGAGAAAGAATCTGAGGATTGAGAGTTTTCAAAGATTCATTAAACAAGCTGTAAAACAAAACAAAACAAAACAAAACAAAACAAAACAACTATCTAATAAAAAACATTTTGAAGTAGATTCTGGGGGGGAAAATTCTGGCCTGCTACAAGAACTGCATTTCCAAACAGTTTTTAGACACAAGATCAATGCTGGCCAATTAGACCATGCTTGATAATTTGGAAAATAAAAATGTTTTGTCATCCTTTACAATGGGTATCTTATACACAGACAAATGACGTATACTCTCATATCTGCTCTCATGACAAGCAGTCAGACAAAGAGCTACAGCAGAAATAGAACAAGTATCAGATTTCCTTTTTGCCTTTTTTTAAGAAAAGTACATCAAGAACACCAAATAAATCCTTATTATGTTACCTTTCTAAAAATAAGATTAATGAGAAAATAGTTTAGCACATGAAAAATTATTCTTCTTCCAAAAATCAGTTTGCAGGGCCTGATAGAGACTGGAGAAATTCCTATTATCTTATGGAAAGCCTTCTTCATTAATATTCTTAGTATAAATTTTATTTCTTATTATTTTTTCTCTCTTTTTTCTGCTGAAAAATTATGGTGAAGTGAGGGAATCATACTATCTCTGGTAGGGCATTATTAACCTGGACTTTGGGAAGCTGCAGTTCAGTCACTGAGCCATCTCTCACCTGTTCATGGAGTTGATGATCCAGTCAGCTAAGCCTCCTGCCAGAGCTGGGATGATTTTTGTACCCCCTGCACCCCTAGTACAAGGCAGATGACAAGCAGCACAACCGTCAGTGCTTTGCCCATGAAGTGTTGAATGAGGGACTTTTTTTCTTTTGCACATAGGTGGACATGAGCCTGGTGTGGGCTGCCCTGGAATGGCAGAAGTTCTCAGCTGCTATGGCCAGTGGTGCCCTTTATCATTTCATCTCAGTCTTGTGTGAATAAAATCTGCTGGCAAGAGCAGCAGGTCATGGACACCTCACCTTTCCTCACCTCTGTCAAAAGAGGTGCCTGGTCCACATGATGTCCCTGGTAGCCCAGGAGCCACGGACCAGCAGGAAATCCAGCCAATAACAATGAATTGGCACCTACAGTGACAGGAGTCACAAAGTACTGATGGAACCATAAAGACATGATCTTTTTGCCCTTTCAATTTTGATTGCTGATCCCTGAAAGATCTGTTCTCCCTTTTTCCTCTTTGTTTCCCAGGTTTCCTTTCAGTCCCTTCTTCACGTCTCTTTTATCCTTCTGTTTCTGTGGTTTCCACCTTTCTGAAAAGAGCCTGCAGGCCTTTCAACAGTATAGTTAGATACATAAAGCCATGGTAAATCTCAATTAGTTCTTATTTTAATCAAAGCTGGTTCATTTTACCCTCTTCTGATAAGCAATTCAGTTCAAGACACGTGAGGGAGTCTGTCATGCCTTCTACAGTGACCCCAGGCAAAGCTACAGGGACTTCAAAGAAAAATGTAGAAGTCAGCAGGTGGCAAAGACCTCCCTGAACACGTACAATTCTGCTTGCCAAATTACTACCTTAGCTCTTAAAAGCCGATCACTTGGACTGGTTTCCACTATTGTCATTTTGCACAGTCCTATCCCAGAATAGACTTCCTGAAGCTCTGATGAAGTAGGGTCTCAGCTCCATATTTCTGCAGTGGACAGCTGTGAACAGGATAGCTGTAATGGGACCGTGGCACAAAGTGCAGAGGCAAACCTCCACAAGCCTTACTCTGAACCCCTGCAGAGCTGCAGACCGCTGGCCTTGTTTGGTCAGCAAGAATGAAGTCTGTCCTTAATACACACAAGAGCAAAGCTCTGTCTCTGCAAAGGACAGACTGTTTCTGGCCTGTTTTTTAGTAACATGGCACTCTGACTTCCCAGTCCGTACTCTTCTGTTTTGTTTCTGTTCTGAAGGCACAAAGTAGGGCCACTCAGCACCTCCTTCCCTCACTGTAAATGCTCATTTCTGCCTCACTGTCTGTGACATCAGCCACAACCGACAGCCACCCCTTCTTCTGAAGGGGCCTCACTTCAGGAATATGAGCAGACCTTGGAAAAGAGACAAATGTAGTGTGTGAAGGGAGCCCAGCTCGTGTCCTGAGTGTTTCTGTGGTGGTGAATCCGCCGGTGCCTGCCCAGCCCGGCTGTCCCAGCTCGCTGCCCCGCTTCCCGCAGCCCGTCCTGCCCTCTAGTGCCGGCCGCTGGCTCCTGTGCCTTCTCTTCCGCTGAACGACACTCCCGGCGGCTCCGCGCCGGGACGAGGTGCTAGGAACACCAGGAGGCCTCGCAGCAGAGCCCAGGGTGCACTGCTGTGAACCCCTGAAGAGTGGTACGAACCCCGGCCCGGTAGGATTGTGGAGTCTCCATCCTTGAAGCCACTCAAAAACCTGAGTAGACGTGGTCCTGGACAACCTGCACTTGCTTGAGCAGGGGGATTGGACTAGATGATCTGAAGAGATAACACCCAACCTAAATGATTCTGGTTTTGCTGGGCTTAAGCATGGCTAAATTTATCAAAATCTATTAAAAATAATTTGTATCATTCCATTTGCTTGAAAAAAACCCAAGTAAATAGGCGCTCATGAGGAGTGAATAAACATATATGCAAGATGATTAACCACACAAATATTTTGTATCATTCTTTGGACTTCTTATCAACAGTAAAATCCAACTAGCCCTTTCTAGAATTTGCTTGCATATGATCAGTGGCAAAAAATTACCCCATTACCACAGGACACAAGATCATGTGTTCATTTCAGTGAAAAAGTGTATTATGGTCGTTTGTTCCTGCTTTGGTTACCTATGATCCCAATCCAGCCAGGGCCATACTGAACAAGAGGAAACATGTAGAATTGCATTTGGTAGCTCCTTTGATTTTTCTAGTTACTTTACTATCAAATTTTTATAACTTTGTGAGACCAAGTGCCTGCTCAGTGTTCATTATTACAACAGGATTATGGTGAGACAAAAGCTTATTCATTTCTAGAATTTAATTGTACTGAATATTTTTTTTTAACTTCATAGCTTCTTTTTCATATTGCAAAGGAACAGCACAAAGACAACATTTAAGATATTCAATAATCAGGATGTTTAATTCAAACTGTGAATTATCACCCCAGTCTGCAGAACTGGTGTCTGCTGGAAGTTTTAACACTTTCTCATAAGGACAAACAGACACTGGTTTTCAAGTCTATGCCTGACATCCTTCTACCACTGCCAAACACTCCGTATAGAAGGCCACTAATGAATCCTGTCTGTTGTTTCACCTTAATTAATCTTTCTTTTGGAAACATTTTCTGCTACCTCAAGTGCTTCCTCCAGATGCTCAGAAAACAACTTGCATTGTCCTTGCATTGCTGGTGTGACCTCATCAGCTTCTGACTACTTCTGAATCAACTAATTCTGAAAGCCATTTCTAGGCACATTAGGGACAAGAAAATAACCAGGAGTAGTCAGCATGGCTTCACCAAGGGCAAGTCTTGCGTGACCAACTTGATAAAGTCCTACAGTGACATGAGTGGCCTGATAGATGTGCAGCAGATATTGTCTACCTGGATTTCAGTGAGGCCTTTGACAATGTCTCCCACAAGATCCTCATTGAAAAGCTGTTCATATACCCGCTGGATGAGCAGACACTGAGGTGGACCAAAAACTGGCTGAATGGCCGGGTCCAGAGGGTGCTCTTGAGAAGCATGGCACCTGGTTGAAAGCCAGTAACTACTAGTGTATCCTGGGAGTCAATACTGCATTCAGTCCTGTTTAACATCTTCATTAATGAAGATGATGGAGCGGTGTACCAACAGCAATTCTGCTGATGACTCAAAACTGGGAGGAGTGACTGAAACACCTGAGGGTCCTGCTGCCATCTGATGCCATTTGTATTCAGTAAAAATGCCAACCCTTGGCATTTATAAACAGATGCCAATTTGCAAGACTACTTTTCATCATCTACCTAAGTTAAACCAATGACATAGGAATTGAAAACCAGGAGCAACAATTTTCAGGTTCTTTCAGGCCCTTTATTAATCCCTAACCAAGACTAATGGCATTTTCAAAACAGATAAATTTTGTGATTAAAGGAGGCCCAGAGACTCTGGAGACACTCGTTTTGTGTACAGTGCAGGATCTGCCATGATCATATGACCCTCATCCCCCTGGCATTTCACTGGGAGGATTTCTTTTACTGACCGGCATATGGCAAAGACTGTGCTTTTTACCTGGACATTAGACTTGGAAAAATGAAAAATCTCTGGCACTTCATAAATATTTCCTTCTGAAAATGAGAGAGCAAAGTTTATTTAAAATGTGACATTCCACGCTAGGAGTGGGATGGAAATTCACTGACCATGACCAAAAATGTTTCTCCACACTTGTTTGTATGCTGATTGCTGGTGCAAAGATTATTTTTTCTTTTAGTTTAACAGCCTCTAGATCCTTGTGGGTCCCTTCCAACTCAGCCTATTCTATGCTTCTTGGATTCTGCACAGTCAAGACCCATTACAAATGTCTCCTGTTCTGCTTCTCATCTATCATTCATCATTTAGTACTGGCTAAATGTCTGACCCAATGGACCAGTTCTAATCACATCTGCCTGAAAATTCATGACTTGTGATAGAGTAATTATTGATCCCAGAAATCGGGATAAAAATACAATGTGAGATCAGCCTTGCTGACGTCCTAGAGAACATGAATCTCTTAGAGAATATCCCTGGAATACACATGTCTTAATGACTCAGTTAGAGCTCACATCTCTGAAACCAAAGATAGAATTTGCAGAACTGTCTTAGCTAGATGCTTTCCACTCCCAAAACCAAGACATAAGGAAATAGGAGATGAGAAAAACCAATGTTCCCACAAAAGAAGAGGTGAGGTAGTTACCTAGCAAGTCCTTCACTTCAGTGGTGAACAAAGACAGAAGATTTATTCTACTACAAGGTAGCACATATATCTATGATTACTGACTACAACATTAAAGCAAAATGATAATTTGATCCACCGTTTGAGCAGCTATAAACAGATACCAGTTTATTTCACTGTTATGAGAAAGCTTAAAATTCTCTAGCTGGTGTGATGGAAGCCACAGGTAGCATTTTGCATCTCTCTCTTAGGATTCTTGCAGTCTTTTCCTCAAGCCTGATTTTCAGTGCAGTTCATGCCTGTTTTACCTACTAGCAGCCACACGTCTCTGTACCTATGGGTGCATATACCTGCCTTTGCCACCAATGGCACACAGAGAGGTGGAATTGCAAAGCCAGCCTGAAGACTGTGTTACTGTGTGGCACTGACCCACCGGCTGGTGTGAAGACATTATTCCCAGAGCACCAGTTGCATGGTCCTGAAAATCTGCCCCAGTGTCCCTGCCCTATAACAGGGAGGGCATTGTTTTACTCTCTAAAGCAAAGTCCTGAGCACTTAAAATCTTACTGGAATGTCTGCTACTAAGTCAGTCAGGGCCTGGCATTAGGTTGTGAATCCTCTGGGGCAAGGCCATATATTTATTCCATGTGTCTGCAGTACCTGCATACTTACTATTGCTGGGTAATGTCTCATGACTGAAGGTGTTGCCACCATACATGCAGGTGAGTTTATGAGTACCTCTGAAATAATGAAACCTCAAATCAATGTGACAGTGCCAGATTAATTAAATATACATCAAAGTGGTCATTTTCCTTTCTGTATCAGCCCAAGTGTTCTTCTGAACAGTATGCACAGATCTGTCCAGCTATGAGATGAATGAGGCATTCCTCTTTCAAACCTAGTGATGATAATACTGAAAAAAGAGCGCTACCTGAATCCCAGCTGAGATCACAAACATGCTGCAAAAACCTGGACCAGTGAGTCAGCACTTATCTTTTATATTCTAAATTAATTTCATACTAAAACGAATAAACTCAGGTGGACAAAATAACAGGATCTTGGCATTTTTGTCCCTGAGGGAAGAGTGACTCAGTAATGACCCTGCTTTCGTCTGAGGCACAGATAAATCTGTAGCTGATGCTATGCAACGTAGATAGCTGAGTCAGAAACAAGGATCTGTATTTTGCAGCCAGAAGCTGATGAGATCACACCAGCATGCAAGGACAAGTTAGTACCACGAATAAGAATAATATATAAGAAATAAAGAAATGCCTTCCAGGCAGCCCTACATTCAAATGAGCTGGTCAATACTAGTATTTAAACACAGCTGTGCAAAAACTTGTGTTAACTTTAGCCTAAGACTTTGGTTCATATCATATTTGCACTCAAGTGTTGTCATGCATTTTTTACAAATAATAAGCAGACATATTTGTATGGCATACTAACATGAGAAAAATACTGGCCTTAGCTCAGTTGTACAGTACCCATTAATTATCATGAAACATAAGGAGTATTATAAATGATCATACAAAACTACATAAAATGACTTTTAACTTAAAGAAATGGAAGTTTACATTCCCACTATAGAGTACCTAAATTTTGAGCACTTATGTAGCACTTACGGACAAGAATTATCTGAATAGAAAAACAAGTGCCAGAAGTTGAATTTATCAAAGTGTCAGCAATTTTAGTATCCCTGCAGTGTCTATGGAAAGAGGGAGTGCCCTTAAGGATTGAGCTAAGATTCTGTCCATCAAACACGGGGCTTTTGGTAGTGAGGAGAGTTAACTTCATTTGACAGCAATTGTGTTGTTGGATTCATGTTCCTCCCCTTCACCTGCCATTTACTGCAACTCTTCCAATGCAACCATTCTTCTCTCAACTCAGAACCTCTGCTTTTAGTCTCCCTCTCACCAGGAGGGGATGGGGGATGAGAGCAGCTTAAGTGGGGTTTAATTTTCCAGCTGTGTTTTAAAACAGCACTGCCATGCAGAATACTAATTTTCTTCTTGAGCATTATTACTTTACTCAAAACCTATGTATATGCTATTTCCTTGAATGTAAAACCCATGTCACAAATAATTTTCCAAGTCTAGTCTAGAAGTGCTAGTTATCTTCCCTCCCCTCCCCCTGCAAAAAACAGAGCACGTATATAGGACATCAAGAACGGTATTAAGCTAAAGGCAATTCAAAATTGTTCATTTTATTCTTGTCAGAAAAATTACAAATAAGCAATTGCTTGTTGCATTTTGGCAGGGTTTTTTTATTATTCTAGGATTTTACCATTTAATAAGGATAAATTGGCATTACCTCTCCCATATACTGGGATTCAATGTTCATTCTTGTACTTCACTGTATGTATGATGGCAACACCTTCAATCACATGGCTTTACCCAGCTATAGTAAGTACTTAGGTACTGGGTACACATAAAATGAATATACAGTTCTTGCCCTCAAGAGACTTACTACCTGCCCCTGGCTGCTTTTTAGTAGCAGACATTCTAGTAAGTTTTTAAATGCTCAGGACTTCACCTTAGAGAATAAAATTATGCCTTCCCTATTGTAGGGATCTGTAGAATAGTTGCCTGTAGTTGATGAAATTGAAGAGAGTAGATAAAAGTAGGGATGTACTAGAAGTGGGTAAGTGTAAAAAATATAAATGTTTGCAGCAGCATTCAACACAAAGAGGTGTGAAGAAATATTTTTGGTCATGGTCAGCAAATTTCTAGCCCTCTGATATCTCACTTTTAGTGTGAAATGTCAGATTTTAAATAAACTTTGCTCTCTTATTTTCAGTAGAAAATACTTATGAAGTGTGTTGGTTGGACTTGGTGATGTTAGTGGTCTTTTCAAACCTTAGTGGTTTTATGATTCTATCGGCATCTTTCTGAACAAAATCACAGAATCAGAGAATCATTAGGGTTGGAAGGAACCTCTGGAGGTCATCTAGTCCAACCGCCCTGCCAAGACAGGATCACCTAGAGCAAGTTACATGGGAACAAATCTATGTGGGTTTTGAATGTCTCTCCATGACCTCCCTGGGCAGCCCGCTCCAGTGCTCTGTCACCCTCTGTATGAAGATCTGGGGAGAGTTGCTTGGACCTCACTGATGGAGTGTGTTTGAAGGAGCATTATTCCAGCCAGCGTGAGCACAGGGATTGTGTGGAAGGGCCTGGTGTTTATTCAGTGAAATTCAGCCTCTCTCCAGAATGGCAGCCTGACACACACAGGTGGGCAGGACAGCTTTGAGCAAGTCCTTTGACTTGTGAAGTCTTTCATGACAGTTAATTTCTGCTTGTTTTATGTGCTGACGATTTGAGTTTCTGAACAGGCCTTGCAGTTCCTAAGGTAGGCACCAGTGAGAGGCTGAACTTGGTACAGACTGAGCTCACAGCACAGTGACCCACGAATGGGCGCTGGGCAGCCCGCACGTTCCTCAGAAGGAGATGAAATCGAGGGACTCTTCCTGTCGCGTCCCGTTCGTGCCGGTGCTNCAGCAGCGGCCCAGGGCTGGGGCAGCTCCGGCCTTCGCTCCCGCCGTGCTGGGCTGGGCTCGCTGCCCGCTGCGGCGCTCCGCTGGGGCTGGAGCCACGTTCCTCCCTGCTCACGGGAAGTCTAAACGTAGGAGCTACCGAGAGCTCCGATGCCAGCCCGCCGGGCAGCGCTCCCGACGGTCTGTGAGCAGTACCGGCCGCCTGCCGTGACAGCGTAGTTCATCGTACGGAGAGGCGAGTGCGGGGATGGGCAGGTTGAGGCACTGTCAGCTCGAGTCCCGCTCTGTCAGCCCCCGCTACACGTCCGGGGTTACCCGGTGCGAACTGTGGCGCTGAACGAGGGGTAAGCCCGGCTTCTGCCGAGGCGCGGGCTCTGCCCTCTCCCACCGGCCCAGCCTGGAAGCGGGGGAGCAGTTTGGGATTTGGGGAGCAGCCTGGGCTGAGCATGCCCTATGGCACAGCCAAGCCGGTGGGCTGAGATGTGGGCCGCGGATAATTGGGCTGTGAGCTGCAGGCAGGGAGCAGATTAATGGGGATTTGAGCTCCCTGCGGAGGGAATTGGAGGGGACGTGTTCAGGCGTTTGCAATGTGTTTATGTTTGGTAGAAGCTTTCCTCCCCCGCATATGCACGTTGGATTTAATAGCATAAGTGTAGACCTTTGCCTTCACCTTTCAGAGAAACTTCTCATCACGACAGAGGTGTCGTCACTGATACAGCTCCATGCAGTCACTGCCGCAGAGACAGAACATAAACCACATTTATATGCACGTCTGAACGACAGTAATAATCCAGGCAGACATAGGCAAACACAGCTGAGATTGTACCTTCTGAATATGCTGTGGTTTTCAGCTCCATTGTTTTGGGGTCTTCTTGGGTCAGCCCTATTGTGCCATTTTCCCACAGCCCTTCAGATGCCCTCTTCTATTTGGTATGCCCTGTGCTAGGCACACTGTATCCAAGTAGTTAAATTTCCATGATGCAGCCAGAAACAAAACTTAGAAACCTTGTCAGAGGCAGAAGAAAGACTCACTGGTGTTAGATGGCGGGGTTTAAAATGTAATGCCTAAATCAGCAGAAGAGCTTGCAAGGCTTTACTGATATATGTTGAAGGACCATAAAGTCATGGATCTGAAACTCCTTGAGGTCCAGCAGGGCTAGGCTTCCAAATCTGGTATGGCGTGTTCACTGTTGTGTTTCAGGGAGTAAACAAGACACAGTTTTATCTCTCACACATATTTAAGTCCTTTTGTATGAGGAAAGAAAAAGGAAATAAAGATGAACCCCCAAACAACAGAGGAACTATTTCTATTAGATAAGTCATAGTTTTTCTAACTTTGGGAATAATTCTGAGTCAACATCCCCTTGGCACAATATAGATTGATTTAAAATTTTTCTGAACTGAGGAGTGGTCCTAGTAAAGCTGTAGGAAGTGTTTCTCTCCACTTGCTCCTTGGCAGACCCCAGCAGCAGTGGCAGGTGATTACAGAAGTTTTCTTCGTGGGACCTCTGCACAGCCACAGAAGAAACGGTCCAACCTGCTTTCATTTGCCAGGTCTCTCAGGGCAGGCAGGAAGAAAACCAGAGAGAGCTAGGCTGCACCTGGCGCTGGCCAAGCCACTGTTTTTTGCTGTCATCAGAGGTAAACATTAACATTGCCATAAAACTCAAGAGTTGGAGCTTTTTTCTAGAGCTGTTGCATTTAGTGGCAATTACTTAGCCTGGTTTCTTGCGAAAGACTTTTTACCTTGTACAATGTCTTCCCTACCTCCATTAATTCTGTGATTTTGTGCCTCAGTGAGTTTATTATTTCTGTTTTGCCTTGCTTTGCTTATTAAAATATAAAGTATGCTATATTATTTTTAGATTATCTGATTTGATCTGCTTTGTACACCAATAGTTTTTGAAAGTGCACCCGAGGTAATTAGTACTTGTTGAAGTCAGGGTGAAGTCTGTGAGTGACTGAATGTGAACACATATATGTTTGTATTGACAGTGGTCATCTGATGCATTATTTTTTATCTGTGTGTTGCTTAGTTTTCAAGTTATGTAGGAGGCCTAGAAAACAGAGCTGCTCTAACTGTGACTAGGTATGTCTTTGCATTCTTTGCACTGTCCTTCCATTTTATGGAGAAAATACTTTCTTTTTGTATCTGCATATTGTTGTGGGTTTTTCTTCTGCTAGCATCAATTTGTGTTGAATTCTCTTAGAGATTTTGTGTAATAAAACTTCCAAGGCACTGATGTTTCCTTTAATGTTCATGAAACTTATGTGCTCAAGCATCGATACTTATTTCCTTGTAAGCTTAAAACTGTGCAACAAAACAAAAGATACTAAATAAATAGAGGAAAAGTACCCAGTGAAATAATACAAATACAGCAGGACATAATGAAATAATTAACCCCAAAGTTCATGAAACTGAGGTTCAACAAAGGCTTGCAGGCAGCCTGCCTAATAGCAGTTATATAATAGCAATAATAATTAGGCCTCTCTGCAGAGCCCTTCTTACGCCCCTTCTCCTGCTCAATAAAATGTTTAGCACACCTTGTACCATGCTGCAGGGGCTTGAGCACATGAGCTTATTGTTTTGCTGCTTAAACCTCCCTTACCCAAATGCCTGGAATTTCTGGTTCCCCAGCAACCCTGGGGGTGTCCAAATCTTGCACTTTACACTATGCAATAATATCTGTATGGTCTGGAGTGGGTTTAGGGCTGAAAAGTCACTGTACTTCAACCTGCAAAAAAAGAACAAGTAGTGAAACCTGCAGACTGTGGTTGCTGAATTTCCTAAGAGTGGGTCACAGGGAGCATTTCAGCCATGGTGATTTATGAATTTGGAACCACATTATCGACTTTGTCTTGCTATCTTGTCTTCCTGGACATTTTTCATGCAACCCAAGACTGTGATCCCTGTTAACTGTAGGAATGAAAACTGACATATTGAACAGACTTACCATATTCTGAATTTTTCTGCACCCATTGCCTCTCACCAGTTTTAGAAAATTAGTGCCTTCACCTACATAGGGCTTATTCATGTAAAATTGCAACAGTGGTATTATAATGCAGTGGTAGCATGATGCAGGAAGGGCTTGGCTGCTGAAATTTTTTTCTCTTTCTGGTAGGAAAGTATGTAGATTAGGGCAGCATCAGCGGGGTTAGGAAAGGAAAAGCAGCATGGGAAGATACTTAGCTGTCTTTTCCTCATAGTTAAACTTTTCCATTTGGGAAACAATAACCTTCATGACAATATCTATTAACTATGCTGTCATCTCTTCAGTGTCAAAACTTTTTGTACAGAAATACAGACACATTTTGTGAAAGCAGGGAAGCAGACTCTATAAATACTACAGCTTAGGGAGCTTTCCCAGTCCTGTGGTTCTTCCTCTCCCAGATCATCTAAAATTTCACTCCTGCCCTCCAAAAATTGTAAGATGTCCATTTGGAGCATAATGTTGGAAAAAGCTTATTTAGTATATTGTTCCTGGTTAGATGTATAATGATCTCATGTGATTGTAGGCTGCTGTTCAGAAACATTCTCTTCTTGAAATCAGATTTTCCAGAGACTGATTATGAGGGAGTTTAATGCTCTGTGCTTTGGAGAGGGCCTTATCAAAAAGTTGTGGAAGGGGCTCATGATGTGTGAGAGAGACACACTTTGGAGTGACGTCCTTAGCCTTACCCTGCTGCATGTTGATCCTCTAAGGTCATTGATAGAGCAACCTGCAGATACCCAGCTGCACCTGTTGTTGCAAGACACTGACAGAGTGATGCCTGGAGCTAATGTCACCCTTCCAGGACCATTCTTTCCATCAGCCTATGAGAAATCTAGTATGCTCCCACCATCAAGGAGTTTCAGGGTCTTTTCCTTGATTTGAGAGGACAAGAACTAATACTAATGATGAAAGTCTTTTGAGGAAAGAAATGAAGATTAACCAGCAATGTGGTATGTCTATACAGTTGTCAGAAAACAGAAGTGTCAGAGGAAATGAATACCCAATTTTGTAGAAGCACTGGAAGACAAAGAAATGTGAATCATCTGCCTGGTCCTGGTTATTTCTGTCTCTACTATGCTTTACCTGAGAAATTACGGGCAAAAAAGAAGGTAAGCTTTCGTTTTGTAACTCAGTTGCATTCCCATAAGATTATTTTGCATATTCAGATCTTATTATCCCATAAAGTAAGTCTGCTAACTCAGGCTGCTGTCATTGCAGACATATAAAGGTGTTGAAATCTTAGTTGTGGGATTGGAGCATAAATGTGATTAACAATAAAAGTACTTGTGATGTAGATAAGTCTTTTATTGGAGGAGTTTAGATGTCCTCCAGAAGAGTCAAATACTGCATGTGCACTATGGAAAATGTAAGGGAGAAAGGAGGTAGAAATGGCACGTTTAGTTTAAACAGAGCTCTTTAGGAAACAGGAAGATCAAAAGACAAGCTAAGATGCTTAAAAATAAGCCATGAACTGATATTGTCAGAAATTCATCAAATCACAGTGAAAAACGGAGCAAGATGAATTGCTGAATATTTGCAGAAAAAGAGAGACAAAAAGCCTGGATAATTTTCATGAATTAGCCATAGAAGTAGACTCAAAGTGAAAAAGGAAAGAGAGGCATTCTTGAAGGAGAGAGATAACAATATAATGGAGAATTTAGAGAAAGAAACATGTCAGCTCCAAAACTGACTCTTCTAGATAGTAGAATGAAGATAAGGCAGATGAGAAAGATTGACTCAAGAGTGGACTAAGAGAGACACTAAGATGCTTCACAAGAAATATGGATATTTGAGGGGGGAAACAATGTTTACTGAAATAACCATAATTCAGAAAGAGAAGAAACTTGGATTAAAAAATAATGCTCATAGAAAAAATTACATACTAGTAATACCAGCATTTAGTTCATGAATCTCGGAAGCCAAAGTAGGAGCCAGTTAGGAGAAAAGGTGAAATAATGTTATATTGTGTGTCTATAGTATTACCTTAATCAGCCTTTTATGTTAAGAAAACTTAAGCTAAAAAAACCTCCTCATCTCCTGTACAAAAATGAGCATAAAATAGATGTCTCAGATCAATATCACATCCACAAGCCATGAAATACCTTGTAATCAGACAAAATATTTAGTTTGTTTCAAAGTCAAATCCATGCAGTCAAGTTTATTTTGTGTTTTATTAACACTAAAGGATACCTTGTCACCTCTTATCTGTCTTCTCAATGAAAAATAATTCCTTTTTAATTAGGTCATTGCACTCATGTGCTGCTGCTATTATATAGACTCTTCCTGGTATATAATGATGGATAAATACAGCATAGCATTTAAGGAGGTTGATGCTGGCATGGATATATTAATATGCAGGCTGTAGAGCAAGTAGAGATGATAGACTCACAAATTCCTTTCCTGAGTTCTGTCTCAGTTCTGACCAAATCAGCCTGGCAGGTAAGTTAGGGTCATTTTTACCAATACTTCCAGGCAAAACGACACAAATTGATATGAAAGGCCTACACTGAAGCCATTGAATAAAATCTGCTTTTCAAGTCTGTCATTATTCAAGGCTTAGAATTTTAACAAAGATCAAGATACAATTATGCCATATACATAATTCTGAGCTATCCAGACCTACTACCTCTTCTTTTGTAAAGTAAAGTCAGATGAGAAGTGGGAGGGATTTAAGAGTGATGTTGGTTGTTGTTCACCTGGAAAGGAGATGGGTGATATTTTTCAGAGAAGATTCAGTTTGTTTATCAGTTAAAGGAGTTTATTGGCAAAAACTATACAGGTGAGAAGCTTCTCTCGCTGTGAGAAGCTGCTGTCATATTTGAATTATCCCCAGAGTTCTTCCTTCCCTCAGCTTTTCAAAGGATCTGGTACATGTCTCATGACCAGTCAAATGAAGCTTTGGGTTGTGGCTCACCAGTTCCTGGCTGTTGCTCTTATCAGCTACGGGTCTTCTTTTCCCGTTCTTTCTTTCCCTGTCAAGAGCTGCTCAGTCCTTCACACCGCAAAGTGTGTTATGAGTTCTGCCCATCATGGTGGAACATGTCTTGATGATAATGCAGTCCATGTGCTGCAAGGCTTCATCATAGATCAGCTTGTTATATCACCTTATAAATTAGCCCATGTTGGTTGTGAGAAGTTATCTTCTGTTGAATAGCCAGGTTTTGTGCTTGTCTGGCAGAGGTGTAGGTACAAGAGCTTGCTACAGCTTTACTCTAGCAGAGAGCTTGATCCTGTGTTGACCGTATAGTCCCTGTGAAAATCCATCAGAAATTATGCTACTTTCCTTTCTTAGGAGATCACTTGTGTGTCTCTAATGACAAGGTGCTTCTAAATTAAGCAAACTCATTAATGACTTAACACTCAGTTCTGTTGATGGATACAAAATGAAAGTTACACTTTTTCCCAGAACTTTCTGATGAACAGTCTTAGCAATTTGTTCAGAGGAGTTCAGTAAGTAAATCATTAGCATGAACAGTTCCTATTAATCCCTCTACAAAGGTATATGAAAAATCCCAGACTTTTTGCAGTCTAAATTGAGCCTGAGGACCTATTTTGGACGTTACAGATCATCATGCCTCATTGTCCTAAGCAAGACAAGCAGGATGTGCTTCAAGATGCATCCTGTCTTAATGTTCCTTATAACAACAAAGTGCTTGAAAACGCTTGACTGACCTTTACTCTATCTTGCATCTCATCATGGAGATACTTCAAAATTAATAACTGCTCTAGAACAGGAGAGAATTTGCGGGAATCTTCAAAGTCTGGGTTTCTGATTGCATCAGAGGTTTTAATAAACTCATTGAAGTGATGTAAATGTCTTAAGTTTTACTTCTTCCTTTTCCTGTCTTTCTATGGTGATAAATGCTATAAAAAAATTCTATTGTTTTCCTGAAAACTGCTTTTTGATTTCTTAAAATAAGTATTGGCAGTGTATGACTACTGTAACACTGGTGTTCTACCACAGAAGTCTTTCGTGTCATACAACCTGATCTGGATTCAGTGACAAACGGCCTTTAATCCAGTTTGTCAGCAGGTATGTCTGACAAAGATAACAAGACTGAGAAGTGCTTGTTTCCTTTTCAAACAGAAGCTGACTGGCCTTATTACTGCTGGCAAATCAGCTTGGATGCTTTCACTTCATATGTCAAACTATCCCTGTGTCAAATGACAAGCCTCATCTCAGCTATTTCTTCAAATAAAGCATAGTCTCTATGGCTCTGCACAGTCAACCTCACTAGCTATTTTTATTCAGCACAGCAGCTATGCCAGTTGCCCTTCAGTGTTACTTTGCATTCTGGAAGGAGGTTTCATAATTTTCTCCTCTCTGCATAGAAATTTCAGATGGTAGCTGTAACAGACTGCCATAATGCTTGGTTTTAACCATAGCAAAAAAAAAAAAAAAAGAATTCAGCAGACACAGCATGTGATGTCTTTTAGGAAGATATGCCAATAGTCTTAATTGCCAATTGGAAGTTATCTGTACAAGCACAGAAGAGCACTGTTGCCTTTTTATTAAATTTTTTTTTTTACAGCACCCTGTGTTCTAGGCTGGCTGTACACAGCTTTATCCTCACTTTACCAACCTTCTGCCTGCATCCCTTTCTACAGGATTTGTCCCCAGCACTGGCAACTGCAACACATCACTGACTCTGAAAGAGCTACAACAGCTTATACAGCACCATCATGGATCTTTTTCTGTGTTAATATATCACTGTGCTAAGTGTCTCCACTTCTGTGAACTTATTAGTTAGGGGTTTTGACCATTTTTGTAACTAACAATTTGCATGTTAAAATTACACTTACTCAAAAAATGTCAACTGTGCATTCTGGCAAAGCCACATACATAGATTAACTGGTCAGCCAAGCCTGTTTCCCAGGGAATTACTGACAGAAAAAATCATGATCACTAAAATCATATTCTTGGTAAAATCAGCTTTTTGTAAGCACTCTTTCTCCTCTGAATTCTGGCAATGAGATGTAATTAATTTCTGTGTCTAAATTCAGTTTGAGTTCCATTCTTTGAAAAATATTCAGCTCAAAACATGTGGTGGAAAAGAGTTTATATCCTGTTGCCAGTCCAGTATAGAAAGCCACTTAGAATTTAAAGGCAAACATAATTTCTGTAATGCTTTGATATAAGAGAGGTGGTAGCTGCTCGTCATTATTTGCAGTTGTTACCTGTAATAGCAGACAGTTTGGTAGACAATGTACAGTTATTTGTACATTTTGAAAGGGTTTGTACAATGACCTGCCTAATCAAACCAGTTTTGTGTATTATATCAATCCTGGGAAAATGCTAATGCGATCAGAATCCTTAAGAAGGTTGACTAATACTAATGCCTACTGAATAGAAGTTTTCAGAGTTGCATGCGAGAAACACCGTGAAAAACAAAGAAATATGGAAGTAGTGGTTACTGAACTTTGCTTTCTGAGTTGAAAAGTTGATTTTGTGAGCTATGTAATAAATCAGAATATGATAAATTAAAAGTATTTAGGCAACATTATAATTTTCAATTTTGATTAGTTTAAAGCAATCCAAATTCAAAGCATCTACTTTGTATTCATTCTTGTTGAAGATCAAGTCCTGCATCCCACCTGCAAGTAGGGTCTTCCTCTAGCTGTAAAGTAGAGATGAATTTGGATTCTTAAAACATACAGCTTGGACAAATATGAAAAACAAAAGGAGCTTTGTAGAAGCATTTTACAATCCATGACTTTGTAAAGTGTCTGAAACTCTGATAAGCTTCTAACAATAATCTTTATTTTTAATGGGTGCTAACTCACATGACAAAGTAAACATCTTAAAATGCTAAAAACATAAAATGTCGTGAACTATTATTTTTTCTACATTTGCCTATGCTTTTTGAAAATACTGTCACCCCACTGCTTGTTTCTGAAGGCAATTACGATTTTCCTCTAATAGCAGCAGGTAGCCAATTTCACTTTACCTACAACCATCTTTTCCAAAGAAAATCTATGGAAAGCTAATTCCCGTCACTGATGTGTTTTAATAATTTGTGGGGAGTGTTGTGGGGTGACATTAATATTTTCAGTTAGCCAGGCTGTTTGCAAGGTAGCTGCATCCTAAGCAAGTAGAAGAGATACTCCATGAAATCCACATCACTCTAGGATCGAAAAGCATGTAGACTTACACAGAAAGGAATAGAGTGGAGTGCAGACAATATCCATTCCAACACAAAGCCTTCAACGTGGCTGGGATAACCAGTGATGTTATCCACTGACAGGGGCTGAATTTTTCAATGACTTTCTGACTAAAAACTGGTTCAGCCAGCTCTGTACTGGTTTTCCTTTTCACACCACCTCAGGGCTTAATCTGCAGAGGACATTCTGGGGTCAAGCTCTGACATGAGTAGGAGATGAAGTATTATCCCCAGGTTAAACTGTTTGAGAGATAACATATCTGAAATAGTTATCCTGGTACTTTGTGTCAAGGGGTGAGGAAGCTATCAGCAACTTCGCAGGTCAACATTGAGAAAACTGACATAAAATAACCTTTTCTGTATTTTTTCAGTCTGTGCTGAAAACAGTTTAGCTAGTCTTAGGAGGCTGGCTTTACAGTTTGCTTTGATTGCATATGCCAGTGAAAAGGTTGAACTGATTTGAACTTTGTGAGATGGATAGCAGCTGTTGTACTAAGCTGTTTAAACCCACCAATTTGGGCTTAAACCTTGGCTGAGTAAATACAAAGCCTTAACCATACATAGCACCCGTAATGAGCTTTCCTCTTTCAATTTCAGTGAATAGAATTTATTTTTAAATCAACAATATTTTACTGCCAGATTTTCCAATACCAAATTTTCCATTGTCAGATACCGAAGCATGGTACAAAAAAAAAGAACTAAAAATAAAGCAGGTGAGTTTATTTTCATTTTCATGAGTGAAGTTGTTGTTCACCACTGCTGAATGCAGTACAGCTCTTGCCTCCCTAAAACAAAGTTTAAAAAAGCCTAGCATTGGAATCATGCAACAATCTGAAAAATTATGTCTTTGTGTATGTGAGTGCATGTCTGAAACATCTCTGAAATAAGAGAAAGGAAGATAAAGTGAATGAAAGAAAATGTAAACAAAACCAGCCTATGATAGTGTGTGCACTTTCTGTTGGTTTTTGTAGCCTTTAAAGTCCAAAAATCACTATATCCATATAAGAATGGGAAAAGTTCCAAAACATTCTTTCTGAAGTCATGAGGTTGTTTCCTTATCACTGAGCAAGGCATCTAATGCTGACACAAGTAGGACAATATTGTTAATTTTTTACCCAGGTAGGAAAGAATGAGTGAGCAGTTAATAGTGTGGAGAAAGAAACATTACTTCTGAGACACAAGCTCGTTACAATTCAAGCTTATACTTAACCCCAGAAAATCTGAAGGTCCTTTGCCCAATATGTCAGCCTATCACAGAATTTCTAGGGAATACAGAAGCATTCATTTAGTGGCAGCTTGATGTTGAAATATATAGCAAAAGAGATTTCTCAGTATCTTACTGTAAGTTTTTCCTAGACAGGAACCAACAGATATTTTGTAAAAACTCAACTGTTTTCCCAGGAAACAAAAAAGAGGTATGCATTATGTGGCTATTTCATTGATTTATTAAGTATTTGCAAACTTTGGCAGGTTTCATTGCCACCTTACCTCCGATTCAGTGACAGATTCACACAGCTGCCAGGATTGTCTAGTTCAATTTGCAATTTTTCATTAGAACTAGAGGCTTCAGGTGTAGGCTTTGGATCAAAGGTTAGGGTTTGTATCCATCCTTCTTCTTTACATCCACTGATGGCAAAAATCACAGATTGATGTGAAGGGCTTTTGGGCAAAGCTAGGTGATGGTCTTTTGTTACAAGGAGGGTTTGCTCTGATACTTCCTGCGTGTTTGGATGTGAAACTTTAGCAAGAGAAACAAAAAAAATCAATATTCATTCCCTTATAACTTGACACTTATCAGCTTTGCACAGTGCAGTCATTGGTGGTCAGCCACCATCTCAGCATCTCAGCTCTCTGAGCACAACTCAGAGAGCTCCTGTGGAAACTCTCCTTGGTCACTGCTCTGCACACCTCATAGTCCCTCTGCATACTTTGCATTGTTTTTCCCAACTCATGAGCATTTTCATGACACTGTCTATAGCTGGAGTGGAAAGTTCTTTAAAGGTTAAAGGAGGAGCTTGTCACCATTCTCTTGAACCCTGAGAAGCAGCATTCCTGGGTTCAAAGTAAGAGCTTTGTATAGGATCTCATGTAAAGTAAATCCTAGAATGCCCATTACAGAGGTACCTGGTTGAATACTATTTTCAGTGCCTTCACTTTACACATTCAGCAAACAAAAGCAGAGTATGGCATGGTCTCTAATAACACAAATAGAATACCTCACAGTGTGCTGCGGTTTTGTTTGTTTTGTTTAATTTTAAATAAAAGTAAGAAGTTGTCACATAAGTTCAAATCTCATCTTTTCCTAAATTTTACATATTTACCTGCAATGAAGGTGAAAGTGATACAGCTGTTTGGTTTTGATGGGTTTTTTAAGTTCAGGTGATTTAATTAATCTACATTTAGCAGGACAGATGGCATTAGTAAACTCATCAGAGAACCCAACAGAATTACTCACATACCCACAATTATTTATGCATATGAACATTTGTATGGTAATAGTTGACACCAAGAGAAATACTAAATTTTCTCACAAATCTATTTTCTGTTATTTCTTTCAGCTGTACTTAGAGGGAAGGTTAGATCCTTTTCCCATAGCTATCTCTCAGCATGTATAATTAGGTACTCCTCTCTTCTTGTTTCCATTTCTGTCTTCTGTATTTCAATTTCATAAACTGATTTCCTACCTTTTCTTTTGCTTTTGGAAAGTTGCAAGAGTTTACTTTGAAGCTCACTGTTCTGTCTTTTGAGAATTCCCTTCTCACTCAGCTGCACTCATTTTAGTGTTCCTAAAGCTGTAATATGAGTATGTGCTACATCAACTATTTTTGACTACAGCAGAGGAAAGCCTTTCCTTTTTATCAGTCAATGTACCAAAGTAAAAATATTTTATGTTCTATCCAAATGTAACTTTTTGGTTTCAGAACTTACTGAGGATCTCAGAAGCAAGAACCTTTTGGATGCTTAGTAACTTTTAAAAAGAGGAATCTATAACTTGCTGACCCTGGTGGGCAGGAGCTCTAGAGTTAACATTATCTCCTCTATCTTACACATGGTGCTGGCACCTCTTGGCAGAGGCATAGTGAGTGACTTCCGTGTGACCAGCTGGAAGCTGATGGCTTTGTTTTATAAACCCATTTTAAATCCTTTGCATGTGCAGTGTTGTACAGTGTCGTACAGTGTCAGACTGGTGAGCTGCTGCTGCTGTTGTTGCCTTGCAATCCGCTCATGTGCATCCTGGTAATAGACTTCCAGTGGGAGCTGATGTAGATTTACCACATGGCACCATGCGAATTGCAGGAGGCAGAGGTTTTCAAAACATTACAGGGTGTATTTGCAAAAAGATACATAGTGAGAAGTCAGGATGACCACCACGGACACATTCATGTGTGAGAAGGAAGGCACACTGTCACACAAACAAGGAAATCGCATCTGGAACTGTAAAAACCAGACAACTAAAGGCCAGGTTGTGAGACAGTTCAAAACATCATGGCAGCTAGTGAACCAGTACCTTAGCCTGGTATGAGAAAGCACATACACAGAAATTTCCCTAAAGATGCAGGACTTAACTAAAATGTCTGTATTGACATTCATTTTACACTGCACAGGGCTTTATCATGTGGATGTAATTTCACTGAATCATGACAAATAGCTTTTGTCTGGAGACTAAAGTTTATTCATGTAGTCAAGCTTGTTCATTTTTACAGCAGAGATTAAATATGGTGTATTTCAAAGTGTATCAAAATGCATTAAAGCAACTTGTATCAGCAATAGTTAGAAGTCAGTCGAGAGGCAGTCCAGTTTTTTTCACTGCACTGACATGTTACGAAGCTTGCCTTGCTAGTACATGTATTAGTGTCTCATTAGATATTAGGAGTAAACCATCATTTTTGTAATACAAGAAAGGACTCTTACCTGACATCAGTGAAGGACCAAAAATTACTGTTACTTTCATAATTGCATTTAACTTTCACAGAATTGCTAGAATGACTAAGAATACTTCAGGGTTCTTCTGCATCTAGCTCAGCACTGAACAGTAACATGACTGTTAATGTTAAAAAAAGACTGCAAACAGATTTTCAGAGTTGAAAATCTACCATAAAAATCAAAACGTAGATTTACAACATAATCATTTGCTGTGGTTTTAGTAGAGGGGAGGGGGCCATAAAGGGCTCCTGTGAGAAGTTTCTGGAATTCCACCATTTCCAGCAGAGCCAATCTCTGATGGCTCTGAAGATGATGGACATGTCACTGGCCATGTTTGGGCCAGTGAGAAAGGTTGGTTACGCCTCTGTGATGACATATTTAAGGAAAAAATCAAAACAAAATGTGCACGCAGCTGCTTTTAGTTAGAGAAGGAGGAGGATGTGAGAACATGTGAGAGAAAACAACATGGAGACACCAAGGTCAGTGGAGAAGGAGGGGGAGGAGGTGCCCCAGGCTCTGGAGCTGAGATTCCTCTGCAGGCCATGGTGAGCCCATGGTGAGGCAGGGTGTCCCCCCTGCAGTCCATGGGGTCCATGAGGGATGCAGAGCCACCTGCAGTCCATGGGTGAGGTGCCAACATTGGAGCGGGGAGATGTCAGAAGCCACAGCACCCGTGGATGCCAGAAGAAGCCACAGGAACCGTAAATGCCAAGAGAAGCCGTAGCAGGTGCAGCGCAGTGAGAGACAGAGACTGAGATAAAAGTCCCGCAGTTTATAGAGGAGGTGACCACGCTGGAACGGGTGGATGTCGGAGGAAATTGCAGTCCAGGTGGGAGACCTGGCTGGAGAGAGAGGGGCCCCCTGCTTCCATGCTGGAGCAGTTTGTCCTTGGAGGACTGCATTCCATGGACAAGAAAACCACGCCACAGAGGTTCACAGGGAACTGTCTTTCCTGGGAGGGACCCCACAGCAAAAGCAGAGGAAAAAAACTCCTCTCCCTAAGCAGGGAAAGAAGATCTTGGAAACGGACTGACCTGAACCCCCACACCCTGCCCCCCTCGCACTGTTGGCGGGAGGGAGGGAGGGGTGGGGAGTGAAAAGAAGAGTGTCTTTCAAAGGTTTAGTTTATTTCTCATATCCTCCTTCTAACTCAAGTAGTAATAAATTTCACTTTGCAACTGTAAGCTGAGCCTGGTTTGTCCTTGGAGCGTTTTCTCCTGGTTCCTTGTCTCAACTCATGGACCTTTGTGTTAATTCCCTTGGGGTTTTTTTCCTCTCTCCCTCCCTCATCTGCCCAGCTGTGGCAGGGGAGGGAACGAGTGAGTGGCTGCCCTGGGTGCCTGGCACTTGGCCAGGATAAAAACCAGGACCCTTCTGCTGAAACTGTCCAGCAGGTTAATGTCTGTGTGACGTCATCACTCCTGCAGCCAGAATACTACTAGAAGTTGGCAATTTACTAACGAAAAAAGACTTTGATATGGAAGAATCTGTGCCATTTTCCATCTGTACTGACATTTTCTGTGTTTCACAATTAACAATAATGACAATAAAAATATATTTCAGGAAATTTCTTAAAAAACACACAAAGAGGATGTGCCCTTCCTGTACACAGAGTCAACAAATGTTCTGTGACATGTAAAGCTTCAAAGCAGAATTCAAGTGGGGCCTAAGTGATGTATAGGCTTTGTACTGTTCTTTGCCCACAAACGAGTACCATAAACAGCATGGCAGTATCTGAGTGAGTGAAGAGTTTGCACTTACTAAAGCTATTGAGGCTGCTTCTATTTGTATTTATTAATATGATTCAAAAGTACCATCAAATCTAGAAACACCAAACTGTTTACCACATTCAGATGTGACCGGACTCTAAGAAATTGAGGAGAGATGAAGAATAGGCATCTAGTTTTATTAGTTTCTAAAAACCTTCACAGTATGTGGTACCAGTAGTGACAGAAAAGGCAATGTTACACTGGCATCTTTTCTACCCAAAAT
Organism: Pomatostomus ruficeps; assembly: GCA_013400735.1. Lineage (NCBI taxonomy): Eukaryota > Metazoa > Chordata > Aves > Passeriformes > Timaliidae > Pomatostomus > Pomatostomus ruficeps. Next base: position 82,861 of record VYZT01023564.1, on the reverse strand, counting down.
GTTAACGTCAATCATGAGTAATCAAATGGCTAACAGTAATTATCTAATCTGTTCCCTGTATTTGTATTGCTTGAAATGTATTTATAATGCTTCTGTTGCCACAGGATTTGTGAACATGTGCTTTGGGAACTGCTCCTACACATTCTGTACATGCAAGTAGGCCTTACTGGTGTGCGTCATTCCACCGACTTCATCACAATTGTGGCAGAGAGGAGCAGCCTCATGGAGCATAGTTTGGATTTTTGTGAGAAGCCTGAATTGCTGAGGCACTGAGCTGATGTGCATTGTGTCCTTCTGCTGTTGCTAACACACCTTGCAGCTTCACCCATATGCAGTATTATCGATTGCATCCTTTCTAGTATGCACCTTCCTCTCAGAGCTAGCTTATGGCTTTCTCTGAGGCACTGCATTCTGCCATAAAACCACAGTCACAGATTATGAGTCTGATGCAGGTGGGAGACAGAAAAGAAAAGAGGCTGGAATCAACAAGCCCAGGTCAATGCCAGACTCCTGATAGTCCCTTGGCATGGGCTCAAGCCTGCAAGTACAGCTGAATGATCAAGGGAAACATGTATTTAAGAGCACTGGACCTTCTATTTGTGGATGTATATATGTGTGCTTAGCATGTATCACATATCTACTGATAAGAAAATGGAGATTCAAGTAATTAAAAATCCCAGTCCCTTGGTGATGCTCTTGACTGACTTCATTTCTCTAGTAAAAACCCCAAGATGTTTTAGGAAGCCTACCATGCCAGACATTGTCTCGTGTTTAATCCTGTGTTTGTCCTTTATGTGGTACTCCTGTTGACGTCAGTGGAAACTTCACTTGTGAGGGTGCAGAGGAATCAGGCTGAATGGATTTTTTCAATAGTAAAACTGAATGGAAGGAAACCTTCTGAAAGGTACTGAAATCTTATTCCTTCTTACAACATAAAGGGATTTTTTTGGTTTTGTTCTTCAAGGGTTCTTACCTATATGGATTTGTGTATCTGTGCATTTATGAGACTGTTGACATACTGGATAGCACGTCTGGCAGATTTGAAAGCGATTGATGCGATGCAAAGTATCTATAATGAGCAAACAAGGAATGCCTAATAAATGTGTAACATGCATTTCCATTTGTTGTTCTACATCACACGCCACAGCCATTTCTAAGTAACTTCTGTGCATACAGTTTTTGCCATCTCATTTCCATTTTGTGGTCGCTAAACCGTATTGAGGGCATGCAAATGTGAGGATGCACAATGTGTTAATCACTAATAAGCTTTAAGTATTTTCTGCTTATACTTGAGAGGGTCTGAGAAATGCCTTTAATTTTTGTAAGCAATTTCCAGCTGCTTACGTTTGCTGTTACCAAAAGTACCCATTATACAAACAGACTTTTCTCCTTCCTCTTACAAATATAAACAAAAGACACAGATTTTACAATGCTGAATGTAAACGATGAAATCATTCTAGTGTTGTTTTCCTAGATTTACAATGACCTCACTGAAAACAGAATTTAGACCCCTGTGGTTAAATCACAACAGGCCAATATTAAAACCAGATCTGAATAAACCATTCTAATAAGAAAACGGAGTTAAGTTACAATGTCATTTACATACCGAAAACAGTTCAGAGCAAGACACAGAAAAGCCTTCGAACAGTACCATCTGCAAACGCACCCGGGTAGGAGCTGCCCCTCGGGGCCAGCCCCGGGCCGAGGGAAGCGGGCACGACACGGAACGGAGCCGCCGCTGAAGGGCTGCCAAGGTCCGACCCCTCCTGTCCTGCACACAACACCGGCGCGTTGCGCAATAGGAAAACATCTAAAATATGTATTACTTAGTTTTGTTCTCGCTAGTCCAGCCTCGAGAGCGGTAGCTGAGCCGCACTCACAGTTAAGTGTGGATTTTCTTAATGGCAGGAATTAAACCTGAGCCCAGCTCGACCTGCAGCTTCTCCGGAGGCGATCAGGAAAAACGCACTACGGAGCAGTGAGCGGTGACATTCCCGTTCTTCTGAAGTCCCACCACTGCTCCTGTCCGCAACTCCGCCTATCTCCGCCTCCAAAACCTGGCACTTAGGACAAACCCCGGCTGCAGGACCCTCCGGCACGGCTCCCGCACGGCCGAACTGCCGTACCAGGCTCTCTTCCCTCCTTTCCCTCCGTTCCCGGCAGGGAGCAGCACCCGACCGCCCTGCCGCGCCGCGCACACGCACGTACACACACACAGGCACACGCAGACACACACGGACGGACACAGGGACGCACACCCGCTCCTTCGCTCACACCGCACCCTCGCACCCGCCACCCACCCCGCACCGGCTCCCGGC
>VYZT01023564.1:8128-80511 GCA_013400735.1 Pomatostomus ruficeps | reverse complement strand
AGCCGCCGGCAGCCCGCAAGGTCACGGCGCCCCGCACCGCCCGCGCGGCGCAGCGCCCGCAGGTGCGCGATGCGCGGAGGGGGGGCGGGAGGAGGAAGGAGGGCGGAGGCGCGGAAGACGAGGGGAAGAGGGCGACCCGGCACCCCCCGGTACTCCCTACCACCTCTGCCCTGCCCGCGGCCGCGCCGGGCCGCCGCGCCGCGCCTCGTTTCGCCTCACACCGCCCGCCGGCCAGCCAGCGTGCCTAACTGCTGGGGGCGCTGTTTACCGAGCCCGCCACAGCTCCGCGACCGAGTGTGGATTATAAGGGACCGCTCTCTCCGCCCCCAGCGGAGTCTCCCTCCGCCCTCGCCCTCACTCCCCACCCCTCCTGCGGCCGCAGAGAAGGGCATGGAGTTGGCGGGAGCCTATAAAAGCCCCTGAGAGCGCGTTGGGACCACGGCGCTGTGAGAGCCTCTACGGGCAGAGCAGGGTCGCGCACCATGTCCCACCACTGGGGATACGGCAGCCACGACGGTGAGTGCCCGGCGCTGCAGGACACCTGCCGGCAGGTCCCTGGGAGCCGTGCCCGGGACGTGCCCGCTGCTGCCCCGCGGAGCCCTTGCCCGTAGCGGGAATGAGCTCCGCGGCGCTTTTTTCTCGTAACCTTGAAATGCACCTGCGCCCTGGCAGTCCGTCCGGTGCTCCTCACGCTGTGCCGGAGTATCTCCTGCTTCCCTGCTGATATTCCTTTACTTCGGGAAGGGAACGTCGGGCGCAACTCCACAGGACGGGGTGGCCCCGGGGACTCCCCGGTACAACCCCCGCCTCAGCCCGCCGAGGCTGTGGGGCTGCCGGGTGCCTCGGTGCCCAGGGGGGATCTCCGCTCGCCTGTGCTGCCGCTGCCGCCAGCCCACACAAGTGGTACGCAGTTATAGGCTGATGCTGGTGTTCGAACATCCCCGTTTTCAGAGGAAGGGTTATCGCTTATATCCCCCAGACTTTGTGTCTTTTCCCACTGAGTTGCTTTCCGCTGTTTTCCAGGACCCGCTCACTGGCATGAGCACTTTCCTATCGCCAATGGAGAGCGCCAGTCCCCTATTGAAATCAGCAGCAAATCCGCCAAGTATGACTCCTCTCTGAAGCCTCTCACCTTCAGTTATGATGCCAGCACGGCCAAAAGCATTGTCAACAACGGGCACTCCTTCAACGTGGAGTTTGATGATTCTTCCGACAAGTCAGGTGAGACCTCACCTTCGTGTGCAGGAGGAGAATGGCAGGAATTGCTACTAATGCTCCTACTAAAATGTATACTAAACCCATAAGGGTTTTTTTAAGGATGAAAACATACCAAAATGTTCTGGCTTTTGTAAGGTGAGGATTCAGCAAACAGGAAGTGGAGATCCCGTTAGAAGAAAAGTAGGGCTATCTGGGCAGTTAAACTCTAGTGAAGTGAGTTGTTTTATTTTTGTATAAATCAGAAGGATCTGGATAAGGGCTTGGCTGTGGAACGAAAAAAATTGAAAAGTATTTGACAAGAATAATTTTAGGCATAGGTTATCATAAAATATTGATCAAATGGTTAAAAGAGGCAAAATACGTCATAGGAAAAGTTTGCCTTAGAATAGCAAAGGATTACAGTTAACAACTTGAAGTGGAAATAGTTCGGAAATAGTTTCTTTGGTTATCAAAATATTGCTTCATATTTCTGAAGCCAGTATGCTCCCAGGTTAGTACAGAAACAGAGGAATGATCAGAAAATACCTCTGTTCTTTTGTAATTCAAAAAAGCATTGTCCCTGACGTTTCTTGATGCTGGGCTTTCTAGATAAAGTGTCTGACGCATTCCTACGAAGTTTGCTAGTACACAGTCAGTTCACAGTATCTTGCTGTTCATTGTGCTGTATGGTGAAATTAAGCACTGAATCCTGCAAACCCTTAGAAATGCTTGTTGAAAGGAATGGCCTTTCTGATGGACAGACTGAATCCAAGCTGCCCTTGCAACAAGGGTTTTGTAGGTTGTCTTGGATTGTAGTTTTTCATCTGGCTGCATTTGCAGAAATCATCACTGTGCCACAATGAATGTGCCTTTATTTTTAATTTGGACAACAAAAACAATCCTGTTTTAAGTCACTGCCTTCTCTAGACACTGCCTGATTTAACTTGCTTGAGCAAGTGTCCTATTTTTCCTAAGTGTTTTGTTTGCCATGTAATTTAGGGAATGGTGCTGAAACCAAATGGTCCGTGCCTGCTAGAAATGCAAGGTTTTTGTAACTAATGTAATACATTAGTATTAACAGAGTGCTCTAAGAGTTTGACTTTGTATTTTAATTAGAGTCTTTATGCTGAACAATGTTAAGTGCTCAGATGTAAGTGTTAACAGTTGTACACATAGGTCCATATATAATTTACAAAGAGCATCAAGATTAATATTTGTATGGTTTTAAAAAAGAGAGAAAAAAAGGTATTCTGACCTCTTAGTGTTTATTTTACTGAAACACTGGGAAGCTAAAGGAGCTGCATCATGTTCAGTTGAAGTAGTGTCATGGAGAATAAGGTAAATGACCCAGAGTAGAAAAAAAGGTGTTCTTTTCTTACCAGATACATGCGAGTCTGCTCTTGCTGCCATCATGCTCTCACTGAGCCCAAAGAAATCGGGTTCAGATCTCCACAGTGTAAAAAACGATTGTATTCACTTTGTGTGTACCTAAGTCTGGAGAGAACTGTGAAAATCGGGTTGTGAGGGAAAAATGGCAGGAACAATAAAATAATTTAAAGAAACGTCTGTAGGAAGAGTGCTTTTTTTAATGAGAAGTCAGTGCAGAACCAGAACATCTGTGACAGGGATCCTTTGACAAATATGCAGTGACACAGCTCTCAGAGTGGGAGTATAGGAGATGCAAGTAGAAATATTCTCAGTATCTCTATTAGTGAATCAGAAAATTACTATTCTTTAGAAACAAAAACCACTAAACAGATTTCTGTGAAGCTAGGTAAGGGTGGATCATTCAGTACTAGACTTCTACTGGAATCTACAGTGCATAGAATCTACCTGGCAGCATGCTTAATGGCTTCATTTGTATGCAGTTAACTAGGTAACCTACTTTTCTTACACAAAATAGAGCTGTCTTTGGCTTGTATCTGCTTGATTCTGAATTTGAGACTCAAATGTGCATACCCAGTTCTTGCTTAGACATCACACAACAGTCACAAGGAGAGATTGTGATGTGCTGGTATGTTTTACAGAAGGCAATGGAATAATATCCTGTAAATATACTTCCCACAGGCTGTATTGCTTGTTTCTATGAGCTGTCCCATGTGTGGTAATTAATTATCTGTAGAAGTGGGCGCAAAATGAAGTAATAAGATCATTGTTTGTGAATAATCTTCAAGATGAGTAACTGCAGGAAAGTAGATCAATTTCATTAAGAATCTTCAGTCTCATTACTAACGACGCTGAAGCAAACTGAACAGCAATTCTAGGTCTCAATGCCTGTTTGATCACTCCTGCTCTTTCGAGTACAGGAAATGAGTTCTTGCAATTAAAAAAAATCAAAACAGGTAGTAATAGCATAATAAAAAAAGATAAGAAAGCTAAAATGCATGTTTGGATAAAACTCTCTGAAAGAAGCTGTTACTTATTTCTTTGATTCAGAAAATATGTAAAGTGGATAATGTTGATCACAGTTGAGAACAAGTAGATATCAGAATAATCAAAATTTTGGTATTTTTCCTGCAGAATGTGTATTTATTACATTACATGTATTCATCAGGAGAGTTGTATAAAGCTTCTGCCCATATCTGTGAAAAACAAACAAAAAATTTGGATTCCTTAGAATGATACCTATTTTACTTTGAGTAAGAAAGCAAAATAAAAGTTCAGCTTTTTCAACAGAAATAACCTTATGTGCAATTTATGTTACTGGTGTAACTTCACAGAAGAAAATGTTTTCTTCTTTGCTTTCAGAAGATTTCTTTATTAATTGATGAAGCTTTATAGACGTAACTCTTGATTTGGGTTGTAATTATGTTTATGACCTGTACAATTTTCTCTTACAATGAATTTTTAACAGAGGAATTATGTTAATTTTTTATGATAGCTTTAGAACCGACTTGGTTTTACTTTTGCATTAATTTTTTTAGATATGCCTAGATGTTACTAACAATGCCTAGAAAAACCCTCGTCCTAAGCAATTACCTCCAAATCTTTGACTTCAGTGCTTGTAGCAAGTGTCTTGGGCTGTGTGACAACTGTTGCCCTTGTAAAGGCTCTGTTAATTCCCAGAGTGAATCCCTTTCATATTTCACAGTTTCAAGTTGGTAGAAATGGTGTGTGGAAAGGATACTCACAAGCCAGCTTTGTCATGTTTATGAACATTTTTTTATTCGTAAAAATTCCATGTTTTTCCCTTACATAAAGTACTATTTTCTATCTTATATCCTTGGAGCCTTTTGAAATGCTTTCTTGGGTTTGTATGTGAACTTCCCCTTTCAGTTGTTACTTAGACATTCTTCTCCTTCAGTTCTTGCAGTTGCTTGCTTCATTTTCATGTCCACTGTCTTTTAATAGTAGTGGAAGGCAAGATAGTTGTAGGAATTCATCTTTAAAATTCTTTAATTTTTAAAATTTCTTCTTAACTTTGACAGCAAAAATTGATTATGATAAAAGTATCACTAGGAATAAAACTTTGAATTCAAGTTCATCCACTCTTGTGATGGGACCAGACCTTACATATGTGAGTGAAGGTGATGATAATTCTTAAAAGAAGGTGTGTTACTATAATCTAGGCATTTTACAGCAAAGGAGTCTCATTAAGGGTACTTCTTTTACCATGTTAGACATTGTGCATTGTAGTCTTCTGTAAGGACTTGCATATTGCTTCCCTCACTTCAAAAGATAGAAGGAAACAGCAACTTCTGAGCCATAAAACCACAGGATGTGACTTTGCTCAAAAAACCCTCGAGAGCCTGAAAGATTTTGTAACATACATAAAATGTGTTCTCTGTGCGAGTTTTCCCAGAAAATGTTTTGAGAATTTATCTAAATTCTGAAATTCAAATGAGACATGTTCACAACAGTAGACTATGTATTCTGTATTTTCTGATCAAGTGTTTGATGGGTTTATAAAAGAAAGAAGTCAATCAGCCATGAATTTATTCTATAACAAGAATGTTAAAATACCATATTTTAGCTGTAGAACCTGACAGAAGTGAATTGCAACTGTGGTGTAAAACTCTAGAGACATTACAAAACGTGCTGGTAATTTATGCTTATGGGTAGGTCTCTTAATTGTTTCTTTCTCCTTGCTGCTCAGCAGGAGAGAATATTGAAATTCAAGTCGGTGTCCCAAGTAAATCTGACATTTTAGCAAATATTATATCATAGTAGAACTTAAAAACTATGAGAAGACCTTGCAAGTGAAAACACTGTATGCACCTTGAAGCTAGCACCCCTTGAGAGTCTTTCAGTAGGTGTAATCCAATATATTACCTGATTCTTTCTATAATTGTAACTATTAATGCATACACTTCAGCTGTTCTGAGTTATGACTCACTGTAAATAAACTAATCTATTTTGTTACAGTGGTTATTGAAGTGTGTGCATTAGCACTGCACAGGTGGCATGAGTTTCTCTCAAAGTAGTGCTACACTTCACCTCAGCTGGTAAATGGAAGAAGCAGCATGTAGATCTGCTATCTTTAAGACACAACTCTCAATCAAAGTCACTGCTACTGGTCTATTTTTAAGCTTCCCAGATCCAAAGATACTATATTAGCCATGCCAGAATAATGTTGCATGTCATCAGTATAGGGTCATGGATTGAAAGTCCACAGTACAGTATAGCTTAAGCATTGAATGTTTTGATCCTGTGGAATCAGAAATCAGAGAACTGACTGATTATAGGTTAGGGGACTGTATTCAAACACCTGCTTATGTCAAAAGTCATGTTGTGCATGGCTTGGCTAAAAAGTCAGAGGTTTCAAGGGCATGTGATCTCTAAGTAATTTTTCCTGTGAACTGGGATTACCAGAAGCTGCAAAGTCTGTGTAAACAAGTGACTTGAATAGCTCCAGCATTTGCTGGAACTGGAAAGGAAGATGAGAGTGCTTGAGATCAGTCCTGTATGTTTCAGGCCTTTGTTTCTTCACAGAACACAGAAGTGCCCCTCTTCCTTTACACTGGGGTGGAGTTGATTGATTGGTGGGGGTTTTTGTGTTTTGAGGGTTTTCTTGTGTATGTGTGGGAGTTTTTTGTTAGTGGAGGTTTTTTGTTTGTATGTTTGGGGTTTCTTTTGTTTTTGGGGGTTTTTTTTATGTTAACGTGCAACTTCTGAGCAGAAATTTCACCTGGATTGTGCATTTAAGAATCATGGAAGCTTCCTTCCGTTTTGCCAAATCCCTCCTCTAGAGGCGCTTTAAATGCAAAAAAACAGGAGAAACTAGTCAGCTGTTATCAGGTGGGGCCACTTGGAAAAGTTTATTTTTAAGATGTAATGAAGCTATGTGCCAGATGTCACGATTACCACTCTTCCCAGCTGATAATTTGTTTATTTACTTACAGGCGTGAGGGACTGCTGCATACTTGGGCAATGCTCAAACCTTGAGTTTGTTAGTCCTTCATTAGATCTCAGCATAGTATGAATACTGTCCAGTACACAATTATCAGTACAGTAAGCAGCCGCTGGATTAGTATATAAGTATTGCTATCAGAAATTAAACCAATTGTTACTTTCAAGAGAATTCTAATGCTTCCAGCTTGGTTCTTAAAATTGTTGTCAGCCGATATAGTGTGAGGTGTGAGGGCTGAAAGGCTGGTCAGAGACTCAGTACAGCATCTTAAGATTCTCAGAAAATCTGTGTTTAAGAGACTACATGAGAAATAAGCTCTGCTGGTCCCAGGGAGTTGGAGGAATGTTAAGCACCTAAATGACTTTGTATCCTGAAGCAGGTCAGAGACTTCCTGGCTGCTGCCCAGTCTGGATGAAAAAGTTCAGCTGAGGTGAATTGGAACCACTGACCTGCTGCAGATACACACGTCTTAAGACTTGCTGTGTTTTGGCAGCTGTTTTATTCTGGTCTATCTCTGTGGAACATCCTTGTAACCTTATCAGACTTAACTTCTAGCAAGGTCAGAAGTAGGTTTATTTGGGTTTTTTTTTTTTCCTCATGATATATCAATTTTTTTTTCTTATAGTGAAACCCATTACAGATGTTTTCTGCAAATATGAGCCCTACAGTCAGATGCTTCAATGCCGTCTTGCTCTTCTTGCTTGTCATGAAACAATGTCCTAGGAGGAATGTCTGAAAGAGATAACGTAAAGAAGGAATTATCTCACAAAATATGACTCTCTGTACTCTGTGTTTCACAGAAGTGACAGCTCACCCTAACTGAACTCTAGTCTGTCAGATGGAAAAGCCCATCCTTGCATAAGAACACAAAGCTAATTCCTGAGCATCCTCATACGAGACTTTTTCATTTCATTAATAGTACATGGTGCTCAAGTAGGTTTTTTTTTCTTTCCCCAAGTCATGATTCGTCTGCTTTGTATCTTCAAGGCCTGTTTTCCATTGTACAGATGTCTGTGTGTACACAAAAGCTTACAAAATAGTAACATTAAAGTATGTACTGTGCATATATTTAACAGAAACATATACCTAGAATATATACCTACATCTACTGTAGGCTGACACAAAATCATGGTTTTCTTTGTGCTAAAGCAATGTGTATGCAAGAGGGCTCCTCTCAAAGGTAGATGCTTGAAATGTCCTGCTGCTGGGTTTTTGCTGGGTGGAATCTCAATTAGAATTAATTTTCCAAGTTTGGACATCTACTGTGCTCTAGTGGAGTCACTATTTCAGCTATTGAAAGGAGCTTTGTTGGAAGTGATTGTCATTTGAAGAACATTTTCTCATTCTGCATTTTCTCAGATTAACAAACTTTACAGTAGTATTTCTTCTTGTCACACTAATTTGTATGACAGGAAGGAATTCAGTCTAACTCACTAAACAATCTTGTAGTTCCTCCATTTTGATTATTCCTTTGACATGTTTACGGGCTTGATGGGATTTATTAGTCTTCTGCTCTGTATAAAGAGAACGTCCCATAAGAGTTAACTAAATAACAGTAATTTACACAGTATTCCTGCACAAATTTATATATGGATGCTGCCAGTTCCTGAAAAAAGGTATGAAGTGGTCCACAGTATTTTTTTACAAGACTGTTCTGTTTTACATTGGAAGGATAAGTGCCCACTGACTTGCCTTTAAATAGAATAGTGAAGGTGAGTAGCCCCATAAGCAGCTGTACCAGGCACAGCAAAATGCCCTTTGATTTCTGTGTGTTTTCAAATATCCCAAGAAAGTGTAATGGAGTCAAATCAACTTCACTCTCTGTATCTAAGAAATCCCACAGTTGGTATAAATCACATAAATGGAAGAGTTTGTGTGGTTATTTGACTTTATGAATTAGTGCTGCTAATATTTACGTTCACCTAATTTAGACCTTGTTATGAGCTCATTTAACAGTGAAATATAATTACTGGATGTTACCTAGTATAACTTTTCCAGCATAGGGTAGAAGATGGAATGGTAACGGAAAAAAGTTACCATTTCTTAATCTAAGGAAAGTAGCTCCAAATTTGTCTAATAAGTGTCTAATAGTAAAAAAGAAAAAAGGGCACTGTCAAGCGGTCACCTTTTGGGCTGTAACACAAGACCAGGTAATGATGTAAATTGTCTTGAGTAGATTGAATCTGTGAGAAAAGAATGTTTTTTCAGCTTACCTTGTGCTGTCTTCAGACAGCATTGCATCTGAAGCTGTGCTATAAAACAGAAGGTATCACAGCTACATAGGTATTTTCAGGGTGGTTTTCACTAATAGTGATTTCAAAAGTAGAAGAGCTAATGATGAAATGCTCAAATATGGATCAGAACTTCCCCATCCTTTTTAAAAACGGAACGGAAAGGTTGGACTTCTTCTCAATGTAGCCTCGAGTTGATATTCCTGTCATATGAAGCAAAGGGAAGTTCCTGGTGTGAATGTTGTTCTGATTCTCTGTGAACTTTTATGTTGCAAAAGCTGGTAGCATTTATTTATAGTTTGAAAAGCTTATTCTGAAAAAAAACCACGGATCTATCATTTCTACTTTGCCTTTTAAGTTTAGTGTTAAATTTTACTTCTTTGGAAAGATTGAGAAGTATTAAAACTAAAATAACTGCTTAATGTAGGCTAAAACAAGAGGGCTGTTCTGTAATTAAGCCTGCTGAATTTGTATTTATTCACACTAATCTAATTATTACTTTCTTTGAATGCTCTGCTGTGAGTCAAAATAAGCTAGTGCTGGATTTGAGAACCACAGAATGAGAAAAGTAAGCAAAAACTGCAAAGAGATTTTTCTGCATCTTTTGGGTTTTTGAGACTATAGCAAACTTTGTATAAAGAAATAACACTGCAGATGAATTCAAGACCATTGCATGGTTCTGCTTTTCAGCATGCTTTCCATTGATTAATAAGGGCAGATTAACGTGTGCTGTGCTAGTGCTTTCTGAGTTGAAGGAGTGGTGGAACCTCGGTCCCTTTGTACCTGCAATGACCAGCAAGACCATGAGCTAAAGGAACTGAAACTGAATCATTGCAACTCCATGGCATCATTTTAAAATGAAACACGATATTGTATGGATTAAATGATTTTGCATCTGTAAAGACATAGCAACCAGTTGCTTCATTTCTAAAAGGAACTAATGCCCATTTACAGCTGCCATTTTGAAGGAATACTCAGATTTGTAGTCCTGTGCTTGAAACAGTTATGCTTCTTGGCAACTAGCACATGCAGAAATGTAAAAGTAGAATAAGATATGTTCCTATTTGATCACTTCAAGTATCCATTTTTGTTTGGATAACATAGCTAGGAAATAGGTAGGGCAAGTCCTGGTCTGTTTGGTACAGTATTGGAAGTTACAGAGGTTGCAGTGGAACATATATTCATGTTTTTCAGATAAAAATACATGTTGGGAGACTTCTAAATATATTTACCAAAGGAGCCCCAGGCAAATGCTAGATTTGTCCACTGAACCCAAAATTTTGCGTTTGTAAGGAACACTGGAGGAAACTAATGCATTTTTTAAAAATCTTACTTTGTTTTCATGTATTGCAAATTTTTAGTGAAATCCGTCTCACTTTATTATCTAGATCCATGGCTGATGTTGTCCATGCTTGTATATAATGGGACTTTTTCAAACATGGACATGCAACCACCTTTTCCAATCAGTATTTGGTGTATGTTTTCACACATGCACGTATTGTGCTAGTGTCTAGACTGATTGCAGACTGAGAGGAAAGCATCTTTACTCCACAGAATCATTTTGTGGCACATACACACAGCACACTTACATGTAATATCTGATGTCAACACTCTTCTGTCACTATTGTGTATATATTTCTACAGAGAAATTGGTCTCTTAAAATACCTAGCACTTCAAATTACTTTTTAAAAAAAATTTAAATATTAACAACTTAAAGATTTAATTTTGAATTTGGATTTGAAATGCTCAGGGGGAAAAAACCAGGAAAAAATCCCCAACCATACCACAAAGTGGTGTGAAACCTTGCTGTGATAACGTATTATTCTGTGTTTCATGCTGTGCTGAAGGAGACATTGTCTGTGCCCTGAGCATTTTGCAGTGGTAGGGCTTGATCCTGTGTATCATAACGGTGATTGGTCACAGTTTGAGCAGAAGGCTAAAACTAACATGCAGAATAAGGCAGCTTGCTCTTGTATAATTTAAGGTGTGGTTGGGCACTTCACTTAGAGCAGTCCCATAGCATGAGTAATGCCAGATAATGAAGGGCATAAATAAACAACTCGTTTCCAATCCATATTTTAAAAAATGTGCCCATGTAGGCATTGCTGTTTTTACCACAGTGGGAGAGACGAGATTTGAATTCACATCTCTGCATTCTCTTGTCCTGTGCCCAGTGCTTTACCTTGCTGCAATCCATGGCTAACAGGTGTTCAGGTTTAATTTGGAACCCAAAACATTTTACTCAATCCAATCTGCCACAGGATTTGCAGGATTAAGGCCTAAATGGGTGAAGTGTCTAAAATGAAAGAACAGAGTACATTACTACATGAAAGATTATTTGGTCTTCAGATGTACTTCCTTAGAATAATTCTGTGTGAGCCTCTTACAAAGGGCTTTTTTTATCTACTTGGTGACAGAAAAGTTACATCTTCCCTCATCATTTGTAATACTAGCATGCCTGTTAAATTGCTGATGAGATGCTCACTGTAAAGTCACTTACGTTTTTATGCATTTATTACTGACTTTGGTGTATTGCAGTAATGTACCATTGAGGATGATCTGCAGTAGCATGGCAGCATGCAATGAACTGTAAATCACATGGAAGACTTGTGATAGCTGTTTCAGTTTGATGGGAGACGTGATAACAGAAGTTGTGGGACTTGATAAGAAAGGCTTTTCACTTTGCAGTGCTGCAAGGAGGAGCGCTGGATGGAGTCTACAGGCTGGTGCAGTTTCACATTCACTGGGGATCCTGTGACGGCCAGGGGTCTGAGCACACTGTGGATGGTGTCAAGTATGATGCAGAGGTAGGACATGCTTTACCTTCTCCAGTTTTCTTTGTTTAATAAGGTTGGGGTTTTTTTTAAGTATTCCCCCACAGTAGCACCTTCTCTGCAGATCTTCATAGGGGGAGGTTACCATAGAAGATTTTGGTATGATGCCACCTTAGAACATACCATGCAAGAGCAGAGATAAGAATTATAATATTTCTTTTCTCAGCCACTTCATGTCAAAGAGAAGCAGAAACCCCCACATTAATAATAACTGTTTTTCACCTGCTTTCTCAGTGACTCTTGGAAATTAAGAAATAGAATTGCAGGACCTCTGTACATGCATCCCCTTTTCCTGGCTTCAATTTTTAACATCAGAGGTTTTATAAAAGCAGCAGAATAATTTTGGGGCAGATATTTTCATATTTTGGTAGAAGGAATCAAGGGGAGCTATGAAGAGGGCAGACGGCAAAGTGAGATCTTATAGGCACTCTTTGTGATACCCTTGAAACTCCAGATGTCCCTCGGACCACTTAAGACTCCATCTGTCTGACTACAGAAACCGAGTGACTTTAGTGCCTTGCATCCCACCTTTCCTTGCCCTCTGTTTAGAAATCTACCTCTGGATGCTGTGACAGTCTTCTAAAATAAATTCATAATACACATTCTCTGAACATACCTGTCATTTGCATTGACAGATAAAAGAAATGGCCCCACAAATTCATTTCCTCTGCTGCTTTTTCATGAGATAGAAGTAGCTTTTGTCTTATCTGAGAAACCTTCTGTCCTTCACAGTACCATAATTACTTGTTCAACTTGACTTGCAGATGTGGGGAAACAGCCTGATGAACTTAAGTTAGAAATAACTTGGAAATTAAAAAGAAAGTGACATCTTGGCCGACATGACCTGAAGGTTCATTTCATATTCTTTTCCAAGTCTTTCCAGAAAAGGACAGGACTGTTTTTTTAAAAAAAAACTTTGAAATTGTGAGTCAAATCTGTAGTTAATGTGTCTTCTCTGCTTCTTCTGACACTGACAAAATATGTTACTGTGGTAAGAACTCCAGGATATATAGCATTAAAATACTACCTGCAGGCTGTATGTGGGAAAAACTTACGCTGAAGATAACAGGAGTTTCACCAGATGAAAAGCAGAATGATACAGCCACAGCTTGCCTGTAAAATTCATCTGGGAATAGGAATGAGAAGCAAAATAAAATACATTACAGAAATCTCTTTGAATAAATTAAACTTTAAAGTAGATAAATAATTCAATAAATTCTTAACTGTACACAAAAGCTTTCAAACCTCAGCAGTAAAACACCATCTTGCTCTTAATAAATTACTTCCCTGCATCCTCATTTGTGAAGTATTCTGGATGGAATATCATTTTCACAGTTCTTCTTGTTTTCTTGCTCCTAGCTCCATATTGTTCACTGGAATGTAAAATATGGGAAATTTGCTGAAGCTGTGAAGCATCCTGATGGTTTAGCTGTGGTCGGCATCTTCATGAAGGTTTGTTAAACTTTTTCTTTTGTATTATTTGTCCAGCATGTTCATTGTGTTGCAGGGGGAAACCTAAGAGCAGAAAATAGAGAATAAGGGAACATTGTGCTATACTGCTGAAATCCATAGCAAACTAGGCTGTGCTCCAATTTCTCACCTTCCTGTACCTATAAAAGGGATATGATTGCATCCATCACTGTGGCAGCCCTGCATTCTTGCCTTCATCAGGACAGTGATGCTGCCATAACTCTTACCAGTGAAAGGTGATATGCATAACTGACCAAGTTGTGGGAGTATGAATCTGCAGTGTGACCAGCCTAAATAACACCAATTTTCCTTTTCTTGTCATTGTTAAATGGCCAGAGTGGTTTGTCATACTTGAATTGTCTTCACAGCTAGCTGGAGGAGGTGCCTGTGCTCCAGCAGTATGTAGTACTCCATCCTGGCCTCACAGAGGGTGACTATTTTATTTAGGAGGGTGACTTCGACAGAAGAACAGCATAGGTCCAAAAATAAATCCACACACTGTAAATGAAAATAGCTCTATTCTGTCCAATGTCCTTGGCTGACCCATTTGTGCTCACTGTCAACTGGCATGATTTTACAGAGACTGTTTTAGTCACTTAGGCTGTAATACTCCTATTATGGAATGAAATGCAGCTGGGGAAAAAGTTTCCTTGAGCACTGTAACAGAAAACTAAAGGTGTCGTGAGAATGCATGGTGATTTTTCTTCTCAAATGGTTTGTGTTACAGGTTGGAAATGCCAAGCCCGAGATGCAGAAGGTTGTGGATGCTCTGAACTCCATTCAAACCAAGGTAATACTTGCTGTCTGTGTTGACTAACACCCATCCCAACTGTGCTGTGTTATCTTCTTTAGAAAGTAGATTTTTTTTACTTCTTCCCAGTCCACTACATGTATGAAAGTAAAACAAACCTTCCTGCCATCAGTGCAGGTGCTCCTATAATCCTAAAAGCAAAACAGATTGGAATGAAGTTGAGGTAGAAGGCATGGAGTACTACAAACAGTGATAATTTCCTATCTTTGTGACTGCATTTCTCTGTCTTTTAACTGTATTTAAACCTATGGAGTAGGATTGATCTTCCTAATTTAAACTACTTTCCTAGGTGCCCTTTCTAGTCAGTGGTAACAGATGGAAATGGCATTTCCCTCATCTGTGCATTTGTGAGCTAAATTTCCTTTTTCCAAGAGGAGATGCTTCTCTTGGCTATTTCTAGAGAGAGTTCAGATAAACAGTTTGATCAGGATGTATAATTTAGGGAAAAAAAAGACTTCCTGTACTTTAAATATTTTGTGCAGTGTGTGTATGATCTTAGTGTGTTGAGTAATGAGAAACTAAAAGTACTTAGTGAGTAATTAGGTACCTTCACAGTGGGTAAAGGCCTGTACCAATGAGAAATGTGGACAGGAAAGGTAAAAAATGAGACTCCGCTGTCATCTTCCTCACCAGGCTCCCTCTGAGGCAAATGGATATTGCTGTTTAATGCAATGGTCTCTCCAACAGGTCTCGCAGGTTCTGTGTTTCCAGTGTAGTCAGTGTATGTGGCATCTGAAATCTCCTTGTTTTTCAAGCAAGGACCAATCTTACCTCTAAGACCAAGGAACATAAATGCAGCATTGGATATGAGAAACAGTATTTTGAAAATCTTGTAAGAAATATATTGCTGAGAGTATTCCCAAATGTACTGTAGTTGGCATGCAACACTCCAAATTCCATTTCTGCCTTCCTCCAAACATGGAGCTTTTCTAGGAGACTTCACTACTGCAATCCCAGTGTGTGTATGTGGTCTGTCCCTAACATCAGCCCATCTGCTTACTTTATTGTAGGGAAAGCAAGCTTCCTTCACAAATTTTGACCCCACTGGACTCCTTCCTGCATGCAGAGACTACTGGACATACCCTGGCTCACTGACCACTCCACCACTGCTTGAATGTGTGATCTGGCACGTTCTGAAGGAGCCCATCACTGTGAGCCCCGAGCAGGTAGGTTTCCAGTGGATGGTGCCAGTAGTTGTGTACTGGAGTTACACCGATGGCTTCAGTTCAGCCCACCAGGTGAAGTGGCAGTGTTACTGCAGCGCTGTGCAGGGTATTAGCTAGCACCACGTATCAAAAATCTCCATCTGAAGTGGTAGTCCTCTTCAGACAGGACTCTGCTTCTGCCTGTGGATGTAGAGTTTGCTGTAGAATGTAAGGCTGTCCTCTATTTGGACACTCCAGGGAAGAGGGGGCGGGGGGGAGGATTAAAAAATTGTATCAGATGTTTTCCGAATATATGGTTAGAGCTGTCATGGTAAAAATCTGGAAAATTGAGGCATGCGTGAAAGGACCATTTGCATATGCACAGTTAGGCTAGCATGTATTGTGAGCATCAGCAGGTTTGCTGTACGTGCAATTACCTCTCTGGGTGTACATGCCCAGAAAAGGCTGTGTTTACCAAGCACCTGGGGAGCATGTGTGCTGCATCCACAGTCTCACACTGTAGGGATGTAGTTGGTCTGTTGATTTTCCAGCATTTCTGGGACACAGAGCTCTTTTTGCAAGTTCTGTTTGTCACAGAACAGACTGGGAAATCCTACACAGAATTTTGATGATTCTAACAAAGCTCCCATTGTTTGGAAGAGGCAAAACTTCCAGATTCCAGAAGTCTGCTGCCTAAGAAAATACTCTGTGGACCAGCCTGAGAAGGATAGTCTTCCTAGTAGGAAGAAGCTTGTGCAGATTAAATCACTCTTGGCCTAGCTTTCTGTGCCATCCATTAATGAAATTACCTATAGGCAGGATTCCGTTCTTGGATTCAGATCTCTGTGCCTGAGAGATATAAATAGAATCTAGAGCCTATAAATACAAACTAGCCCTGAAGGGCTTTAGTTTAACCTTAAAATTCTTAAGTCTCTTTTAATGATAACAGATACACTAACAATTTGCATCTAATTCTAGGGGGTTTGTTCAGCTGATATGAAAGAAAATGGAACTGAGCTGTTGTGGAACTTAACATAATAAAAGATAGAATATGTGATGAGGAAAAACTGTTGGAAGTAATAACTATAGCAGTGATTGCCATTAGCAAACTGCAAGGGAGTATTAAAGTTGACACTATTTACTTACTCCAAACTTAATCCTATTGCTGTTGATAATCCAAAGTTTGAAAATATGGTTTTATTATAAGGCAGGAGCACACTCACCAAAATAGTGGGTTTTTTCTACTATACCTACTTCAACCACCTACAAGTGGCAAAAGACACCACTTGCATCTCCCCCACACATCCCTCCCTATTACCTTAAACATTTCCACACTGTGTGGTAGTTTGCCTTTTCATTCCCAAACTGATCAAAACAAGAAACCCTATATCAGAGTACTGATGCAAGGTTTAAGATGGATAGGCTTTCCAAAGATAGATAGAAGCTGGATATAACAGCAGGGCATAGTAAGCCTGTTATCATTTGTTGTAGTGACACAGCAGTTCCTGGCAGAGGTTCAGCTCTGAAGTTCGTTCTTGTTGGTCCTGACAGTAAAGTCCAGGGGAGACAGGTTGCTGCTGAGGGCATTTTTCCTTGAATGAGGAAAAACCTGGTCTAGAACCTGACTTGTAGGAAATCCTGTGTCCCACCTACACGTATTTATCAGCAATTCCACCTGTCTGTGTGAGATCATGTTTTGGGTGGGTTATTATTTTGGCACCATCTTTTTACAAGTTTTGGAGATGCCTATTTAGACATAAAGGTGCTTTTGTTACATCAGACTGTGCAAACACCAGTTATACGTTAGGAACAAATACCACAGCTATATACTATGCTCCTATTCATGTGTAGCGGTTTTCCCCTCTCACAGCAATTGAAAATCAGGATAACTTGAATTTATTCAACAGCTTTATTTTAACCTGGGGGAGTAAGGCCTTTTAATATTACCATTACTTCAAATGGACTTGGAAAAAAAGAGCCAAAACTGTACAAGTTGCAGAGGATTCTGAAAGGATTGCAATTCAGATCTGGATCAAGGACAAACAACTCATTGCTTGTGGAGTTCAGAAAATGTGTGCCTATGTCCTTGTTTTCTGTGCTTTCATAGTTGTTCTTGCAAGGATATTTTGTGGACAGGAGAGCCTGTGTCAAGGCAGGAAATGGTGTGGATGAAATACGGACATGTGGGTGCTGATACCATCTCTAGACTTCTAGTGCTGGCAAAACCTTGAGTTGGAGCTCTGGTTCAGGCCCAAGATGTGTAGTTTGAAATAGTCCTGCTGAAATGAGAGGATGCATTTGAGGATATTTGTCCCTTTTTCCACAGATTTGCAAACTCCGTGGCCTTTGCTTCAATGCTGAGAATGAGCCCGTGTGCCATATGGTGGACAACTGGCGCCCATGTCAGCCTTTGAAGAGCAGAGAAGTCAGAGCCTCCTTCCAGTAACCTCAGTGCTGAGAGTGTTAGGAATTGCTGTGTTTGTGAGGAGAGCCTTTTGCTAAGCCCAAATTAAACCCTTGCCGTGTGTGCCCAGGCAACATCTTGTCTCCCAGATCCATTCTTTCTTTTGCTCTGTGTCTGAAACACCAGCTAGTGAAATGTGAAAGGCTCTTGGCCAAATGGGAAAGGGTTCTTAAGGTGTGGGGTTGGGGGAGGCAGGGGGTGCGTGGCTGTGTGCATCTTGGTGACTATTACTGTGACTGACACTTTGGTATAATGGGATGTTGGCTGCTTGGGAGAGGATATGGTGGTAGCAAAATAAGCCATTTTAAGAAACCTCGTCCACTGGTGTGATAGTACATGTAACTAACGATAACTTGAAGCTTTGTAAGAAGCACAGGAATACAGAATCTAGCTATTATTTAGAAAAAAAAGTATTTTGAGAAACTTAAGCAAAATGAATATTTAGAATTAGACTTCCTAGATTTTAAGAAACTGACATGTAAATATTTTTGAGACTGTTTCACATTTTTACCCATGCTGTCAACAACCTTAGTTACGTCTTAATGGTAGTGTTGGGTTTTTTAATTAAAAATGTTCTAAATTAAATGTTGTCTTTCAAAGTTGTTATTACCATAGAAATAATACAAAATATCTTTTCATTGAAATAATATGTTCTAATTTAAAGAGGAAAATAATATTGTATTTTAGATAACTTCTCTAATAAATCTATACTTCTATTTTTGCTTCCCTGCTGTTATTTTAATTCTGGTAAGAAGTCACTTATCTGTTCACACAGTTGCATATTAAGCATAATTACTAAACATATGCATTGGGAATCGGCTTCAGCGACACTGAACATGAATGCAAGACTATGGATATGTTAAGAAATTTTCTCTAAGTATGTATCTTCTCTCTGATAGCAGAAGAAAGGGTTAATTTTGAGCAATCACTACAAACTATCATCAAAGTTGAATGTATAATGAAAGATGCCCTCCCAGTCTTTTGAACAAAATCATACTGAAGAGTGGGCTTATTAGAATGTGGTCCTAGTTCTTAATTTTTTATGAGTTTGCTACCCTGTCAGGAATCACTTTGTAATTTATAAGGTATCAGTTGGGCAGGCTATGTTCTGAAGCACCTGGATCTTGAAATGTGTGAGATGGAAATGAAGCCATCTCAAAATGCATACAGAGATCTTCAAAAACTGTTACATCTCAGCCTTTGAAAAGCTTCCACATTTAAAATGCCCACCATCTTACCCCACACCAAAAGAACCCCAAACTGAAAAACAGACAAACCAAATGTTATTTTGACACAGGTTGCTTGTTCTAAGTTCAGGGGTTTTTTTTCATGAAGCTACAAAGGTATTCTTCTCTTGCTACAACAACTGTGCTGTCAAATTCAAGTTCCTTGTTGTGGTTTTAGTAGAGGGGAGGGGGCCATAAAGATGGCTCCTGTGAGAAGTTTCTGGAGTTCTTCACCATTTCCAGCAGAGCCAATCTCCGATGGCTCTGAAGATGATGGACATGTCACTGGCCATGTTTGGGCCAATTAGAAAGGTTGGTTACGCCTCTGTGATGACATATTTAAGGAAAAAATCAAAACAAAATGTGCACGCAGCTGCTTTTAGTTAGAGAAGGAGGAGGATGTGAGAACATGTGAGGGAAAACAACATGGAGACACCAAGGTCAGTGGAGAAGGAGGGAGAGGAGGTGCTCCAGGCTCTGGAGCTGAGATTTCCTCTGCAGGCCGTGGTGAGCCCATGGTGAGGCGGGGTGTCCCCCCTGCAGTCCATGGGGGTCCATGAGGGATGCAGAGATCCACCTGCAGTCTGTGGGTNGCATTCCATGGACAAGAAAACCACGCCACAGAGGTTCACAGAGAACTGTCTTTCGTGGGAGGGACCCCACGGCAAAAGCAGAGGAAAAACATCCTCTCCCTAAGCAGAAGAAGAAGATCCTGGAAATGGACTGACCTGAACCCCCACACCCTGCCCCCCCTTGCACTGTTGGTGGGAGGGAGGGAGGGGTGGGGAGGGAGAAGAAGGGTGTCTTTTAAAGGTTTAGTTTATTTCTTATATCCTCCTTCTAACTCAGGTAGTAATAAATTTTCACTTTTGCAACTTTAAGCTGAGCCTGGTTTGTCCTTGGAGCGTTTTCTCCCGGTTCCTTATCTCAACTCATAGACCTCTGAGTTAATTCCCTCGGGTTTTTTTCCCCCCTCTCCTTCCCTCATCTGCCCAGCTGTGGCAGGGGAGGGAACAAGTGAGTGGCTGCTGTGGGTGCCTGGCACTTAGCCAGGATCAAAACCGCGACATTCCTGTTGAGTGGTTTGAGTACCTTTCCGACTCTGAGCGCCACCCCCAGGCCTGAGTGCTGTTCATTCTTCCTAAACAATGCAAGAGAGGATCCGCTTCTACAATGGGAATTACAGATCCCATTCAGTGTGGCTTAAAGCTGCTGAAGCAAGCTGAGAGGAAATACGGAATCAGAGGTTGGATGAGATCTCTGGGGGTCACCTGGTCCACTGCTTCGGCTGAAGCTGGGCCAACAGCATGGTGCCCAGGACCACGCCAGAATAGCATCTGAATATCTCTACGGATGATTAAAAAAATCACTCCTAAACTTAAGAAAATATAAGAGCTCTGGATTTCAAAACTCTAAACCCATTCCTTGCCAACTATGATAACCTGAATACTAGGCAGTGAGACTTCCTGAGGAGAGGTAATCTCATTGGTACCTGAACAGCTGAGAAATTATCCAGGCTCGTACATGACAGAGAATGTGAACTAAGATCTAGGGTAAAAACCTGGAAATGCCTCTGAGGTTCTAGCCACTGCTGCAATAAAGAGTTTCATATCTTATGTTCCACCACACTTCAAGGTTGCTCCATAAATAATAACTAACAGCAGAGACAATCAACATCAGCCATATATTTATCATCTTGTTTGTGTGAGTCTGTTTACCTGGAATGTTGCCAGTGCCACATGTTTGCCTTTGCTGAGGATGAAGTACTTCTGTATCCAGCCAGACAGTGCATGCAAGCTGGTGTTCCTAGGTCACCTACATGGTGTACAGGAAGAGCCTGTGGTATGGCTTACCTGTGTGGTCTAACAGGGAACACTGGTCTTTTTTTCTTTTTTCTTTTTCTGTAAGTAAACAAAATTACAGAACCACACCTCAAAATCCTCACCAAAAAACCCACACCCTTTCCAGGCCCTCTCCAGCATAAAATGATACATGAGCTTATCACAAATTCACATTTTGTAGTAAGACTAGTGCAATGGATAACCTTTTCCAAGACGTATCAAGTCCAGCCTGGAAATAAAGAAACCAATTTCCCTGGCATTCATGATTCATTTCCTGAATGGTGAGTTCAATTAAAATAATGGTGAATAGAAGCACCCAGTTCTTCTTTCTGACCTTTTTTCTTATTTACTACTTGCTTGTGTGAAGAGTTTGTGATTGGGTCTTGCAGTTGTTGCACAGCAGATTAAGCACCCATTCTAACACCATTCTATTCTAACTGGAAAACTCTTGCTAAATTCCTAATGGAAATTAAGAGACCATGTTGGTCATGGAACCAAAGATGTTCCACTGCATGTAATTGTGTTACTGTCAAATAGGCAGCTCTGATTAAAGGGA
This sequence comes from Pomatostomus ruficeps, assembly GCA_013400735.1. NCBI lineage: Eukaryota > Metazoa > Chordata > Aves > Passeriformes > Timaliidae > Pomatostomus > Pomatostomus ruficeps. Next base: position 59,385 of record VYZT01023564.1, on the reverse strand, counting down.
AATTAATGTAGAAGAAATAAATGGCTAGTGCATGAATTTGAAATCATCATAGGATACTCAGCCAGCACTGGGATGGGGGAAAGAGGGAAGCACATTCACTTGCATACTGTTCATTTTGCACAGTTTGTGATCTTGTCTGGCACATGTCTGCCAACTCCATGTGTTAGAACATTTTATGATTTTTCCACTGCTATTTCTAAGGCTTGGATGTGTCCTAGATTGACATGGGCGGGTAGACTGTGATTAGAGATGTTCCCTGGAAGATAAGATAATGATGCCCTGCATGAAGTCAGCAATATTTATAGAAGTCCAGATAGTTTATAGAAGAGTATCACTCACTAAATGACAGCTTTAGGATTTTCTGACTTTTCAAAGAAAAGCCCTGCAAGTAACAGCTGTGTCAAATCTCAGTGCCATAGAAACGAGGAGTGATGAAAGTACAAGCAGTGGCTTTATTGAAAAACTCCCATGGACCCTCTGGCATCTACCACTTCCTCTTCCAAACCACAGCACCCCATATAGTCATGTAGCACCTGGTGACAGTTGCTTGCACTGAGTGATTGGTATATTTTAAGTCTATTTGGGAACTGGACATTTCCCTGGGGTACACTTCCTCTTTCTGTATGATGGTAAACAGCTGTGCCGCCTTGATGCCACTGATGGTTCACTCAGGCCGTGAGGCTCCCCAGCCACCAACTTCCTGAAGGCAGAAGCAGGAAACTTTTCAGGGATCCCTAACTAATTTTAGACCACATTTCTCTCTTGTTTTTTATCCAAGCCACAAACCAAAGCCATTTTGGGTACGTCCCCTGCCCAGTGTTGATTACGTGCAGTGATTCTCATGTTCACCTTAACAAGGAGCTCTTTGGAAACCTCACTTTGTTTGGAGCTCAAAGCAACAGAGCTCTGTTGCCTGAGCTGATGGACCCAGATGCTCAGCAGGCTCCATGCTAACAGGGAGTAGCTGTGTTGCTCCTAATCCCCAATTAGTCAGTTTTGTCCAGTGAGGGTGTCAATGCATTACAGCCTATTAAACAGTAAAAAGATACCCTCAGGACATTTAAAAAAGGCAATACACAAGCCTTGTCTTTGTAATATTGCATGGTGTGAGGTATTCTATGTATGCATAGAGGCAGTCACTGCTCTTTTGAACTCACACCTTGAAAGAGTGAAGAAATGCATTGACACAATGTACAATAAACAAGTAACAGGTGGATATTAACTACCTATTTTTCCTAAGGTGTAGGGTTTAATGAGGCTCGTAATAGTGGTCAAAGACCTGTAAAATTCGCTGCAAAGTATTGATTTCCTTCTGTCTTGGGAAGCCCATGGTGTAAGGACCCTCACTCCAGTGAGGTCGGAGGACTCCACCTGCAAGGTTCATCAGTGTAAAAACGGAACCTGTGACCATCCAAGGATCCTCTTTGCTCATCCTGTGCCACCCCACCAACAGAGGAAAAAGCAGGCTGGTGTAATGACTCATGGGATCTTCTCCCCCTCTCTGCACCACAGCTGGGCCTTCAGACGTCCAGTGCACCTAAGCAGGGAAATGGAGGACCCTTTCCAGGCAAAGGAGGAAGGATACCAAGTGATCCTGGTTTTGCAGAACTGTGTAGCAGCAGAATACTTTGCTGGAATTACTCAAGATCAGGGAAGAGTGTCCTCTTTCCTTTGCTTAAATCCCTCTTCAACCAGCTGACTTGAGCTTGATTCAAGAAGAGGAACACGAGCCTCTTTAATAGGCTGATACTCAGATCAGGTGATGCAGGATGTTGTAATTTGGATGGTGCATCTCCTCACCACTTTATTAGCTGTATAAAAAATTACATCAAAAGCTACTATAAATAGTCTGATTGTGTTATTCTGAAATGACAGTCTTAAATAATATATTCCTTGAATCAAAATCAATACCTAAATGCCTCTTCATACTTGTGCTGAGCATGTATTTAGATTGTTTTAGTGATTAATAATCATGCTCCAAGAAGGAAGGTAGAAGTAGTAAAGAGGACAAAAGCAGCATTTTTCTGGAACAAAAGAGAAAAACAAAGCTTGAAAATATACCATCATCACTCAGAATCTGTTCTTGGGAGACATTTAAAAGGACAACATTTTGCAGATCAGCTTAAAAGAGGGTGGTAAACATAATTTCCTCCTACTCTCTGTAGAAGTGCATCGGGCTCTCTTAAATACTTTCTGACTAGTAATAGAAGTCATACCCAGACTGCATTTTGAAACCAAAGTATTTCAAATTATTTTTAGAGATATAAACAAGTGTTCAATTAATGATAATGCCTACAGATACAAAATGCAGTAGTCCCAGAATGAGTAAAATGCCCCTGCTCTGAGTTCTTAAATGTCACCTTCTGCTCTGCATTTGCTAAGGTTCTCTCTCTAGAGAAGAACTCATCACATCATCAAGGGTATGGGGGAAGAAACACCAGAAGTTAAGGCCTGATCATGAAAACTCTGATGTGACTAATCACTTACATGAGTAATCCTATCCATTTATCGAAGTTTAATTGCTTTCCCACACTCATTGCACAGGAAAGGCCATTCTCCTTCCATGAGTAGTAGAGGCAGGAGGCTGAACACTTGAAAGGTCAGGTGTCCTGTTCCTTTCAATTTCAGTTTAGGGATTTATCCTGAGGAATAGTGGAAAGGGGATAGGATAGAGGAATGGGAGTCAGCTGGACTGTTGGGACTATTCATGTGAAGAAAGCTCAGCATGCTCATTAGGGACTTGCAGGATCCAGCTCGCAATTCCTGTTGAGTAAAATTCTATTCCCATCTAGTTATGTAATCCTTGTAAAGTCTCCAGGTAAATGGAAATGTCAGATCATTCACCTATGAAAATCTGTTAGTAGTTCTCAGGGGATATTGCAACTGAGCAGCTATCTAAGTTAAGAAGAGGGGACTATGAAAGTATCTCTCCCTTTCAGAAAGAAAAATAGCAAACAGAAAAAAATTCTAAACTTGTGGAGTATTATTTTCTTTTTGAGGAATAATGTCAGAGAAACTGACCTGGTCTGTCATCAATCACCATACTGTGCTTAGTAAAGTTATATGATAATAACAAAGTATATGAATAATGTTTTGCTAGACCTTAGGCCTCATATCTAACTACTGCAATATATCTGACTGCATGATAAATGTCAATCCCAATTCATGAGAAGGAAAAGTCGGCCCTCCTTCAGCATGTTATGTTGTCAGTAATATAAATCTTTGAAAAAGTGTTTATTTTTGTCATTCAGAGACCATTTTTCTTAGAGTGGATATGAAATAGAAAAGCAATATACCAATTATCACCTAAAACAAATAATCTTCATCAAGCCAATCAAATATTTTGTACTTAGGAAGTAGGCGCTTTATCTTTGTCTTCAACCTTTTTCACTTTGATCAAAACCTTTTGAAGTGTTCACTACTTACAATAGGGAAAAACTGGGCCATATGTCTGCTCCAGTAAAACATGCTGTGGATTTCAAGCACCACAGATTTGCTTATGCTTACTTAAAGAAACTAGAGATTCCCATTAGGGTTGGAAAAAAGCTTTATTAAAAGATGTTTCAAGGACTCAAATGAAACTAATTGCCCAAGAGGGATAGGGGGACAAGAAAAAAGTAGGCCTGTCATAGGCAGCCATCACTCCTAGTCATTGCATTCCTGGTTACTGCAGAGCTAATGACACCAGACTCTTAGGAAATTCAGTGCCTGCAAGCTTGATTAGGTAAGACAGCAAGTCTAATCTGCATTTAATGAATGATTCAGGAATAACTTTAAGAGCCTAACTTTATGGTAGCAGGGTGTTGACAGAATTAGGTACATGCTCTATGCCTGTCTTGTGACCTAGCTAATTATGGGTTTCTAAAAAAGTTATTACACTTCCATACAGTTTCAGAATTTGTTTTCTGTTTATTCTGCCAGCTAAGATCTAGCATTTTGTTAAAACTCATGCTACCATAAAAGCAGAAGCTAGAAAATAATGAAAGAAAAAAGGAAAACTGACTAAACCTGTTATTTCTGCAGTGCAGTGTAGGCAGACAGATATTTATGCCTCCATGGAGCCCCAGTATTATTAGTGTGTATTCACAGAGATCAGTAAGAGGATTTTGACCTCTATGGGTCTGAGTGCTGAAAACATAAAAGTAAATGCAAAGAATGAAAACTGATCAAATATAAAAAGAAGATTAAGACGCCATTCTTTTTAATCCTAATAATATTTTCTTTCAGGTAGGGAAGAATAACAATTTACTTTTAAGACATGGTTCTTAGATACAGTATTTTTCAATAAGAAATGATTTGTGAATGTTTGCAGCATTGTAAAATGTCACGAAGGGAAAACTATGTTGATACGCACAACCTGCAGTGGCACCATCAAGGTATCAGTCCTTCCTGAAGTCTAAAAACCCTTCAGCATGTTCCCTTTGCTTTAGCAGGGAAAACTTGCTGAGGCATATCTAAAGCTGACTGTGCACGCCGAAGTTCCAGTAGGGAGGTGTTGTGTTTAGGAGACAGGTAATTGTCACACTTTTCAGGCCTTTCTTTCGTAATGCCCTGGTGCTTCAGTCACTGAAATGTACATGCAGAATCCATTCAGCAGGTACCGCTGATGATTCCCTCTCTGCACCTTACTTCAGGTGTCATGCAACCCTCACTTTCTCAGCTCCCACAGCCTTCACCCCTTACCTCCTTCCTCAGCTAGGACCACACTACAGCGGTCTAGACTACCATATACTCTCAGTGTAGGTTCCCATTTAACATGCCATGTCTTGAAAACACATAGCCTGGGATAACCAGGCACTGTGAAACAGGAGTCACACTCTGACAAGAAAAAGTTTGCTACCAAAATAATATAGTGATAACCTCCTGAGTGGTTGAGTTATGGAATCTGGCTCCTTTCTTGTGGTTAGCAGATTAGGATTCTCATGTCTGCTTGGCTGTGGTTTTCTGGTTTTTTGTCCAACTGAATTTCTTTAGTGCTTTGGACAGCAGCGTGGCCAAAGGCAAAGCATTTGGAACTATTACCTGCATTTTGCAGTCGAGAAAATAAAACCAAACACAGAAATAAAAGTGATCTCCAAAGTCATCCTCTGTACAATCAGAAAAACGCCCAAGGCTCATACATCAACTAATGAGACTATTTTTCCTTCCCAGCAGTAAGAAATGAGCCACTGATTGGAAGAGCAATAGAGATGTGCTTGAGAGAATGAGGGCTCTCAGCCCTTTGAAGCAGTCAAGGGAATCTGGGTTAGACAGTAGCACTACCAGTCATGCAGCCTGTGCTTAAAGAGCTTTGCACCCCAGAGCTTTCCTCCTTCATGCTGCTGTACATAGCACATGGAGACTGTGACTCAAAATCTCCACAGACTTATAAGGTTGAAAATATCCTCAGCAGCTTCAGCTCTCACAAGGCATTTCAAGATATACGCAAAACCTGCTGCAACAAGCCTGGTCTGGATATGCAGAGCTGAAAAAAGTGGCACACTGTGCAGTATTTCTTTTATAAATCCTCTGTTCCAAGGGACTGAAATGCAACTGTAATTAATCACTGCAGGATGGAGCTAGGCCACAAAACATTCCAGAGAAGCCCATACTATTTTTCTTTCAGCAAAACTGAAAATATTGCACTTGTATGTGAAACACTGGGCAGATTACTCCAGAGCCTTGAGATTATTTCATTTTTCATGTTAATAAAAATAGATTTAACAGCAAAAACTGGCATACCACGAGATTTTGTAGCAATGGAATTTCACCAGATAAAAATGCTACAACCAAATTAGAGCCTGTCTACCTCTGTTCCCATATCTCAATCAAAGGTCCTTTATTTAGCCCTTCCCCCAGTTCTGCAGGGTTCTTTTGCACACAAAAGCTAGGCTTTTTCTCATGACCATAAACTAAACCAGTGCCACAGAGTTTCTTCTCAGAGAGGCATTAGTGGCCTTCTGTGAGTTTAGGCTTTAAAATTGGGTCCTAGAAATTCATACACCTTCAAATCCATCTTATGGCTGTGGCTCTGTGACTACTCTGAATCCTTCTGGTGTTCTGATAGAAGCTGTGCTGTTAACAGTGTCTGACAATATTTATTTCTTTGCTTTTTTCCACCTGCCTTCGCTGATCATCTGTGAGTCTTACATCCAGACAACTTAGTTAAATCTCCTCCTACAACCACAGCATCAAGGAAAAAAGGGGGAAAGAAGTATTCTGCAGGTAGTTCAAACCTGTTTCCCAAGGGGGGTGTCAGGTAGGAGTATATTTACTTGAGATTTTGTTCTTAGTTGTTCTGGATAGAGAATATCTGTGGAAAGTTCACTGCTGGCAAAATAACCGTGAGACAAACATCACCCAGGTGGTGTAAGCACAAGCATCACTTCTTTTGTTGTATGACACTTAATCAGGTGCTGTGTAAGAAGATGATGGTTGACTTTGTCATTGTTTATAGCATGTAAAGATAGACCCTGGAACTGAAACAACTGTGTTCTCTGATAAGTGCTGCACACTGTGGACACCAGCAGCTGTAACTGTGCACCAGCAAGTCTTCTGTCACTGTTTGTGTGCTCTTTGCTTCATTTCACAGAAATGACATGTCACAAGTCATAGTCTTTATCTCCCTATTTGGATAAAACTAAAGCTTTTTTCAACAGATTTGCAAAACCTGATGGAAACTCATTCATTCATATTTTATCTATTCAAACTGAATGGCTTTTTCTAATTGGGATACTATTATAGTGTCAATCACTTTCTTATGCCAAAAATACTTTAAATGTTCATCTTTAAACACATGTTGAAGGAAGCTTGACATTTATAAACTTTAAAGGGATAATATGCATTTTATGTGTTTTTTCTTTTCAGTTTAATGTTCCTCACCTGGATTTATTTTGGGCTAGGCCATGGTTTCATCATCGCCACAGAGAAAGCAATAAAAAAGCAACATATATTAGAGAGAGACAAATACAAACATCTAACTATGTCAGTTATACCATGAAAGCTCTTGACTACAGCAAACCAAGCACAGAGGAGCCAACTAGAGAAAAAGAGATGGCAGTAACAGCATTACTTTCTTGAGGCAACTGACAGGAAATTTTCTACACCAAGATTATTCTTTTTGGCCATAAAGATAAAATACTATCAGGACACTAACTTTCAACAGTTTCCCACTACTTGAAGGTGTTTATCTCAGAAATCAAAAATAAAAATACAAAGGAAGTTAATATGCTATCAATTTTTAAGTGGTAGCCATCAACTCAAGTAGGAAATCTCTTCTAAAACCAGATAGCAGTACATTGCCCAATGTGTTGAGCTGATAGCAAAATAAGTAATTCAGGATTGAAAGTAGCTTTTTTTTCCTGTGGTTCTTGCTCTTATCTTTTAGAAAATGCATGAGCTGGAGTAACTGCTGCCCTGGAGTTTGGTCAAGGGAGTCTTGTGGCCTGTGCTGAAATTTGCTAACTTAAATCCAATAAAAATATAAAAAGAGTAAGGTGAGAAAAAATATTATTTGAAGCCCAAACAGACAGTAAAACCCTTTTTTTCTTATCTTACTGTCTTGTAGGCTCTTTTTCATCACTGTAGACCAATATCTATAATAGCATTCAACATTAATTCACGTCTGTGGTGGCAATTCCTGAGGTGGGATGGGGCCTGAGATTCTAATCAGGAATTCCTTAGAGTCAGTGGGCTCATGTCCTCACCCTGCATGAACATGGAGAGAGGTTTGGCTCCTGCTTTCTTGCAATGAGAATGAAATCAATTTCTCACATTACCCTTTCCCCCCAGAATCCCATTCAGACCCCAGAGAGAGCAAAGCTCTCTAAGACGAGGTCTGGTTCCTTCCACTAGTACTACACTGACTTAACACCAGTTCCCAGGTTTTCATTTGAATGTAGCAAAATGTTGTGGTGGGAGTAAATTACTCTCTGTAAAATTGAACATGATGAGGCATGTGAGGGCTTTTGAAAGGGCTTTGAATCATCTCAGTCATCTTCACGCTTTCCCCACTGTTTGGCAAATGGTACAAGACGTCTCGTTTTTAAAGGTCTGCTGCAGGCTGCCTGGTACTACTTGTGATTCAGCCTCCTTTTTTGCAGACAGGTTTTTTTCCAACCTACACACCAGGAAGGGGGTGAAACAACTTCAGTTCACTCAGTCTCTGAGATATGAAGTCTAGTGGCAATTTTCAGGAATGTATTACTGCAGAAATAATAAAAAATCTCAGGTTTATCACCACAGATTTGCTTCATTTTGCTAAAGCAAAAAACCCAACAGACCAAAACCAGCCCCCAGCCAAGTAATACAAAGTCAACCAGCCTGAATTTGCCTATATTATTGTCTATTTGTCTTTCACATGCAGCAGAGGTGAGAATGATTGTTAGAACTAGTAATTCTAGAAACCACAACCATGAGGATGAGACCTGACTAACTATCTTAAGGTACAGCAGCTTTACTCACAGTAGCAAAGTGCAGTAGTAAATGAAACTTAATTTATAGGTTTCTTTTTCTCTGTCAGTAGTTTTGCAAACAAAATTAGAAAACAGAAGCCATTACATAGGGGCTAAATGTGTAGGACATTTTATCAGTCCAGGCAATCAGCTTTGTAGTGATCATAATGCTTTCACCTGTTTTCAGAACAAGAAAAAATATGTTCTCTGGATGCTTCAATCAAGGAAGATTGTCTAATTTTGAGCAAAATGAATGAATTTAAAACACTTGGAGCCATTTTGGCCTGGTTATAAACAAATTATCACTCAATAGATTACTGTGAATTTACTTATTTACATTTATCCATAACATTCTGGAAGTACCTATTTGTTTGATTGTGCCACTATTTCATTCTGGTTTTGCCAGATGGAGGTACAGACATGCAATATTTTCAGAAGCTAATATGGGATATGCCGGAGTGGGGACCGAGACACTGACTCCATGGTTTGTTGGAATAAAAGAGTTCTGCTAGTCACAGGAGAGCTGCGGTGTTTTAATGACAGGGATTGTATTCAGCTTCAGAAAGAAAAAGAACTGCTATTGCAATTTTCCAGAGAATAACACTCACAGTATTATATTCTTTTACCAAAACTGACAATTACTGCATACCTACGTTTCATGATACTGTCAATGCAACTTTTCTTCTTTGACTTAGCACATAAAAGAAGATATACATGCCCATCCTGTCTACAGTTTTTCACCATATAATTGTGAATTTTATGTAAATCAGCACAAAATTCTACTACTCTGCTTCTACAAATGGAATAATCAGGGAAAGAAATGAACAGCCCTACAGCTTTCAGCTCAAAGAAAGAGAAAGGGCATTAAATAAGTACAAGTTTTTCTGGTGTCACTCATTACATTTGTTTTTTAAAATCCTGATGTAATGGACATTCATATAAATATGCCTCAGATATTTTGAAATTTTGTCATGTGTATTAGATCGTGAGTTACGCTTTTGGGGTCCCAGTCCCGAATTTTAATTATAGTTTTTATTGACCTGGGGAAGCCTATTATCCCCTTTAGGCAGCCTCTACAAAGTTCAGCCTCACAATCAAATTAACTTCTTTTGTCCTGTTTAGAAATGCAGAACATTTACATCCTAAAGAAGCTATCCTGAGTTAATCTCCCCGTGAACAGACCCTCTAGAGCCAGTATCTCTGGGGCCTGGGAAGGGTAAAAGGGAAGTTATTTGCTTGCCAAATACTTATTCTACCTGAGCCTCTCATACACACGGTGTGAGCCATAGCTTGCCACCGGCTATCAGGCAGAACAGAAGCAGATGTCTGACAGCTTTGTGCACAACTGATCACACAATATAAACTAATCTCTGATCCAGATCCTGGACCAAGGCCGTGTTTTGACATGATCAAAAAGCTCTGATCTCTGAGCTCTGATCTGTGAGACTGGACAAAGCATTTTGGGGAAGAATGGAGGAACACCCCACTAAAAATTCCAGGTCACTGTATTACTGACAGTTCACTTCCTTGTTGATTCAACACCTACATCCAGACAGTCCCACATAGCTCCAGGTTTTTGTCACCCAACAATTAATCCTTCTGGGAAATATAACAAGAAGAAACCTTAATATATGACAAGACTCCAGGCAGAATGACTCCTCAGGCATGGCCACAGAGGCTTCTACTCAGAGAAAAAGGTGTCACTGGGTGCAAAGAGACAAGTTTGCCATGTCTCTACTATCTGAGAATTCCCTCAAGGGATTTCACAAATAACTGATTGATCCTCTTGGGACCCCAGAGGACAGAAGGGGAATGTCATAACCATAAACACATCTTTGCAGGATTTTAGTTGGAGAGAGATCTGCAGCTCTTTGCAGTTATTACTCCGGTACAAGCTCTAACAGGATATGTATGATGCTTAGATACAAGCTCTAACAGGAACTGATGGTCAGCCGTGCCAGCTGAATCCATGCATCAGGCACTATAAATCATGGGAGCAAAGATGTTATCCTTACATGAAGGTCTGCCAACATTGTAGCTTCAGGATCCAAGACAATTGCCTTTCAACATATATTACAGTCTGGCTGTTCCCTTAAAAGTCGGTACTAGCCAAGGACCTCCTGTAAGAACAAAGCAAGCTACTTCTCATCTCTCAGAAGACATCAAATATTTATTAAAATCTTCATTTATTTAGCCACCCATAGAGAACCACATACAGGAGATCTTAGCTGCTGGTTTGACCTTGACTATTTAATGAGATGTATAATGATTCCATTGCAGCAAGCAGAGCCTGGCAGGACAAATGCAAGCAGCCACTGCACTAAGATCTCTCATCTTCTACAAAACCAGCTGTGGGGAAAAATGGTAATACTAGCATGCAGGATCAACATATGGTGGCACCAAATATCAGATGCCAAAAGAAGAACTAATGCTATTTGCTGGCCTATTTCATGCCAAAGTTTTTCTGTGTAAGACATAAGAAACATGCATGTTTTATGGTGGCTGGTAGCAACAAATTTGACATTGCTCAAAATAAAAGGTATTTAAGTAGCATCTTCTCTTGTATATTTGCTGCTATTTATATCTGTGTAAAGCAAGTGTATTTCACTCACAAAACAGACATCTTGAGGGGATTTTTTTTTCAAAATATTGAGTGTTTGTCCAAGGGTTATATGACAATGAAGGAATAAATCCCTTTCCAAAAGTCTTTGCAAAAGTAGCAGGGAATATTAGAGCTCCATTAAGCTTGACATGACATAAAACTGCAAGATGTGCCTCCTGCTCAGAAGACAGGTTTGCACTGTGTTCTTAGCTCTCCATCTGGAGACACTGTAAGGAAACTAAATGTAATTGAAGTCTCTTGGGCTTCTTCATTGTACCAAGGGACAAAGCTTACAGAATACAGGTACAGAGGAGGCTTTTCCTACTTTCTTTTCTTTAAGTTAGCTTTTTTAGGAGGAATTTTTGTCACAGTTCTGCACGTCTTCACTCCAAGGTTTTCACCTATCCAGAGTTGAGAATGGCTGTCCCAGTTCCCTATAAGCCTCATCATTTAGAGTCAGGGGTGTTCTGCAATGTCATATATTACACAAGCTAGAGTAATACTTTTCAGATGCTGAGGACTTTTAAAACATAGGCATTATTCTTAGGTAGTTAAGTCTGACTGCTCTTTATATTCGCCCATAAAGATGGCCTGTGTCATGTAGATAGCTTGGAAGAAGTGCATATGAATGAGGGAGGTGGAGATGGGAAGGTCAACTGCTTTACAGCTCAGGTCAAAGAGACATTTTAGTGAATGGGTGGGTTTTAAAGAAAGTTCACAGTCTGATATAGGGAAGGGGACCAGTATCCCTGAAAGAGGCACATATGTTTAGGATAAGCAATTAATAAGGATTTCCCAGACAAAAACAGGTTTATGTTTCAGAAAAAGACCAAATAAACTTTTTTTCCCTCCCAAATCCACCTTGATTATCAGTTTTGTTCAAGAATGCCTCTAATACAGAGGTAGTTCACTGAGAATTAATGGAGAAGGTGAATTCTCATGTGGGCTATCTCCTTTAAGTGCTCTCCCACTGTGTGAACAACCCCAAGGCGTACTAACACAGATTAACTCCTCCCTCTATCTGATCTTGCACTCTACTAAAAACATGTTTTTAATGGCCAGAAAGTTCACCTTCAAAGCAGAGTAGTAAACCAATCTGTAGGTCATGCCTAATCCATCGGAAGCTGGTGGACTTTCCAACAGGAAGGGCATCAGGTGTAGACTCAGAATATCCACACTGGAGAACATTCACTCTCCAGCCTCTCAGTGCAGACCAGTCTTTGCCCTTCTCTGCTGAGCTTCTGCCCCAGTACCAGGCCCCTTCTCTATCGCTTGCACAGCCCCTTCCAAATCTGTCACTCCTGAACCCACTGTACTTGCCTCTGGGAGCACCATGTAGATTATGGACATGGTTACAGACGAGAGTTTACCAAATCCCAGTATTACTGAGCCATCTGAGGGGAGCTTTTTCCCAGGCCAGCTCCTAGAAATATATAACAGCCACTTCAGCTCGGCCATGAGGTAATGGGCATGATTGCAGTCGAGGGTCAACAACATTCTTGCTCCTTTTGAACACAACTTCTAACAAGCCTCTTTCACCTTGGGCTGTCACCTCGTAGAGGCACAGGCAATACAGAGGGTAAAAGTGTGCCTTGTACATTCTTTTGCCTTGCATGGCTCTGTAAGCCAAGCCACAGAGAATTTATTTGCTTCTAGGCCTGCACAGTTTCATGGTAACAACTTTTCAAGAAGTATTGCTGGAGATATATTATTTTTTCTGCAGTAGAAACTGAAAAGTATTTCCATTGTAAAAGAGACTTTTACAATTACTTTTAATCAGATTTTTTTCCCTGATAACCACTTAGAAATGCAAGTTAATTCTTTCAGCAGAATAACACCACTGTGGCCTTGCTGTCATGTTGCATTCACTGTGCATATCTCCATGGACATTTTACAAACAAATAAAGAGATACTCTGATCATATCTGTCTGTATTCAGTGGAACTTAGAAGTGCACTTCAGCAGCAAGATTAGAAACTACTTTTCAGACACATTTCTATGAGTTCTTGTGGTTTTTTCCCCCTCAGGAAAAAAATCTTAGAAGACAGGTGATGTGAAATAAGATAAATATATACTGGAATACTATCACTAACTTCATGAAGTAGTTAATAAGAGGGTTTATAAAGAGTCTTGTTATCATGCAACTGTTGGGAACTAATGGTGCAAACCCACCAAAATTAGTTTTCCTGGTTAAAGTGTTCTCTGTGCAGTCTGGATAACAATTCTTAGCTCAAAGTTTATTGACAACATGGGCATATCCTTCTGGATTGATAGTCCTTTATGAGATATCTGTATAACATTTGCTTGGAAAAGTTTTCTTGTTGAAATTCCTTGGTTGTCAGTCCTGTGGCAGAAATCCTCTTGAGTTTAAGAGTTGAGTGATAATCACTGTGATCAGTTCCATTTCATGTTATCTATTGTACAAACAAGAAGATTCAAATCAGAGACCAAAGCAAGGAATATTTCTTGAAGAAATGTTTAGATTAGGCCGCCAAATCTTAATATATCTTCAGTTTATATGCTCTTGACTTTGAATTATTTATTTTGAAAATATATATATATGTGTGTATATATATATATATATATATATATATATATATTCAGTGGCCACTTTCTAAAGCAGTAAAACAGAGCAAAGAATATAATATATTTTTGGTAAAGCATGATTACAAGTTCGGCTTTCCTTTTTGAGGAATTCAGAAGGATAAGCCAAGACTTTCTGGTTTTGTACAGCACAAAGATAAAGAAAGCAATTTCACAGATAGTGCAATGGATAATGACAATTACCTTCCCATCTGGATCTTGTGGGGCAGAATATTCCTAACATTGACATTTGGGGAAGAATGACATGAGGGATTCCTGTTAGCAACACACAAGAGGCAGATTTTTTTCTGATTTTGTAGGTTAAGGTGTCAGAAAATTGTTAAATCCATGCATTTCCAGGAATAGGAAGCTCTTGGTGCATGCTTTTCACAGTAGAGATGAGGGATACACACACACACACACATGCAACTGATCTCTAGGAGCCTCTTCTCCCTTCTGCTCTCACATAAACACAAAAGATTTCAGGGTTTATGAAAACTTGTTCAAGGGCCTGACCAGCTGGCGATGCTGTGCTTGATGCCCCCCAGGACACGCTTGCCCCTCCTGGCTGCCAGGGCACTGCTGACTCACGTTCAACTTGCCATGGACCAGGACCCCCAGGTCCCTTTCCCTGGCACTTCTCTCCAGCACCTCATTCCCCTGTCTGTCTGTACACCCAGGGTTGCCCCATCCCAGGTGCAGAATCCATCATTTTCCCTGGTTGAACTTCATATGGTTGGTGATTGCCCAGCCCCCTGATTTGTCGAGGTTTCTCCACAGGGCCTCCCTGCCTTTGAGGGAGTCAACAGCTCCTCCCAGTTTTGTATGTGCAAACTTGCTCAGTGCCCCTTCCAGTCCTGCATTCAACTATTTTATGAAGTTGTTGAAGAGCACAGGGCCTAAGATGGAGCCTTGCAGAACCCCACTAGTGACAGTCCCCAGTCTGATGTCACCCCATTCCCTGTAACCTTTTGTACCTGACCCATGAGCCAGTAGCTCACCCATCACATGATGTGTTTATTCAGCTGTGTGCTGGATATTTTGTCCGGAAGGATTCTGTGAGAAACAGCATCGAAAGCTTTACTGAAATCCATAAAGATCACATCAGCTGGCTTCTCTTGATCAACCAGGTGGGTTACCTTGTCATAAAAGGAAATCAGGTTTGACAAGCAGGGTTTTCCTCTCATGGAGCTGTGCTAGCTGTGACCAATGACTGCGATGTCTTTCAGGTGTTTTTCAACACCTCCCAAAATAATCTCCCTAACTTTACCAGGCACTGAAGGGAGACTGATAGGTCTGTAGTTTCCAGGGTCCTTCTTCTTGCCTTTCTCAAAAACTTGGGTAAGGTTAGTCAGCTTCCAGTCAGCTGGGACCTCTCTGGATTCCCAAGACCACTCAAAAAGCATCAAGAGAGGTTTTGTGATGACATCAGCCAGCTCTTTGAGGATTCTCAGATGAATGCCATCAGGCCTCATGGATTTGTAGGGATCCAGCTGGTGCAGCAGCTTCAGGGTTGACAGAGAGTTGATCATTCTTGCAGTCATGGTACTCCAGGTCAGGGCACTAAAACCCCCTTGGTCTGCCATCTGTGTTGAAGACAGAGATAAAGAATGAGTTAAACACCTCTGGTCTGTCTATGCTCCTGTTTTTGAGGTGATCATTCCCACCCTGTAATGGGCTGATGTTGTTTTCATGCTGCCTTTTGCCATTAATATATTTTAAAAAATTATTTTTATTGTCCCCCACATTTCTGGCTGGTTTTAACTCCAGCTGAGCTCTGGCCACATGATTTTTCTCTCTACGGTGGCAAGAACATCTCTGTATTTTTCCCATGTCCACTGGGAATACATCTTTCTTTTTTGCCTTATTTTCAAGAGAAGATTGCTGTTCTGCCTCTCCTGCTTGACTTCTAACATTTGTGAATTTCCTGCTCCCATGCTCTTAGGAGGTGATGTTTAAAAAGTGACCAGCACTGATGAAAAAACTCCAAAGTCTCTGCTTTGTCATGGAGCTTACAGGAAGAGCAACAATGTACTCCTCCCCTCAGGTAGAGCCATCCACCTCTCTCACACAGATTTCACAGGATATTCTGAGTTGGACAGGATCCACAAGGATCATCGAGGCCAACCATTAAGTGAATGGCCCATATGGGGGTCAAACCCACAAGCTTGGTGTAATTACCTTGCTCTAACCAACTGAGCTAACATTAGACCCAGACTACGTCTTAGAATCTCCCACGAAACAGGGAAAGGGAAGATTGTAGGCTGGCTTTTCCACAGGAGAACAGAGTGACTTAGTGAGCTCTAAGAACATGTGAGGACATATCAGATAATAATTGTATATTTGAATATTTCCATGAGAACATCTCGTCCCAGCTGATCCAGAATACTTCTTTTGGGGAATAAAATGTCTGAGGCCTCTAGAGAATAAAAGAAAAGGAGCACTAAGGCAATAAGTCAGCACATTTTTGTCAACCTACAACAAACGGAAAAAGTGGCTTTATTTTCTGCAGTGAGTTTTATTTGGATAAGAAATTAAGGAAAACCAGAAGCCTCTTTAAGAAAATTAAATTCACAAAAGTGAAAACTTTGTTATTTAAGTGCTTCTGTTTATTATTTTAAAAAGTTTCATAAATTGTGAGATTTGTCATAGCTGTTAATTCCTGCATCTTGCTGCTCTTTACTTCCTGAGCTACTTCTATTGCTGGGTGAAACTGAAAGGTATCTTAGAAGCAACACTGCTTTGCACAGTGACTCACAAGCTGGAATAGCTAAAAAGAGCTCCACAATTTAT
Organism: Pomatostomus ruficeps; assembly: GCA_013400735.1. Classification (NCBI taxonomy): domain Eukaryota; kingdom Metazoa; phylum Chordata; class Aves; order Passeriformes; family Timaliidae; genus Pomatostomus; species Pomatostomus ruficeps. Next base: position 42,976 of record VYZT01023564.1, on the reverse strand, counting down.
TCCTGATCTTAAATGGGATCTGACTTGGATCCTTTTGATCAAACTGCTGCTGGAAACCTCCTCTTGTGAGCCATCATTACCACTTTTCATCTTTCTGTGTGTTTCCCTTGATGTTATTAGAAGCAATAATCACTGAACTAGGGAATCAAATGCATATTTGAGGGAATCAAGGATATTCAGAGCATTTCAAGGTGACTTTTGCTTAGTGAATGAACTAATTCCACGTAACAGCAAAAACATCTTGTGATTTAGATAGAGTTGGCAGTTCAAAGTGCAGTGTCTTCCGTTATAGGGGGTATAAAGTGATTAAGTGATCACCTTGGAAACAACAGAATTAATATTATTCCATCTCTCTAGATCAGGGAATCATAGACTCACAGAATAGTTTGGGTTGGAAGAGACCTTAAAATCATCCAGTTTCAACCCTCCTATCATAGGCATGGGCACCTTCCACTAGACCAGGTTTCTCAGGACCCCATCCAACCTGGTCTTGAACACTTCCAGGGAGGGGCTCCCACAAGTTCTCTGTGAAACCTGTTCCAGTGCCTCACTACTCCCACAGTAAAGTATTTCTTCCTAATATCTGATCTAAACCCACTCTCTTTCAGTTTGAAGTCATGCTCCCCTTTCCTATCACCACATACCCTTTAGGCACAGGAAGGGATAATCTCAGATAGTCACAGAAAAGTGATTAGAGATGGGCCTGCATTGATTATTCATTTGTTAGGACTTTTAAAGGGAAAAAGGCCCTCAAAATTACCTGCCTAACAGCACAATTAAAATAATTATGGGTTGTAGGATTGATGAAGCAGAGCTTTTTGGTTATAAATGTTGCAAAAACACCCAGTACACTTACTAGAGTAGCTCTGAATACACAGCAAAGTATAAAGATGCATTAAAAACATCATCCTTTCAGGCTATGTGTTTCCTCATGTCACTAATTTCTTAATCTATTTTAAATCTATCCACTCACTGTCAGACTGCAATACTTCTTCAGACAGCCTCCCATTTATAAGATGATGTCCTGAGAGCTGACATCAATGGAAAATGCAAGCATTCACTTCTTTGCCAGATTTAGCCGCGCACTGCTCCACAGCCTCTTAGAAAACATATTTTTTCCACTACAGTTATCTCACTTAGTAGCTGGCATATTTTACACTATAAAACTCCTAGAATGTCAGCTTCTAGTCCTGGGATAAATTCTATATCCTTAAGAAAGGAACAATTAAAAGTTAGTGACTCTGCAAACAACTGAATAACAAAAAATGAAGCGTGGATAAACTTTCTTATTTGACATACAAGAGAACCGAGTAAACTACTCAAATTAGAAGTGAGGAATAAACACTGCAAGAGTGGGTTCACCTTTAATATAACCTTTGACTTCAAATACAAAAACCCTTTTGTGTTTCCCACAAGGAGTCCAATAAGTTTTCAAATAAACTCCTCTGCTGACCACAATTTTACCTCACACTCTACCAGACTTCAGAAAGTTTTAAAGATTCTTCAGATATCCCCATTCCCCAAACATCCTGCCTTCCACCTCACAAAGATTATTTTATGTCCGTCTACACTTAATTTGTCAGGAAGCAGAGCAAATGCATACTGCAGATGTGGTGTTCCTTATTTTAGCCAGGGCCTCCAGTGGGGATAAACGTGCGAACGGGAGCAGAGTCCCAGGAGATGACTGCTTGCAGTTTGCCAAGCAGGGCTGTGTGTAGCACGGATGATTCACCCTGCTGATGCCGACTGATTCCCAAACTCGTGAGAGGAGTCAGAAATGGCATGGTGGAGGAGCAGTTAAAGATCATAGTCTCCTCTTTGATACAATATTTTCATATGGAACTGAATCACTCACAGTGGTGAAGAGCTGAAATGTTTTGTTCAAGATCATTCATATTCTAAAGAGTCTTTTTTTTTAAAAAAAATATTTTCTTTCAATTTTTTTTAATTTTTTTTTTTTTTTTAGTTTTTACAAGGACTTGTTTCTCTCTTCTCCTGAAAAGCTGAATAAACAGTGAGATTGTCTAGCTCTGTGTCTAAATACTCAAAAACTCACAGTGAGGAAAGAGTTTCTTTCATGTGCATGACTGCAGACAGTCACCTCCAATGTGGACTTGTGGTCCATTTGTGGCCACACCATTTTGTGACTGTTGGGAAAAGCCTTCTATATATAACCCTGAGGTCACCACCTTGAATGGTTAACCATTCAACTGCATATAACATCCACTGAGAGGGCTCACCTGGAGCTTCATTGGTGGCTAAGTGTTATTTCAGTAGATTCTAAATAGCAGCTGCCACTGAAGATTGCAGGCCCTTGGATTCATGTTACCTGAAGGGCAGTGCAAGTCTGGCCATCATCTCTTGTGACAGCTACAGCCATTGAAACAGCGACACCATGAATCACAAGAGTAAAACCTGTATGTGCAAGAAGCAGGGTTTTCTTGGCAACTGACCCACTGAGCTAACACTCACCTCTGGAAGACATCCAGAAAACTTCTTAGCAACAGTATAAAATAGCAACAATTATTCTGTCTTTCCTTCCTGAAATACACCCATTTGCAGTGAAGACTGAAAATGGAAAATCCAGATCTAGGTTTACAAGGAGGTTTTAACTAACTATTAAAAAACCCAATGGTTAGGATACCTTAGCCCTGAGTTACGTAGATAACTCCATGCATTTCTTCACATGCAATACATGGAAAAATGTAGGCTCTAGACATATGATATCCCCAAATCTAGCAAGCTGGGCAGGTGGCACATGTTAGCCAACACAACCTAGTGAGATTTAGATCACATCTCTAGCTTGTGTGGAGTCCCCTACTCCCATATTGGTTTCAAACCACCAGATTTCACCTAGACATGAGTCCCTTCTGCCAATCCTTCTCACCAAGTATGGCCTAAACAGTGGCTCTGTGCCAATGGTGGACTTATCTGGGTATTTATGCAAAAAGCATAACTAGAATAGATTCATTCCTGTGCTATAAGGAGGTTGAATCTAGGTTTTTTATGCCTGAATTACTTTGCCAGTGGTACTCAGGTGGAAAATATTCTTTTCAGTTACTCTTGTGGAAGCTTTATCCATCCTCGTAGATGCATTAAATATTCACTCTGCCCTAGAAAAAAAGACGCGAGTGAACATGTCACTATAGCTCACTGTGTTCTTATGATTCTCATCTGGGAGAAGAGAATAATCTCACTTTCTGCACTCTCTTCCAATTCAAAATTTAAATATTTGAAAAGAAGTACTCTGTTCCACAAGAAGCCTAAAGCTTAGCCCCTTAGTGTTCTCATATTACTCTTCTTTCCTTCCTCTGACCTAATAAATATTTAATTATTCCCTGGAAAGTGGAAGTTAAGAGAATTCCACTCCTGCCTTCTATCAGGTACTCTCTTAGAAAAAGTACTGTGGGCCTTGTTCCCCCTTCTGTGAATGCTTAAACTATTAAAGGTCATTAGGTCATAGACCTGAGGTACTGTAACTACCAGCAGCCTCTATATTTTGTGAAGGGCCTTTCCTATAGATGTGGTCTAAACTGCTTCTCTGTTGAACAAGAGAGGTAGAAGGAACCTCATCTGCAAAGCTGGAGTGAGCTATGCTCTGGATCCTTAGAACAGGATATTGTTAAAGCTAAGGCATTTCCAACACACTTAAAAGTAAAACTTCGGAGCTTTTGCTAGTGAGCACACAAGTGACTGCAGACTTGGACAGCTCTAAAATATGGTAAAGCAAAGTGCTGCATTTGGAATACTTAATTAGCAAAGACTGCTAAAGTCAAAGTCCCAGTTAATTTCTTCTGTGCTTTTCAGACTGAGGGTCCTAAGTCCTTAAGCTTTCTTATGCTCAGCATTGCAGGGGCACACCAGGGACTGTGTGCAGACAGCAAGGGAGAGCATCCCTGGTGTCACCTCTCCATGGAACTGCCACAGATTGCTCTGAGCTGTCAGTGCCTGCACCTCCAAAGTAAGGCACGTGTTACGGGATAGGGCAGAGATGTGGGGTTGTCCCTCCCATGCTGAGTGATGCAGCCTGGTAGGAGGTCCTGCAGGCACCTTCTGACCCTGGCAAACTGTACCAGGAGGAGCCTCTGTAGCCCAGTAACATCTAAAGAAACACGGACACTTCCAAGGACCTTTTGCCACATGACTTGAGGAGTTTAACTGGCAGTTCATATTCTGTCATGCTCGTATTGAAAGAGAAATTCTGAAAATAGAACAGCTTTTTTTTGATCCTGCTGCCAAAGGAAGATGGGATATCTGGCAGCAGAAAGCTGCTGGTTTTGTCAATAGAAGCACAGCCAGGAGTAAGGGAAGAGTCAGCACTTACACTGGACATTAGGGCTCTAATTTGCTGCTTACTTTGGCTTTAACGCTTTTCAGACTTGTTGCATGCAATTAGAGAGGGACACTGCAAATTTGTCCCCAGAAATGCAATACTGAGAGGATTACTCAAATAACAGGAAGTTCACTGAATCCCTGTACACTCACAGTATTACAAACATGAAGTTTGTACAGCAAGAAAGAAATTTATGCCATGGGAAGTGCAATAAGAAGAGATCCAGCTGGTGGTAGACTCAATCAGATTCATAGAAGGGCAAAAGTATAGAACCTTGGAAGACCATATACTCCAGTCCTCTGGAATGAAACTAGTCAATGGTCTATACTAAGATCATTGTGAAAGCTTTTGTCTAACCCAACCTAGAAACCGCTGGTGAGGGATACTTCCCAACTTCCATGGGAGAACAATTTCAGTGCTTTAACAGCCAAAAAGAAGTCTTCTCTTATACCCAGTGAGATGATTTTGGCATAATTTAAGCTAATTTATGTTTGTTCTTATCCCATCAGCCCTGAAGAATTACTTATCATCATCTTCTTTACAATAACATTTTATAGCAACTGAATGGAGAAAAATGTTTTTCATCTTACAGGGATCAAGTAAAAGGAATAATTACCTCCCACATCTTTGTCAGCTCCTGTGTGAATGCAACCCCAAGAAAAATTTGCCTGCTTGGCTGCATTGTGAGATTTTTTCTCAGTCATTCTTAGTCTGTATGCATACCTTTTTTTTTTTTCTTTTTGTGGTATCCTGTAATTAAAATCTTGCCCTTCTCTGAATAACACCTTGGTACTGGTTGTATCATTTCATTGTAAATGAAAATGTTAATAATTTAACTTTGGAGTCTAAGGAACAGTAGAAACTATGATAAGTTTGCAGGGATGTCCGTGTGCTTAATCTTTCTTTCTAAAACAGACCTGCTCTTCTCTCTTAAGAATGTAAGTTTCCCACTGTGCTGGAAATTACTCAGCATAAAGTGTTATAAAAATCAAGGGGTAACTCTTATTGTTGCAAAACTTTTATTTAAGGCTGAACGAATACTCAGATGCTTCCAACTTATTTATTTATAAAGGAAGTTTATTCACTAATACCAGAGGCATCAGCTTCTGTCCTCCTACTTTGAGTAAGCTTAAGAAAATTATTCTAATATATAGTCCCACAGGAGATCATTAGCCATCTTCACAAATGGAAACTTCTTAAAGAAAGAAAAAATATTTTAGACCTTCAGTAACTCAGAGATTTCAGGTTTCAGGAAGAACCCATTTCTGCATCCAGAATCTGTAGTGGTATAGAAGTAGTCACCATGAACATGTAGTCACTGTGATTTCAGTTGGAGGGAACCTATAGCTTCAATACTTCAATTTCAAAGTTTTATAGAACTTGCTGCATCTTCTTTAGTCTCCCATTTTTTCTAAATTGCAGGGTAGTAGTATAAAAAACACAGCAGAAAAGGGAAAAGAAACCCAAGAATTAAAATGATAAAATAAGATTCTATTCTTATCCAAAAGTGTTTTGTTTTTTGGGGGTTTTTTTAAGTTACAATGTTAGAAAAGTCTCTAGACTTGTTAATATAGAAAAGCTGGTTAATCAAGAAGAGGAATGAAAGTGCATGGCCTGAAAATTGTCTGAATTACCTGTATTTTATGGCAGAAACAAAGAGAAAAAAATAATTAAAATCTTATGAACCTCCCCCCATGTGTTCTATATGCTCAAGTGTGTTTTCGTGCCTCCTTAATCATTTTGCTCTCAACTCAATAAGTAATGGCTGTCTAGAAATCAGAGGACCCCATGGCAATTAAAAGTGTGGTACACAGACAGGCTTTAGGGTTCATGAGGCCGCCTTACTGCTAACCAATGAATGTCATGTATTTTCAAATCAAATCTATTATTCAGTTAAAAATCAACTATAAACGTTTCTCCTGAAAGTAGAAGGAATGTTTTGTAATCAGTTGTTCTGCAAGATATTTTAAGATGGTTTGGTAGATTTTCCTAGCTCATGTGCACTGCAAGTCTAATAATGTACTCTAGGCTTTAAAAATGGGATTTACCTTCTGGCAGAATTTTGTTTTGTGTATATACATCACTATGATTTAATAAAAATCTCTGTGATACACCCCTGTGGCATTCCTCACCACAATATAGTCTTGTTGTTACAGAAATGAAAAAACAGAATAGAAAATAAAGCTCAGGAAGGCCCGAAAAATAGGTTGCTGTTGTGTGAAAAATGGTCTGTCCTCTGTGGCAGCCTGGTATAAGACACGGAGCTGAGTGGTATCTCAAGCTTTACTTTCACAGACTAAAATCAATCAAGAAAAAAAATCATGTAATAAACATGATCCAGGATGTGAATGAACAGATAATTTAAAGAAAAAAGTGAAAGATTTCTTAACTGTTCTGTTCCTGAGAATTTATTTCTTTGTGTGTTGTTCCCCCACTGGCCTGCACTGCTCTCACCACTCCTTCTCCAAATGAATGTGAACAGAAGGAGGGAGAAGGAAATATTGAATCTAGCCCACAAACTTGAATTCAGTCGTTGTGCCAGGTAGACATTTGCCTATATCCATGTGACCATTTATACCTATGTCTGGATGGCAACACTTGTGATACGTGGGCAAGCAGGAAGGTAGAAATGCAAGCATGGATGGCAGACTGAAACCCAAAATATGAAATGGATCATATTTTGATCTCAGGCTCAAAACAGGAAGGGTTGACTGTTCTGGGATGAGAAACAAACCCAGTGAATATATATTGAGCGATGTTGTAAAAGCTCTAGATTTCATGACATCCGCCACATGCAATATCTGATAGATAAAATGATTTATGGAAACACATTATATGTTATGATTGATATTGCAATAGTATTTTATCTTTATGTAACCTCCTGATTCCTCAACCACTATAGAAAAGAGAAAGGCTTATCCATGCAAGTAAAAATGTTACAAATCCTGAGTGTCATTTAACATGCTATTCCACACACAGAACACTAAGCTTTAAGAAATTCTAGTAAACAGCAGTATGTTCAGTGAAACTCCTGGGATCAGTACCTAATGATCTGACGTAGCTCAGCAGCTGATGTGCTGCTGATATCTGAGCAGCTGACTCATATCTAGCCTCAATCAGATCACTCTGTAGCCCAAAGAGAGAATACAGCTTATAAAAGTCTCGGTTTGTGCCCATGGGATGTTTTTGATAGGCTGCATTTCCTTCAGTTCTGCTCAGCTAATGGGGAAACTTTCAAATATAGTAATATTTACTATATTCACTTCTCAGTAAGAAATCTGCTTTTCACTCATTTTCGATATGTTATCTTAGAATTCCATAGCTGCTTTGAAAAACCAAAGATAACAAGGAGAAAGGGGGAAAGTTTAAAGATCAGAGCTTAGAATTACCTATAGAAACCTTACTATTGGTGTTAAGAGCATTAATCCCATAGGACGTTTTTCATTTTCACCAGAATCCAATTTTCCAACATTTTTTTAGTCAAAAACTTTAACTGTCCAGGAAATGCACTGTTATGCTGCTGCCTAAACAGCATTAACAGATTTAAAAATGAATACATTTAGTTTCTTTTTAAGCTGTCATTCTCAGTGACACTGCTATAGTATATGGTTTTCATTTAATACTTGGCCTGAGCATGCTGTATTCCTGTGGCATATTTCAAATCATGACAGAGGCAAACAGCACAGAATGCAGGAAAGGTTGTATAGGCCCAGTAGAGAAAACATATGGATAACTCTTATTTGGCTCGGACATTAATGAAATCTCAAGCTTTGCCAGCTATTGCTTCATAGAATTCTTGATCTGACATAAACACGTGGATGAACATGTCTTCAAAATTCAAAAGCCTGCTTTTACAGATGTGGGAGTCAGTGCACCCCCACTGCCAGAGCAGTGGAGGGGGCACTGAAGAGATCAGCCCTATTACAGCCTATGCTCCCCTGTTAGGGGAAAGAGAGAGACCTCCTCCCGAGAATCCCTGTGTTTCTCTGTATCCTGGTTACCTACTGGACTCAATTTCCCAGTTGCCTGTTGACCTGTCTGTCTTTCCCTGCCAGACATCCCACTTCCAGAAGGTTCTGTTCTACTCACTATCCCATTTGTGCTCCCCTCTCAGTCACTCCCCCAGATTCTTCCCATTGTTTCCTACACTCTTATGCCTCCCTTGTCCAGCCTCCAAGCCCTCACACGACTGGCTCTGAGTGTCCTCTCCACCCCCGATCAGCCGCGGCATAAAAAAGCCGTGCTTCCTTTGTCCTCTGTTCTTTGGCCCTAGTACCCTTTAAGAGACATTATTAAACTATCTTGGAACACTGTTCCGAAGAAACCTTCTTGTAACTTGTCAGTTTAAAGGCTGCACTGCAAAGACCGCAGGGGCAGCCGCCGTGAGCGAAGGATCTAGCAGGAGCCGCCCCGAGCAGGACTGCTGCTGCAGCCAGCCTGAGAAGCGCCGTAGCTAGCTGCCACACCTGTGCAAAGCAGGACTGGCTGGCACAGCCTCGCAACAGCGAAGGCGGCGGGCGGCAGCTGCGGCAGGTGCGGCGCAGACAAAGGCACCACTGCTGCGTCACCCTCAGTGAAGCTGGAGGCGCAAGCGGGCAGTGCCAGAATCGCGGAGGCGCTGGCGAGCCTGCTGAGGCTGCGTTCAGCATCTCCACCACCTTAAAGATGCTCCCAGATCCAGGTGGTAGCAGAACCACCGTTTTTCCCCATGGAACCATCTGCTACATACAGAGAAGAAAGTTTTGCAAGATACATTAAAGTAAATTTTTAAAGAGCTGGGAAGAGTGTGAGCTAATCTGCTTAATGTGAGGATACACTATTTGTAAGTCTCAAGTTGTTCACATGTTGGAGTCCTATAAAAGATAGACCAGAGGTGAAGTGATAAACAGAGAGTGGAATAGCTTTCTAGATAATTCCTCATGGCTTTTCACAACACTAATTCTGATTTCATATAATTCCATTTTCCAGAAAAGAAATCAGTTTCCTTCTGAAAGTCCTTTCTTTTCCAGTGTGCATAGAAGTGATGAAGTAATTCCTAACTATATATACAGAAGCATGTTTCCATTGTAACTCAGCCCATGTCTATGTACAGCTATCAGAACAGCTGCTGACTGCATGCATAATTCTGTGATAGACAGAATGCCTTAATGCAGCAATGCCATTACATACCAGGTAATATGGCTGAGGATGCAAACATGAGGAGTTTGAGATACACATCCTCCTGGAACTGTACCTAGTCATTAGTATAAATAATTAGACAACACATACTAAGGATCAAGTGTATTGCTCTGTCACAGTTCCTGGAGCATTTCCTGTCACTCCTCCGCTACAGGTGAGCAGTTAGCAGATACTGTGCACTAAAGGACAGGTTAGATGAAAACTGCCTTGGCTGATAAGCAGAGGATTAGGATTCAGAAGGTCAAGTTTAATGTCCAGATCTGCCACAGATTAGCTGATATAGGGAGGATAATTCAGATAGCTGTTTTATGCTCCATTTTCTTTACATGCAAACTTAGGACACTATTACTGTGGGTAAAACACCCTGTTGGGTCACTTAGACACAATGATTCATGATTGTGCATGCTCAGAGCACCAGAGAGAGGACAAGGAGTTGAAAGGTGTGTTACATCCGCGCTACTTTACCCTTTAACCTTGGAGTGCTTTCAGGGACTGTGTTGGCACCACACATTTGAGGAAAGCTCTAGAAGCTAAGCAGACTGCATTACAGTCTTCAAATTAATTTTTTCTGCCCTCTCAGTACAGAGCAGATGCAATAAATTGTATATCCCTTTCCATTTTCAATGCACAGCTGAAGTTATAATGCCATGTTCATATTTGCAGTATGTATATCTTTTTAAGCTTCTAACTACTGCAAAAGGGTCCATCAGTAGTGATGGAAAACTTGAAAAAAAATCCTGTAGAAGTTTACATTTGTATATCTGAAAATGTTGCAAATTTCCAAATATTCTAATTTCTATAGTGAGCTGTAAAAAAGAAAACAACTCTCCCACGCACTGATGCTGACTCATGCACTGCAGGATTACTGAGGCATTGCATCCCTGGAGGAGTATTCAGTTACTCAGGGGAAACTGTAGGATAATTGTCCCTCCCTTTTCATGACCATTCATGAAAACGCCTACTGAATCCTTTGCTGCTGCTGCAGGCAAACTCTCTGAGCTGTGTTCTGGCAGGAAGATACTCCTCCTCTTTTGCTTTAACATTTTGATCTTCAGAAATGCAAATGGTCTGAGAAACCTAGTGAGCTTTCTATCTGTCCAAAATCTAAAGAAAGACCATGTCTATTGCTTTTGGCTGCTTCAGACAGAAGGCTGTAAAATAGTTACTGCAGATTGCTTTTAATTTACTGTAGACACATGCTGACTGTTGAGTTTCCAGTGTGCAAGTGTGAGCAATAGGAAGACAACAGTGAGAACTGAACCTTGCCTGTTGCAGATGTATGTCAGATATTAAACAGATATAATTAGGCTATTAATTACCATGGAATGAGTTTGAAATAAGTGTTAGCTTTTATTAAGGTTTTGCTTAGTCAACATGAAGAATTCAGACTTTCATGAATTGCAAAGTGATTTCTGAGGCTAATGATAATTAGAGTGTTGAAAGAAAGGGTAGCCCATTTCATTTAAGAAAAATAGAAAGGAACAAAAGGGTTGACTCCTGGAAATTACTTCAAAAGTCAGTCTTTGAAACATGCTATGAAATGCTCACCACCCTTGTAGAATTCAATCTGAACCTCCCCTCAACCTAGTTTTATGGTTGGTGTATGTTAAGGGCCCAACACCACAAGCATTTGTACGCATTATTATCTTTACATAATCAAATAAATATTTAACAATCACGTTAATAATCTGTACAAAATTTTTTCCTTTCTCTAAATGCTGAAAGATAAGGAACTATCTCTATAGCATAAAACTAACATTTAACTCCCCAGATAAAATAGATTTTCATCAGTGCTTACAGGTATTTAATATGTGCTTAAAATAGTGCAGTCAATTTTACAGAAAAGATTAAGTAAATACTATTTCTTATGGCAAAACCATATTTTCTTAGGGCAACTGTTTCCTTAAACACACCGAGTTTAGGGTGATTTCAAAACTCACGAATATTAGACCTGAAGGTTGATTCCAACACTCTGAAGAAATCTCTGCTGTCTTTTGTGCTTGTGCTATGTACAAATCCATCCCATTCCCACTCCCTGTCCCCAGTCCCTTGCTCTCAGGTAAGTGCTGTGGGCATGGTTTCCCCTTTTCCCCTTTGTGCTGCAATGCAGCCAGCATCTTCCTTCCTGCTCAAAGACCTTGTCTGACATTGAGGCACCTCGGCTGCGAGCTGAGCCGCTGCCTCCTCTACTCCTCACCGCTGCTGACTCCGATGATCCCCGAAGAACCTTTGAGAAACATCATCAGAAACTGATGATCCAGTTTGCCTTAGGCCCTTGCTCCGCCAAGCAGCGAGGCACAGGCTTGATTTTAACTGCGATTGCAGTGAAATTTGTTCTGTGTTTGCAGTTAATAGGTGTATTATTGAGTCATGAGGATCAGGCCTCAGTGAACATGCCCTCACTGGCCTCTGATGTTGCACTTACTGGGAACTGAAAATTGTTTTGAAACTGCAGTATTATTTCTATCCTACTCAGTTCCAAATAAACAAGCTTTCACTACTTGTTGTGATATATCTATAGAAAAGCTATCAACTTCTCTCACAGAATCATTTTTTTAATGTCTTATTTTTATATCTCAGTATATATCTCAGTTTATATCTCTTGGAAAGGTGTAAGTAGTAGTAATTGTGCCATGAAATTAAGGGTATAAATAAAAAATACCTTAATGAAAGCCTCATTTTTGCACAAAAATTCTTTTAATTGGGAAGCCATTTTTAATTTAAGAAAGTAATCTTCTGAATAATGTTTATCAATATCTAGACAGCTTTCTCCTTTTCATTACCAGAATGCTCAAAACAGTCAGTGTTCTCCAGAGGAGAAAATGAGGGGCTGCTATTTCAGAAGCCATCAGATCTCCTCCAGAAGACAATTAAATACTTATTCAAAATTACAGACCACTATACTGAAGTCAATAGACCACTGTCCTTTATATCAGCTGGAAAAGTGAAGTATTTGCTGCTCTTAAGGATTTGTATCCTTCCCTGTTCTTTAAGCTCCATAGTATGCCCAGGCCACTTTTCATCAAAAAAATTTACTTTCTTCTTTAATCTGTTGTTTTAGAAGGCATCTAAGACACCTATTTTTTCTATTATTTATGTGGTATTAACAACTGTAACATTAAGAACTGTAGCATTATGGAATAAAACATATTAGGATTCTCTAGGATTGTCCAAAATGAACTCTGGTCTTCCTTGCTCCTTTTTGCTTGAATATGCACACTGTTGTTGCCCTATTCTGTCCCTTTTCTCCCATTCCCATAGTTGCTGTCCTTATGGCATGGTAAGTATTTCAGAAGATTACAGCTGACCAGACTAGAAGGTCACCCTTAAAATATAGCCTGTGAAAATTACAGAGAAGTGTTTTTGTGCACCAAATTAAAGAGGAAGACTGGCATTCTGATTTAAAAAGAGACTACATTTGACTGTTCTTCACACCACACTTGAAATTCTGTCATAACTATAATTTTCCTCTGCTGAATAAACCATGTGCTGGATGTCAGCTCAGAGTTCAACTGCATCTAAACTTTACTCTATCTTGAATATTGAGTTTTTAATCTTTTGTCCTGCTCTAAAAGCTGTGCAGCATCAGCTGTGTTCATGATGTGATTGAAAGGTAAATTCTTGGCTCTATGAAACCAATGGGGATTTTGCCACAGGATTCTGCGGGGTTAAGGTTTTGCCCAATCTGTTTCATACATATCCCTTCTGTTTTGTTCTATCCTAAATACATTCACTGCAGCTTTTAGATTTAGCTCTCAGATGAAATTCTTTATTGCCTTTGTCAGATAAAAGTAAATACGTGCATTTTAAGCTATACAGTGTGATGCCTTTGAACTACTTGAAGAACAGCAAAGGACAAAGCAGGGGAAAAATCTGGGTTTGCTTATCTATTAAACTTTAATGCTAAGTATCAGTTTTATTTTCCAGACAAAATTGTGTTATCACTGTAAAAGTAAACAGGATACTTTTAGAACTGTATAAAGTATAGGTATTCATTTTCTGAAGCATTCCATTATGCAGCTCTTGCCTGAAAAACTTTCTGGGTATATCTTTGTGCAATGGTCTAGCCTTTGTTCAAAGCCTTATTTGTTAATTTTTCTGATTAAAGCATCAAATTTAGCACAAAACCAGCTCAGTTTCTCTATAAGTTACTTTGCTCTACCCTGTGTTTAGAAATGAAATTAAATTGTCTTGATTTGAGTGTTAAGGCACAGCTGCTGTCTCCTTCTCAGCCTGAAGAAGGAAAGAAAAAAATCAGCCTACCCTACCTAAAGCAGAAGGCCTAGCATGCCTTGCAGCAAGCAAAGCAAGTGCTCAGAAATGTGTTTTTCAGAAAGGCTGCTCAAAAATGTACAAGAATTGATGGAAATACAAAGAAAAGAATAGTGAGTCTGCACTCAGATTTGTTGGTGGGGAGGGGGAGGTAGGGAAAGATACATTCTAATTATCTCAGCTGGAGAGCTGGATGTTAGTTCAATATCTCTTGAAAAACTTGTTTGAAAAGCAAGAACACATCACCTGTGGGAGCCTGAGAAAGGGACCTGCCAGCCATGCTATGGCTGGGGAGCAATGTGAACCTTTCCTGGTGCAGTGTGGGCTGTGCTGATATCCCTTGTGGGAAGGATGAGCTACAGAAGCAGAGACCTATTGTGGTCTCTGCTTCTGTAGCTTATCCCTCTCAGACAAGGCTGGATGGTGCCTGAACTGACTGTTGATTCCCTTGGGGAAAGGAACTTTACTCACCTTCTGTACTTTAAAGCAGAGCCTGTAGAATGCAGAAATAGCTGGTGACAGAGGAGTAAAGATGCTATTCTAGAAGCAAAAAGCAGCAGATGAGTGTGCCTTGGACATCTGTACATGTCTTTACCACTCAGCATTGTCATGAGACATGTGCAGTGCTGTGGGAAGGTTGTAAACTAACCTATTTTTGTCACTTTGCTAGTTTTTCTTATCATTAGGCCTTATTTCAGTGAGCAAGCTTTTAGTGGGCTTTTCCCCCTGTAAGTAGGATCTTTTTCACCAGTGCTCCCTTGGTTTCACATTTCAAACGGATAATACAGTGGCATTAACATGTTATCTGATGACAGAAGAGATGTACTAACACACCTACCAGGCCAAAGTAATTGGTGTACAGGCATACACAAGTCAAAAATATTAAAGTTGTAAGAAGACAGAAAGAAAAGAGAATAGAAGAATCTACAGCATCATCCATGCTGCCATGCCATTAGAAAAGCTGTAAAATCTTACACTATACAAGTAATTTGGGTTTATTTTATTAGCTGTGCATATAGTACTCTTATGGCAGAGATGGTGTGATAGCAAGTCATGCATAATGCAAATGAAGTGTAGGTGTCCAGTATCTCTCATTGCATTCTTTTGCTCAGTATTTTTTAAACATTTTGTATTTCATTTAATTTCATTTTCTACAAATTGAAGAATCTTGCATTTTGCAGTATGTATACACACAGGGTGAGGAGAGATATACAAATATTTATAACATCAAAACTGCACATGCAAATACTTGCCTGGTTTCTCAGTTTGTGCATTCAGTGTCTGAATTTAACACTTATGGGTATCAGCTTTGGTTTACTAGGGTCTGTTTTTAGCTATTTAAAAAGTTAGAAAGAGCTTAGAGGCAGAAGAAATGACCATTCAACTCTCATCAGAAAAAAAATTCTGTAGAACAGCCATTTTTCATACAACCTCAAAAAAAGATGTTGTTTTGTTCTTCTTGCTTATGCTACAGTCTTTGTGCTCTCTGCCAGAACTCTGAATAAATCTTACAACTGCAAGAGGCTGTGGGGTTCAGGTTCATTCCTCATGGCTGAGTTTCATATTGGCCGTGGGAACACTCAGAAGATCACGTGAGACTGATGCTCGCCTTTTGCAGCAGTTGTGGCCCTTTTCCTCCAGTCCTTCCTTTCTCTGCCAACACTCTATTCCCTACCTCCCCTCAAACATTTCCTCTATGTATTTATCACTCTTGTCTTCTTGTGGCTGTATATGCAAACAGTTGTAGAAATGGACTTGACATTTTGGCCTCAGAATGGACAGGTTTGCGGGCATTTCCATTTCCCTTTGCTGAAGAGATGTGAGGAGGTAGCTGAGAAAATTTTGTTTTCTGCTTTCACATGTTATGTGCTTAAGGGCAGTGGGTTTGGCATTTCTAGAGAGTAGAACTGTTACAAATAAACCTCACAGAGACAAGGGAGAAGTGCTCTTTATGAAGTTGAGATTCAGTTAATGAAGGCCTTTGAAGATTAAGATGAAGGCCCTGAGTACAAAGAACCAACAATAAAAAAAGCTTCATTTCCTCTAGCCATGTGTTGGAAGGCTCATCCAAGGCACTGGGAGGTGCCTCAAAGTTTTGAAATGATAACAATCCCATTTGCATGAACCCTACATGTTTCTAATGCAAAAAGAATTCTAGCCCTGTTCTAGTAGTTATGGATGTTTTCTAGGAAATCAGGCTAAAAATAGTAGCAGGTAGTATTACATCACTGCAAGATAAAGTCTCCAATCAAAACAAGTTATGTCAATGCTGATTTTTGTCAGCCCTGGTGAATATTTAGGGTTAATTCTGTATCACTGAGATGTTCTTGCTGACTTAGCTATGAAGGGACAAGAGTCACTGACAGCACAGGAAGAGAAACATGCACATACCTGTAGAACAAATTAGTGGTCTCTACCATGACATTTATGCACTACCTACTTACAGCTGTGCAGATGGAGAGTTAACTATGGTGTTGAAGTCCCACGTGTGGTATGCTCTGTTTGCAAGGAGTCTGGACTTGCTGACTGAATAAATGTAATACCAGTGTTTTAATGTGTTGGGCTACATTAAAATTAGAGTGCAATTATTGTGCATAGCTCACTGAATCCTAGGAACAGTGAGGTCTGAAAAGAGGCTCAGAAACTACTTAAATTCAGCTGAAACTAATGTCTCAAGTATTTAATCACGGAGAGATTAACAGTTTTATGGCTATAAAACAATAATTTCATGGGTTACTTGAGCAATCTGACAGTAACAGGATTTGATGTTACAGCTTTATGAGAACTTTTCTTCGCTTATCAGTACTATATTACAACATTTCTCATGTTAGTTTGATCACAATAGAGAATATTTCCCGGGAAAGTGGTTTCTTTGGTTGTTGTTCCAGTCTGTATTGTTTGTTCCATCCAATAATCTGACTATTCAGTAAGTATTTGTTTCATTTTTGTGGAATCCCAGCCAGATCTGTGTTTTCTGATGAACTCACAGCAATCTGCTTCACTGAAGACAATTCTCTGAGGGCTTCAGATGATTAGTTTTAGAGAATTCTTAGCTTGAAAAAATACTGTGTACCCTTGAACTGGTACTGCTGAAAGCTCATCCAAACACCCAAGTGCCTTCTCCTTCCCATGCTGGGACAAGTCTGGTAGCCTGCAGTTCCTTCTGGGCTCTTTCTGATCTCAAAAGCTGTCTCAGGGAAAAATAAAACAGCACCAGCTATCTACTCTAGGTAATTAGTTTATGACACATACTTTATAACCATCTGGAAATTCACTGTCTGTTTCACTGTTGCTGATGATGAATAGTGTATGTTACTCAGCTGAAGATTTTAGTTTTCTTCCTGATTCTGCAGAACTGTAGAATTTCACTAATATACAAGTGTTTAATGTCTTCCTTTTTCTTTTTTTTCCCCCCCCAGTGCACAGGCAAGCAATAATCACAGATTCTTGGATCCAGATTAAAGGAAACTCTTCTTTTAATTTCCTCCACTGCAGCTGTCCTGTGCTGAAGTCATCAACTATACCTAGTGATGAGTTCTTGCTGTGGGAGTGCTATCAGCTTTGTGCAAACCTCATGGAAGTTTCTGCTAAACGTTGCAGAGATCACACCTACTGTTCCTCAAAGTCTGACGGCCTCTCCCTTTCTGCTCCACTTCATCTTTGCTTAGGCTTTTGCAGAAAACTCGTGAGATTCATAGGGTTTGTGAAACTAGGGGAGAGTTCACCACTGTTGCTGACAGATGCACTTTGAAATACAGATAACAGTGTATTAAAAGAAAGCATTCCCATCCTGCATAGTGGTGTTCTACCAAGCAGGGAAACAGCCCAGTGGCTATGGATAAATCAGAATAAAAACTCATTTTGCACAGACCACCAAGGTCATCTGTTCTTGGTCTGAGCTGAAAGAGAGGGGTTTTTCCCCATTGAATACTGGCTGAGTGTAGTATTAGTTTCTCTGTGTCCTGGTTTCAAAGACAGGTATCTGCCAAAGAAGGCAGAAGCCTCCCTTAGAATAGGAAATGTAACCCCCTTCCCTCTGAATTAGTATAATTTTGAAACTAAGGGGCTTTCAGGCAATGATATAAGAAAAGGAATAGCAGTTCTTTACTAACATACATATAACATACATATATATATATATGTGTGTGTGTGTGTATATAATGAAGCAGACAAACAACAACAATGGTAACCACAATAAAACAAGAACAGAAAAAAACTAGACCAATGAACAGTTTAGCAGTTCCCCCTTGATGCAGTCACAGTCACAGCCAGTCAGGGAGCAAGCTGGGAAGGCAGGGATGAGCGAAGTTCCCGAGTGACAGAAGCTCAGCAGCTGAATTGGAAACTGCGGGATGTCCCAGGCAGGGGTGAGACGGCTAGGTGTGGCAGGGCTGGCTCCTGGACCACGGCCAGGAGACGCTGGCTCCCTAGGAGGGGAAGGGGGCTCGGGGATCCCAAGTTTTCTTCCCTCAAGACACTGGAGCGTGGTGGTGAAGCAGGGTATTAGATAGGTCCCAGTGCAGCAGCCGTCATGAATGGAGTTCTACCCCCGACAGAAGCCGCAGCAGGAGACCAAAGCCTGCGGTGATGGCAGAGTCACCCCGGAGCTCCTGCCATCTCTCTCCCCTCCGGGAAAACCAAAAGTGCCGTGCCCCCCGCCCGTAGGGCTGTGTTTTTCCTTTTTTCCACTAGCCCCAAGTCCCGCGGCATTTCTGCCTGCCCCGGGGCCAGGCACTTGTCTTTTGGTTCTTTTGTCTTTCTCAATCACCCACCCATTATCACCCCTTAGCAACAAAAATGGGGAAAAATTCCTAAGACAGAGAGACAAACAAAAAAAAAAAAAAAAAAGAAAAAGTATCCCAAACCCTAACACTCTGTTAAACTGCGAACAGACTGTGCTGTCTGGCATGCAAAATGTTGGTAGAAAGCAGGAGAAAGGTTTTCCCAGCAGTGAGTTGCAGGCTATGCACCTGTACTGCGTGGACTGAGGCGGCTCAGGACCCTGTGTGACGCTTGTGTATGCTGGCAGTTAGGGAGTGAGTTTTATTTCTTGACCCTCAAGCCATTCCAACAAAAGATAGTGTTATAATGGCACATTCATATTTCGGAGCATCAGCTTGAAAGTAACATAATCTAAATGTGTAATGAGGGCCTGAGTGCTGTATATGCTGTGACTGTTGTTACTTTACATTGCAGGCTGCCATTAGAAAATAATAATCACAATTTGATTTTTTTTGAAATGTAGACAAGAAGTTGTGAATATGCAGCAAATGTACTGTAAGCAAACTTAAGACATGCAAGTAAAAATAAAAAAATCCAGCGCTCAAAATGTAAGTGCAAGGAAAGATGTGACAAATCAGATATCACTGGGAAAACCTTGGTAGGAATGTTTTTCCTGGATGTCCCATTCTCTATTCCTAGGAAAAGAACAGGCAAGATAGCAGAGATCAGTGGATTCCTAAAAATAATTTTCATTTTTAAGAGTTTTGAAGGCTTATCCTGCTACACAGACCATGTCAAAAGAAAGGAATCAGGCTTCCTTGTGGATCAGACACACTTCTAGCTGTAAAATGGGGGAGAGCTGCACAGCCTCCTCAAAAACTGTCTTTTCACACCCACTCTGAGGTTTTAAATGCATAAAACCAGCAGAGCTAATAAGGAAATTAATGAGGCTTAGGATTCATACTGTTTACAATGCAAAAATGCCCAAAGCACCGCCAGTGGTGGGAAACTGAAATGAGTTCATCATACGGCCAAATTGCACATTTTTCATAGGAGAGTGATGTAACTAAACTCACGCACGTGCAGGACATTATTCACAGGCTAGAGGTCCACATGTTCTACCAGAAACAGAAATTCTCACATTTGGCTTGTGTTATAAGTTGACAATTCCTCCTAATCTTAATTTTTACTGCCAGAAGACTATGATGTGTATTTATGAGACTCTAAAATTTCAGAAAAGGTGATTTTCCAGGAATGTGGTTAAAGAGAATTATTTTTGTCTAAAAGAAGAAGGAATTCAGCTTGCCATTTCTTGATAGTCTACAAATCTTAGCATCATGGGAATCTACTCTCAGACTATATTTCTTTCTGAGTAATTCCACACGTGTACATCATGCATGAACAGATATACGTATGTACATCTATACAGGTATATATGCATGTAGAAATGTATATAAGCAATACATGCACGTATGTGAGTGCATGTGCTTAAGGTAAGACTGAGAGATGTCTCCTGAGCCACAGCAAAGTTGTAGAAATTGTGTTGTGTAAACTACTGGTTAAAGCATTCACTACCTGAGTCATATTTTGCTCAGAAAACCATCACTATTTTGGCTTTTTTTCTTGTTTGGGGGCTGGATCAGATTTCTACTTGACATAGATTACACTTCCATTGTTGGGGGTTTTTGACACTCATACAACATGAGCAATTTAGCTGCTATCTGATGGAAGAGAGCTTGCAGCTGTGTAGACCCTATTTTGAAAGCTTTTTGGGCTAGGCTGAAGTAAAGAAGGACACTCATCCATACACTGCCCTAATGTCTTACCATTATAAGCAAGACTTGAAGGATACTGGAAGTCTCATGAAACATTTTTAGGAAGCTGACAGTGTAAGAAGCAAGTTTTTCACCCATGTATCCATTAGAATCAGATCTAAGCCAACCTCCTGCTCAAAGCAGAACTAAATCTGAAGTCAGACTGTATTGTCCAGGGCCATGACCAGTCATGATTTGGAAATTTCCAAGAGTGGAAGTTCCACAGCCTCTTTGAACAAGCCTATTCCTATTGTTGCTTCACAGCAGTCAAGGACTTTTTTTCTTTAGCTTTAGTCAGAATTTCTCTTGCTGCAGCCTGTAATTGTTGTGTCTCCTTTCCCTGAGCACCTCTGAGGAGTCTGTTTTTTCTTTCCTTTGGGTAACTTCCCACTAGTCATTAAAGACAACTAGATCTCCCCTTAGACTTCTCCATATTGAACAAGTCCAGGGCTCCTAATTTCTTTTATGCATTTATGTCAGTCACCTAATCTCAGTGAATCAGTGCCAAGTGTTTGCAGTTTATTCATTTCTCTCTTCTACTGGCAAGTCCAAAACTTAATGCAGTTTTCACTAGAGTTGAAACACTGAAATTTCATTAACCACCCAGATGATATAAGGGCAGAATTAATAGCTATGTAAATCAAATATCAGGTTGAAGGTGTAACAGACATTAGCAGTTTCTAGTAGTGAGTCAACATATGTTTTTGAGACTCTAGTTCAGTATGAAATCTGAGATCTCACAAGAGGTCAACATCCAGATAATATAAAAGAGAAATTTTTATAACAGAAACTCCTCTTTCTCTGTTGGTGGTTTGTGCTAAGCTATTTTTGTTCCTTGCAAGATGACTGTTTCATACCTTGGTGATTTCAAACAAAGTGCTATTTAAAATTGAAATGTCAACTTGACTGGGAAAAAATGATCCAGAAATCACTAAAAGGAAAAGCCTGTGTCAGATTTTTTTTTTCCAGTCTTTCCTAGAATGTTGATTCTCCTTCTAAATTCTGTATAGGTTGGTGGTATATGCAAAAGGCACACAGGGGCATGTAGACAATTTCAAGAGAGGAACTCAAATTTGATGCAGCAGCATCTATATTTTAGTGTAACTCCCTTGACAATTGTTAAGATATGAACAATTTCATGTTCTAAACTTCCCTGGTGTTTTTCTCAACTTTCTGGCATAATATGCACTATTATGATGTGGAAATACAGCAGTGCACTGACCCTTGGTAAGCACATTGCTGGTTGACTTAAAATACAGTTGCTAAGTGGAGCAAAGATTTAACTTTTTAAGTAGTAATCCTTGTCTCAAATATAGTCAGAAATGCCAATATAATCTTTACAAAAATAGCTATCCTCTATAACTTCAAGAGGATTATTCAACCATTCAATAATAAATTTAAAAAATGTTATTCTGTCACCTACTCAGCATTCCACTCTTACCCAATTCTGACAAAGACAGATGCTGATGTTGATTTTGGTCTGACTGTTACGTAGGACACTGGTGCCACTAAGCCACACATGCACACATGCACGTTCTGCAATTTTACTTTGGAATATTTCACATTGTGATATCGACACAAAACTCATCTCCTCACGTCTTAAATTGTATTTATGAGGTTCTGTCTGGGTAATAACCAACAGAGTTAATGGGGGAAAGGACCCTCTTCCTCCTTTGCTCAGGAACACGGTTGCAATCTCCTTGCACTCTGGAGAGAATAAGTCAACCAAAGGGAGAAGGAGAAGCGTTAGGACTGCAATGCATCTTTAAGGTTTGTTTTTTCCTGCTTTGTTCCAGGAGATTTTTGTCACAGGAAATGGAACAGTCTCTGCAGTCAGAAAGATATGGACACACCATTATGACTGGCTTTCTATGGGAAGAACTGATACACAGAGGCCAGTTGTGGCTGGACCCTTCTAAACTCCTCATTTTTGTAGGAGTCCTAGATGGAAGGGCATGTCAGTCACTGCCCCCGCTGTCACAATAAAAAATGAAGTAAACATGAGAAAGAAATAATCTTTGGTGTGTTTGCAATATATTTTGAAAGGTCCTATGAGGTTATGAGCATTATCTGGAAAGCCAGCTGTGCTCTTCACTCCTCCCTCTTCTCGATAAGTCCCTTCCTCAAATGGAGGACAGGTTGAACGTTGTTTACTGACGTTTTGAACTTTATCTGCTGGTTTTTATCTCTTCTGCCACGCAAAATATGTACATGAGAACCTTAATTTCTGCACGTTAGCAGCAAAAACAGTAAAAAGAAGAAACAAGTCTTTCATTCAGCTGTTCTCAGACTTAAATGCTTATGAGTGATTACAGTCCAGAATATCAGAGCAGGGTATCAGTGTAGAGCACACACCCCTTCCTTCAACAGAATTAAAGACCTGGTTGGTGCAGTGTTTTTCCCAGTGTTCATGGTGCAGGATGTCTCCTGTGTCAGTTAATGCTACACATCCAGTACCAGGTTGCTGCTGTTATTGCTGCTGATGTAGCAGCAACCCACGTAATGAGTGAGGCTGTACCGTGGTAGGCACTTCACACAGACAGAGAATGGTCAGCCTCAGAAAAGTTACACTCAGGACCAACAAACCAGACTAAAGAAGGTGAGACGGTAAACAATGCACAAGGAATAGAAGACCCATGAACCTAGCTCTCCTTGCAGGGTCACGCCCCTGCTGGTAAAGTTTCCTCTCTCCTGCTTCAACCTCCACTTTGTGATCATATGGTGAATCCAGGCAGTGCCCTGTTATATCCAAAGGGCATCTGGAGGTCACAGTGAAAAAGAACTCACATCCTTCAGTTCTCCAGGCATGCTGTCCTGGCACTTCCTGCACAGCCATGGCTGTTAACCAGCTCATGTGCTCATTGCTGGCGGGGAGCTTCCAGTTGTTTGTGGAGCTCAGCTTTGCTACAAGAGCATAAAGGAGCCATCATGTTTGTGACACCCCTCTCACTTGTACGGATATATCTGACTTTCTTATCAGATGAATAATAAAATTAATAAGTGTTTTTTCTCTTAATAATGAATGCAACTAAGATAAACATGTAGTCATGTTTTTACCTTATATTAATTTTTAAGTATTTAAGGTTTACTTTCTTGACCCAGCAGCACAGTTTGATGCTCTTACAGACATGAAATAATCTAGATCCATGGAAAAATAGAACTGTTGCTCAGAACACATGCACTGGGATCAGTGACTCTTGCAGCTGAACAGGAAATATAATGTCTAATTTTTAGTGCCTAACATGAGACATAATTTTATGTTAAGGACTGTAACAATCCCTCACAGTCAATGCATGACAGAACTTTTAATGTTATGCTTTAAGCAAGAAAGCCACCGTTTCCAAAGCTTTTAAAACGTCCCACAGCTTAAAACTATCTTAGGTACCAGAAACACAGCATTTTATGGAATATTGTTGGGAGAAGATATTTTCAGTTTTGCTATGGCCTTGATGAAGCCACTAGCCTGATGGATGAAAGCATTACCATTATTTGAAATAATACTCTACATAACATCATATAGACTGCAAAACACTCAACCATGTGTTATAAAAAAATCCTCCTTATGCTGACAAATCTACAATTGAAAGAGCCATGAGATAAGTTCAGAATTTTACTAGTGAGAGAAATGGTGGCATTTATATTGACAATTGGAATATTTTGGGAAAAGATTTGACATTACAAAGCTTAAAAAAAGCATATTGTATTTAGTGGACGTGAAACTTTTATGCGGATAGATATTGTGTTTCTTTTGGAGACAGACAAATATTTAAATTGTCCATTATTTGGAGGGAGGATATCCTCTTAACCAGATACCCAAGTATTTATAAACAAAAATATCAAGAAAATGTAGTTTCTGTGGGAAATGTTGGTGTTCCAATGTCAGTATCAAATTGACATTGCCCTTTATTGTTAAAAGGGCAGTCAGATACAGGGTTTTGGTTGCAGCTTATTGCAAAGGTTTGGTTGCATAAATTGCGTGCAGCTTTTGTTACTAATGTCACCATCATTAAAATCTGATTCAGTCCTACTTCTTTTAAAATGTCCAATTTTAAGAATCTAACGAGTTTTACCAACATGAACGAATCATTATTTTACTCTGTAATGTTTGCAGCCAGGTCTTTTGTTACAGTATCAAAATTTCTTCTGGTAGTTAAGAAATTTTGTTAGCAATTTAGAGGCACAGTGAAATCGATGGGACTCATGTTAAAGAAATTCAGGTTTAATAATTAAATCCTAGTAACTAGAGGGGAGGGTATACTTTACAAACATTTCTTCAAGGCCTATGGTTCTGTAATTGCTGTGCAGTTTTAACCCATTACAAGTTCTCTGAAGTTTTTACTCTATGCTGCATAACAACTGATGAGCTACGGTGTGTACTGCAGTGAACATCCTCGTGGCAGTGGGGTTCAGTGAGGCTAAGACATGTTTGTCAGGCCACTGCAACAAGTTACTCCGGCCTTACGCAGAAACCTTTCCTTTGGCAGGCTTCACTTAATGGCAAACTGCCTGGGTGGAGACAGCTGGGAGATGGCATTTCTTTACATTTCAAGTCAAGTAGCACTCATCTCTGCACAAAGGGTAGTTCTGGTAGTATTGAAGAGAGGAAAAAGAAAGAAGAACCATTTGTAAATTCTAAGAGCTTTTTCTATAACCAAATAAATTATTCTATGTGAATGAGTTCATAGCTCTGAGCACAGGATGTGCTGCATTAGATAACTCTGTTTTGTCCATTCTGCTGGATCAATAGCACTGAACACTGGGTCATGTATTATGCAGTTTATTCCTTCTTTCAGTCAAGGTCAGGTCAGTTAGTTTGGCAAGCATTTGAATGATATTTAATTAAAGCCAATTCAACAATTTCCTCATACTTTTTACCATTACCAAAAGTATTCTATTTGCTAAAAAAGTTACTTGGTTGGTAAAAAGCTGATATTCTTTAAAGTACTTTTGCCCTAAGGAGATCTCTTTTATATAAATTCCAGCTCAGTAGTTTTGAGTTTGTGCCTTATGGAATGTTGCGTAATTACAGAGGATCATCAATACCTTTAACTGCATTATTGTAGTTGCTCATATGTTAGGAAGTTTTCAGTTGCAGACTCTGGTGTAAAGGACACTAGAGCTTATGAAAAGGATTGTTAAAAATCATATGTTATGTATAATGTATAAGTGGAGATGTGTTCTTTCTCCTCCACTCTGCTGTATGTGAGAGTTCAATGCAAAGTAACAAAAGCTCCACCCTTGCTTTGGTGCAAGCTCAGGGAAAAATACATAAAAAATGTTCTGAATGTGCAAGTTTTCTCATGTCAGTGGGAGAATTAAGTAAAAAAGTGAGTGTTTTTGAAAATGCCAAGAAAAAGTAAAATTATAGAGGTATTTAAGATATTGAATTTAGTAATTCTGTTAGAAGGAATGTTGTACTTTGAACCTCAGGGTGTTATGTTTACATGCATCCACATGTGTGCACATGCTGCATCTAGTGTGGGCCGTAGAGATATAAAGCATATTTAACATCTTATTACGGAAACTTTAATTTTTTTTTTTGCAACATTATGACTCAGTGGTTCCTTCTGATGAGTTATTTCTGTGCTACTGCACATCTGTGATAATGCAGTCTTCTGATACTAGTCTCTACAACTTTATCATACTAAGGCCAAAAGACCTATCCTGCCCTAACACACAAATATTTTATTTATAGGACAGTAGGACAGAAGCCTTCCCATTCTTTATCTTTTATAACACTCCACATAATGTGGTATCAGGTAGGGGAGAACTTGAAGTTAATTTCAGCTCCATGGATAACCTTTGGCATGAGCACGTAAATATAAAGGCAGAGCTGAAACAAACAGTGGGATGCTGTAAGAGGGGAATAAACCCTCCTGCCAACATCTCTGAAGCAGCTGCCTCTCTTGAGACAGAATAAGTTAGCACTCATTAAGTTGGTTACTGCTATTTCCTTAGGGAGCCTGCAGCACAAATGACCTGAAACATGCAGGGTGTCACACATCCTTATAAAAATCCAGAGTGTCCTTACAGTCAGGCAAAGAAAAATTATCAGAGTCATGATTTCCACATTTCTACATGGCTTTTAGTGACTTCACATGAGGAATAAGTGTAGCTGAGCCAAATAACCAGAAATTCATTTTAATTTTACACCATGCTATCCCAACCTCCTGGTTATGCTACCAAAATATACAGGCTCATTTCTACTCTTGTGTAGCACTGAGAGTGGCAGAAAGTTGGTATCGAGGGACAAACTTTGACCTGTAGTGGTCCTGCCGTTGCCTCACAGAGAAAACCCAGGATTGCCCCAATATTGTCCCCAAACTGGGCCTCTGCTAAGAAAAGAAGGTCAATAAGGTACCCTAATACCTGCTCTAATCCTTGCTGAAGAAAAATAAAAAGCCCTATTGGCTTAATTTGATTTTTGACTTGGGTCCTCCTGCAGACAGCCTATAGTAACAGTCTTGAGATTGTTTAGTTATTTTTGCCACCTGAACCACTCTGATGTTTCTTGTGTAGCATCAGTGTATGTACCTGTGTGAAAAGGGGTAGCCTGAAACTCCCAGATATTGCACTTTATATTTCCTCTCTCTGTGCCAGAGGTGACAGCTTAATCTTGGGGAATTGGAGACATCACAACAGTTGTGCTTTCCTGGAATTAAATCCTAGAAATAAAAAACCAACCAACCAAACAAGCAAACAAAAAACAACCAAACCAAAATGCCAGAAGCAAGTAAAAATATAATTAAGAACTGACATTAATTTTTGCTGTGTTTCAACATGAAATGGCATAGGTTTTGGCTGAGATGAGGCAGCTGTGCTAAATGATGCCCTTGCCTGATTAAAAGTAAGGAAAAAAAAAATCTTTATTAAGGCTTTTAACCTTGCTTTTTAAGAAGATGGTATTAATATTTCCTGAATCAATGTTCTGTCTCCATGAATAGCTATTTCACACACTTTACAGAGATTCAACATTTCTATTTCTAGAAGCTTTAACAGCCTATCTCAGAACTTTAGAAATGATAGATAAAAGGGAAGTTTTCAAGGTTGCTTACTGTTTTGCAGGACTCAATTCTTTTACAGCATGCATTTTTTATTTATCAAAAACATAGTTGACATTGCCACAGAAAAAAGTGATGACTGAGAACTATATTTTTGCACTCAGGTTTAGTTCATTTTCTAAGTCATCTCTGTGAGTTCAGCTGCAGATTTTCTCTCCTGCAGCTTTACAGTACTGACATTTTACTGGGGTTCTTAGTGAAAACCTCATGTTCAGAGGTAGCATCACATTCCTGGAGAATCCTTTTCCTATAGTCTCAAATTATAAAGTCATCTCAGGCTATGGGGTCACACACTAGTTGTGCAGATCACAGCGTACCAGCAGCAGCAGTCACTCCCGTAGTGGAAAAAGTATATTCCAGTAAAATAAAAATGCCAGTCACTGGGAAGTGTGATTAGCAACAATGTACATGCAAATGGAGAGAGCAGATAAAGGACCCAGAGGACATCCCTGAAGAAGAACCAACAGCCAATGAGCATGTGCAGAAAGAAATATTCTTCCATATATCTGCCACTAATGGTATGAACTTCATATAATAAAACATCCTGGGAAGTGACAGAACCACGCAAGTTAATGTTGTTGTGGAAATGAACAATTTACTCTGAAAAATGTGTGTTTCTCATTCACAGTTTAAAAACTTCTCTTTTAAATAGAATAATCTTTTAAATAATGAACAAACAAGGCTGGTTTGCTGAGCTGTTATATAACACTACAGTATCTTAATTTGCAATTTTTCTGCCTTTACAGTATCAAAGGTGCCATCTACTTTTGCTTGTGTTTGTTCTTCGGTAGTTTATTACTCAACACTACAAAATAGCAATTTCTTTTCAGAGCACATCATAGAAAAAGTGAGGAAAATAAAAGGGTAAAATCTCCATGAGAAGGGACTAAGAGAGGGTGTTTTGCACAAGAAAGAACGTTCTGTTTCTGCATCTAGAACTTCATCATATGTAGTAAAAATGTCACTCTAAAAGCTCTTTAAGCCCTTCAGTGACAGATCAGAGCAGTGCACCACCAGATACATTACCTGCTCCCTGGCAGGAACAGACAGCAATGAGGCTTACACAGAAAGTGAGGTGACAAGACTGATTCGTATTTCCTATAGGAATACAAAGTGGACCTGTATGTTTTTCTGTCACACAATTTAAACTAAGTCCTACAGCAACTCCTGACTGTGTGGTGTGAAGAATTGCAGTGTGCAGTCCAAAAAATCAGGGAGTCAATTATTTTCACAAGTATTAACTGTGAGGTGTGTACAACTTAGCAAGGCTATGTCTTAAAAGCAACCCTAAAAGCTAAGTCTTAAAGACAGCTCAGTCTTGCTGGACCTTGAAGCTTAGCACAGAAGCAGTATCCTTAAAATGGGCAAACCTTGCAGAAAGCCTGATGCTCTGTTGTCCCAGGCAGTCACGGCTATAAGCCCAGACAACAGGAGCTTGCATCCCTTGAATACAAAACAAAGCTCAGTGTAATGATAAACTGGGCTCACTGCCTCAGAAATTCATCAGTGTAGCACATACAGCATAAAACACCACAGCTCCATAATCATGTATAACAAGGTACAGTGTTTGATTTCTAACAGATTAGCAGCTCCTACTACTTGTTTTCCACTTGCTGTATGAGTCTCGTCTGACCTAACTGGCTTTTGCAATAGTAACAACAGAGTGAGAGTCTGAACTCCAGGGATCTGTTTTAACAAAACAGGATTATGATTTCCGTGAATCTTGGTTGAAAGCTTCAGATATAAACAGCATGTGCAGATGAACTGTTCAAAAGCAAACCTTCTTTTGGTAATTGCTTCTAGTAATGAAAGAAAAGGAGAAGAAAATGATGTGATATAGATGGCAAGGCATCCACAAGCAGAATGTTTCTCTCAGGTATTATCAGCCAAAGTTGTGTAGGTACTTCATCCTAGAAAGACCAATATAAATAATTTGTGTATGAAGCCACAGCTAATATTGAAGAGTTTAACTGTTATTTCCCAGCTCACTGCTGGTAGTAAGCAGCTAGACTTTCACCTCTCAGATGAGGCCTTCAGTGGGGTCCCCAGCCCCCTGCCTAGTGCAGATGTGCTCTGAGGCAGAGCAGGCAGGACAGGAGTCACTCTTTTCCCTATGCTGTGCTACCAGTACTATCCTTTCTGAGGTATTGTAGCTAAATTATAGAAAGAACTGATGCCAGATTCAGAAGCATCAAGCCCACCAGAAAGCCATGGGAGTTCAAGGTCTGGGTATAGCCAGAATTTTGTGCCTCAGGGTGGAAAGGGGGTTCAGATAGATTTCTTACAACTCCTGACATGCCTAAACTCATCAGCCTTTTGGCCTGCACGCTCCTCGCACCATCAGCTCTCCTCGCTGACTGCTGCAAGGGCAAACAGTGCCTGTTCTGCTGACATCCTGCAACACCTCGGGAGGGCCAGAGGTTTAGAGTTTCCCTGGGGACCTTGTCCTGTGTAATTTGACTTTGGTAACGCAGATAAAGCGGGATATCATATTCAGAAAAGCAGAAGCTAGCAATTTGGGGATTCTCCAATCTGAGACTTGAAAGTCAGTAATCAGTGATCGCAAGGTGAGCATTTAGCGTGAAGAATTGCTTCTGAAAATTTGTCTCACTCTTTTTTTTTTCTCCCTTTATGATTAATTCTCCATCCTGCCTTCTTTTCTTAATATTAAAAAAAGAGAGTAACCTGCAGCTTACCATT
Organism: Pomatostomus ruficeps; assembly: GCA_013400735.1. NCBI lineage: Eukaryota > Metazoa > Chordata > Aves > Passeriformes > Timaliidae > Pomatostomus > Pomatostomus ruficeps. The sequence continues at coordinate 12,896 of VYZT01023564.1, read as the reverse complement.
AAAAAGTCTGAAGTTATCCTAAAGGACATTCTTTTTGTAATTTCTCACTGTTGCCCTACATTGTAGCAGATAAATTATAACAAGCATTCATTTACCAGCATGCTCCAAACTAAGTAAACAAAAAATGTTTTGTCTTGATGCAAATTTATTTATTTGCTGACTAAAATCAAGACAAGACAGAGATGAGTTTCTCTGATGCTCTCTGCCCAGAAAGACAGTGGAAATTTGTCTGAACAGAGACTTCTGTGTCTGAACAGTGCAATGGGTCAGATGAAGGCAGAAGTAGCTATTCTAAAAATACATATTCATAATAAAAACCACAAACAAGATGGCCTTTTCTATCAGAATTGTAAAAATCCATGGGAAAGAACTAATTTTTCCCTTGATCCTCATCAAATGCCATTAGTGGTTGCTGCACTTAACAGAAGTAGGTTTCCTCTCTGTACAAGGAGAAGCTGTGTGTGGGAAGCAGTAAAAAAGCCTGAGGTACTTCTTTCTGAGTGCTTTCGCAAGTAGCTCAGTTGAGCTTACAGATGCCCCTTTAAACTCTTTCAGCTTTGAAAAATCAACAGGAGAATCTTAATACCAGAAAACAAAGTATTTAGAGCTACTGAACCAATTTTTTTTGAATGAGGCACATGACCACATGGAATTTTAAATTGCATTAAAAATGTTTTATGTAACTGTCCTTCCTGTCATGTTTTCAGACCTCCAGTATTGTTTCAGAGAAATAGTCCTGCACAGTGAGTAATAATACATCATGGGACCCTGTTCCCATAGATCAGAAATTTCTTAGTTTAATCTTCACCTAAACAAATATTCCCTTAAAAAAATAGAATAATATTCTTAGTGTCATGTGCTGAGTTTTTTGAGTCACTTGGAAGAGTAAACAGAGCCCCCCTGCCTGTTCCTGCTTCCTTTGACTCCTGCTTCCTTTCCCACGTGCTTTATTTCTCTGACTGTTTGACCCATGCCTGGGCCTTGCAGTTTCCATTGTCCTCTCTTGGCTCCAAGAGCTAATGAGCCACCAAAATGGGTTCTGCACTTCTTCTTCACTGGGAAACCATAGCTGAAACTTTTCTACTTTGTGGGAAATATTTCCACGTGGGTGTCAGAGGCACTGGATCCTTTCGGCAGAACAGCATACTCTTCTCTTATCTTAACCTATCTGCCTCTTCTTTTATTCTTTTATTCCCTACATATTTTTTTTTTTTAGCTATGGATTCTTGGCTAGCTTTACTGTTTGCTACAGATTATGCATGTCTTAAGACTTAGTTTTTTTAACTGAAGTATTCCGAGGAAATAAATGTTTATTTCAGTCAAGATAAGAGCTAGACTAAAAGAAAAATATTCCTTTTTATTCACACCCCTCCAATGCCTAAATCCAGATTTCGTTCCCCAAAGCAGTTTTTCAAGAGGAAGTGAGTTAAAAATATGATAGCTCAGAAAATGCTTCTCAGTTTAATTGCTGCTTAAACAATGTGTAAAATAAGTAGTTGACAAGACAACAATGCCACACTTGTCATCTTGTCATTGATGGCACAGCAGAATATAATCTATATTTCTCTTTTCCCTTCTCTCACTCATTTACCAAAAAATTTTTATACTCAGTTCTCGCTATCCTACTGTGAATACATTTTCACCATTACATACCTCTGCCAAAGACTTAGGGTGAATCTTAAGCTGTAGAACATTAAATGAATATTCAATATTGAATGGTGAGTGTTAAACAACAGTTCAAGGATGATGTAGGAAGAAATGTCTTGTTGGTAATAACTGATCATAACAATACAGCCAACAGTGATGGCACTTACGCACCTTAATACACATTATTAAACAGGTCCTCAGGAATTACAAAGCCCTGGTGTAATATTTTCTGATTTTAAACATATATGAGCTGTGATACCAACTACACCATCCAACAAGGCTGTTTTGTAAGAATACACTGATTTTTTTTCCTCTGAGCTTTTTACTGGGGCAGAAAATCTATTGATTAGATCCAAGTAGTAGCCATATTTTAGCAGCTTCTCTTATGACATTTTACAGATTCTTTTGATCTGTGAACTCCTACATATTTGTGATAGATGTGTGGATTAATAAACGCATGTTCCTCCCAGAAGTGTTCACATACCTGCCACAGCATGTAGAAATTTTATTTTCTTTTAAAGGCTTCCAATGAAATAGCCCACAGATCTCAAGGATATCCAGACAGTACAGTGAAAAACCCTATTCTAAGATATAATCTCTGGGATATTCCTTCCTGAATTATATGTATTTCACAAAGCAGGGTATCATTATTTCGAGCATGAAGTAGAAATTAACACCTTGAATGGGGATGACCAAAAAGGCAGAAATGGCAATAAAAGCCCACCAGGTTGATCAGAAACTAAGAGGTTACAGTCTCTATGTAGAGAATTAATATCTAGCTCTGTTGTGTTGCAGGATTCACAGCAAAAGTTAAATTTATCTAACCTAATAATGTCAAGAATAAGAACAAATTTCTGTGGCGAGAGATATCTAGGCTTCACAGAAACCTAGGGAAATTTGTATTTGATCAGGAAGTCTCTGTTTGAAATTCGAATTGTGCTTCTTGCTCTTTATGTGTGGAATGATGACTCACATTTATGGAATAACCAGAGTTGCCATGAGACACCATGTTAACATTAACAATGGATAGTTAATATGGGATTGGGAAATCTTCTTTATAGCCACTTTCTGAAACTCCCTGAGTTGATGTCTGTCTAAACAAATAGCATGGCAAAAGCAAGTCCTACACAAAATTTTGTAGCTACATTTGGATTATGCCTTGTCAGCAGAAGAGCAAAGAAGAAACACAGTTTCTTTGAAAATAGCAGTTGGCCAGAAGCATCACCTACAGACATGATTACCTGCTCATCTCCTGTTGTCATGTCAGCTGAATAATTGGTGCAACTAAGGTCAGGATATGAAAAGAAGTGCTCTGTCTTACAATAATGGCATACTGCTAAGAATTTTGCAGGTGGATATTGGACAAAGAAGGAAGGGACCCCATCATGTGCTTCTTTTAACACCTCAGTGAATTAGAAACAGTGTTTGTCCCTCTCAAAAGATAGCTTCTAGTTTTGGTGGTCAGTGAGGAGCGAGTGAAGAGCAATTTAAAACATACTGGATGATGCCATAATTCTTGTTTAATATTATATAGGTACCTGTTTACAGGCTGAGACTAACAGAAATGTTTAATTAAGCACATGAAACCAAGCAATGTTTCTGAAATGAAATGTCAGCATGAAACTATTTTGGCACATTTCTAGGTAACCATCTATGTCTGCATGCACCTGTTATTAATTATTGCAGTTTCTTAAAAAGTGTTGGTCTTGATTCACAACACTGCAAAGATGTAGATGCACTAAGTGGAATAAATGCTGGCAGTTCATCAGCCATCACTGAGAAATACGGTGGTGAGTGAGCATCAGGAAAGATGAAGCAGAGATGAAGGCCTCTGCACTATGGAGAGGAAGCAAAAGCCCCCTCAGAGAGCTGACAGCATCAGTTAGGTAGATGAGTCACTTCCTGAGTGGAAGCTGAAATCAGATATAATTCTAACAATGTCCACCAGGAAATCACAAGAATGTGTAGTATTCATTGGTTTCTAAAAAAAATTGATGTTCCTCTAAATTTCAAAAGTTAATGTACATGGTGTTTATTTTCAGCAAGTTCAGCTAGGAGGATGACAAAGATCCTGTTGCCTCCAAATTTAATAGTTTCTTTATAAATTGCTACCTGATGAGCCATTTATATAACTGTGTCCCAAGTTATTTCCTCTGCTGTCTCTCCACCAACAATGTCTAATCTGACTTTGCTTCCTATGATTCTTATCCAGTGCTGCATTTGGATGTCAACATCCAGTCCAAAAATCAAAGCGAACAAAACCCCTCATATGTTACCTAATATTTTTATTAATTTTTATAATGTCCACAGTTTTGAATATAAATCAGGCTATGACAGCTCCCTTTCTGAGACATTTTATTCTTTCTTGTTCACTACATCAAATTTTTGGTCGTTTGGATAGCTATGGCTCTTCCTTCTTAGCCAGATTCTCCACCCTTTTTGTCCCTCCCACTTAAACTATCAAGTAATTCTTTCTCTTGATCCCCTCTACTGCCTCGTTATGTATTTACATGTCAACCACGGAATATTGTGCTACTCAAGAAATCATTTGGAGATCTTGAATGTCCATATAATTTCAAGTATCTCAAAGTTTCTGCTGTTGTCCGATTGATTACCCCCTGTAATCAAACTGTAAGGAGCCAATATCTAATATTTTTAGTACCACTAGTTTTCATATAATCCTGACTTGTCTAATGTCGAAATGAATTTCTTGTTGTTGTGGTTTTAGTAGAGGGGAGGGGGCCATAAAGATGGCTCCTGTGAGAAGTTTCTGGAGTTCTTCACCATTTCCAGCAGAGCCAATCTCTGATGGCTCTGAAGATGATGGACATGTCACTGGCCATGTTTGGGCCAATTAGAAAGGTTAGTTACGCCTCTGTGATGACATATTTAAGGAAAAATCAAAACAAAATGTGCACGCAGCTGCTTTTAGTTAGAGAAGGAGGAGGATGTGAGAACATGTGAGGGAAAACAACATGGAGACACCAAGGTCAGTGGAGAAGGAGGGAGAGGAGGTGCCCCAGGCTCTGGAGCTGAGATTCCTCTGCAGGCCGTGGTGAGCCCATGGTGAGGCGGGGTGTCCCCCTTGCAGTCCATGGGGGTCCATGAGGGATGCAGAGCC
>VYZT01023563.1:4501-25745 GCA_013400735.1 Pomatostomus ruficeps | reverse complement strand
GATTTTGTCTCATTCTTTCTTTTTAAATTAGTCATTTCAGATTGTATTGTACTTCTTCTATGTATTATTTGATTACACTTTTCTCTCTCTTCTTATGTTGAAATATTAGCACTAGCCATCAAGTAAAAATCAATTACAATTTATAATACATCTCAAATACTAGGCATTTTTAGGCACTGTAATTATAATTAACCAACTATATTCAGGTCTATTTACTCACATCAGCTAAATTCACACAATACTTAGTTTAACTTTTACACTATTTGCATATTGATTAAATGCCACTTTTTCATTATAAAACAATCTCTCAGGTTAAATGTGTAAATAATTTAACATGGATAAAAATATGCAATAACTTGTTAGCTAATGTAATAATTTGTTAGCTAATAACAGTCATATGAGCTGTGGGGATGTAGGAGTCAAAATCTTCCAATCGGTTTTGAAAACTGTTCCAGATAATTGAATAATACTGCTTCCTATCTTTAGATTTTCTCTAACGAATACTAGAAATAATGAGGCAATATTTTCTCTGACAAAGTTATGAACGACAACATTTTCAAGTTTTTAAGTGTAGCTGTACACTATATTTCACATATAGTGTATAGCAGAATAGCGGAAATCAGCTATTACTCTGCACAGTTGTATCATTCTGAATCAAACTAAAAGCTTAAGTGTTACCAGAAAAAAAGTGCTATTGAGAGCAGCCCTGTCAAGAAGGACTTGGGGGTGCTGGGGAATGAGAGACTGGACATGAGCCATCAATATGCTCTTGCAGACAAGAAAGCCAGTTGTGTCCTGAGCTACGTCCAAAGCAATGGGACCAGCTAGTCAAGGGAGGGGATTCTTCCCCTCTATTCTGCTCTGGTGATGTCCCACCTGGAGTGCTGCATCCAGCTCTGGGGTCCCCAGCACAGAAAGAACATGGACGTGTAGGACCAANAGCACCTAATTGGTTGCAGACTCAGTTTATCAGAGCGAATGCATTACATTTTCTTTCTAGGTTACTGGTTACATTGGAAACCTACTTTTCCAGCTGTGGCTTTCCTTTCTTCTTGCTTACTGTAGACAGACTTCGTTTTTCCACTGTGTGCTAGACAGAAAATACAAAGACACCAGTCAAACAACAGAATTTGTGTTATGAACGCCAAGAAAAAACCCCCTTCTAGACCGACAGGTCCATGACTCTAAGGTTAGTTACTCACAGGTGCTATAACCACCCAACTTATTCAGTGCATCTGAGCCTGTAAAATAATCCATCTTGTCTTGTGTTCACTCCACTATCAGCAAAACACTCAGCAAGTTACTACTTGCAAATATGCCAGAGATATCAATCAACTTATTGTTTGCATGCCATTCTTCCTCTAGAGGACAAAAACAAGTGTATTTCATCACATACCTGCTAAAAAGGCCAATCACCAAGCTTAAAGGAGCTACAAAATTTGTTGACATAAATGGAATTATTTGATAGTTGGGGGTGGAAAGTACACAGGATAAATTATTTCTATGTAGTGACAAGTAGGTGCCTAACCTTAAACTGGAGGTTTAAGCTGCTAAACTAAATTCTAGAATACAACATAAAAGCACATAAGAAAAAACCTAGGACCTACACAGGTTTTTAAGTATTCTATTACTAGCTGTTATTAACAACTCATATTTGGCAAGGAAGTAAAATCTATGAAAACGCAGAAATAGTCTCTGTCCAAATCACTGTATCTGGACTTCCTTTAAATAGCTTTTCCTCTGCTTGAGTAAATTAACTTTTTTCTTGCTTCAAGCTTGCAGTATTTCAAGCTTTGATGCAGCCTACCATTTCATGTTTAGAAGCCAATCTCAATTCATTACCCTGCTTTATGAAATAAGGAAACTATTTTTGTTTGCTACTCCACACATACAATTAATAGCCAAATTCTGAACACATAAATAAGAGTAATATCAAACAATTCTAACATTCTGCGTTTTTCATATATAAGCAGTGAGCAAACTTCCTTCCCCCAATTCCAGTAGCAGATCATTTTATTTATAAATTATTATCCTGCTTACCTGTATTCACAATAAAATTGAGCATTAGAGAGACACAAATATCACAAAAAGTGTATAGGCATCCAACTATTAACTTTTTTCAAAGATTAATACTTAAATAATGCAGGTAATATAGAAAGAATATGTTTAACCTGTTGTACGTACTCTAGCATTAATTAGCTACTAATAACGTTTCTAGTTTGTTCCTTGCAATAGCAGAAATTGCCCAAGCCTTCTGGAATCCTCTCTGATGACAATGCCACAGTGCCTGATTAGAAATTAACAGCAGACTTTTCTGATTACTTATATTCTGCTGGGATATTTTATTTACAAATTCATAACCAAAATATTCAGCTTTCTGGGACAGTGGTAAGGAATTATGAGGGGTTTTCTAATGAAGGTAAGCCAGTAGCAACTTCAACACTTATTTTGTACAATTTTAAGAGGGCTTTTCATCTGTTAAAGCTAAATCTCATCATGTGTAGTGGACAGTGTTCTCAAGTGTCTCAGAATATGGCTTTGAAGAAAAAACAGCAACACACCTGGTCAAGTAGGTTAGTACAGTGCTCTGGGTGCTGCTGGACAATACAGCTTTTCCTTCTCCAGTCCATTACCCCGTTCTGCTCTGAGTGCTGTATGTTAAGGCTATCCAGTGAAGAACATTTTGCACTGCTAGTGCTGCTGAAAAGAAAAAAAAGCCCCAAAAGTTACGCTGATGTGACCAAACCTGCAGGCTTCTCTTACCAACATATGTGTTTCGCACCATGTTGGGAAATCTTGCTTTCAGAAAACCCTAAGAATTTTCAAGAGATTTAAAAGATGTAAATTACAGCAGTTCTTGTGCTCTAAAGTTATACCCATGATCTGACCATAACTGGAGTTCCTTTTTCATTTGTCTACTATAATTTGATAGAAAATTCAGAACAACAGAATTTGTAGAAAACAGTAATTGAGGAAGGGGTTTCCTTGGATATTTCTACACACAAAAGCTTTGCTATTTTCATACCAGACATGTGGAAATTTTCCAGATAGAAATGTATTCTGAATTCATCTTCTTTCTACCTTATCATTAATGACAAAACTGGAATTACTTTGTAATCCCTATTTCAGAATTAATGAGATATTTAAGAAAAGGAGCACACAGTTACTACAGATCATACTGGAGCTGTGTGTTTGTTTCAATTTCAACATAGTCATCTTGCTTTTCATTTTTATCTTCAGGAATGCTAGTTTTGAGTAGTGTTGGGAGCGGGGAGTTGCACTCGGCATTTACTTTGGACTTTATAATGATTTCCACTGAAGCTTTGCTCTACAGCAGCTGGTCAGAAGCAGTATTTAACTAGGTCTGAGACCACTGGTCGACAAAAGCTGCTGGAAAAACAGTCAGGGTTCTGACAGAGTCAGTAGGGTACAGGGACCTATAACCTTTTCATGTCTCATGGCTTAGAGCTGGCTGGATGCAAAAGAAAAAAAGAAAAAAGAAGCTCACACTTTAAAAATCTTATCTAAATACTTATGGTGATAATTGAAAGTGCCTTTTAATTCAGGACTGCCGGCAAGCTGCTTCATGAAGGTTACTGCAATATGAAATGTTACTCAGTTCCCATGATGGCAGAAATCCAGCTCACTTGAAAGCACAAGACATGCTGAAGTTCCAGTAGTTACTTCCCAAATATCTCTGTGAGTAAGGGCTCAAATTACTTAAAAGAAACACAGTAGAACATAAAGAAAAATAATTTAAGAAAATGGCAAGAACCCAAGAAGGTCCCAAAAGACAGGCAAAAGGTCCTGATTACAAAGATAGAAGCAAGGTCACTTTAGAAATTTCTGCCAAGTGGAGGTAAATGATTTCACTGTCAAATCTGCAGTCATTTCATGGAAACTGTGATACCACTAAAGTTTTTATTTTGTATGTGTGATCTCATTCCTACCAGTAAATTTTTGGACTTTTCAAGAGCAAGGTTGGAATACTGAATGAAAACAAGAGGTGGACAGATGCACAATGTACTAATGCTATTTGAGATGAACTGCTGGTGATGCTAAACAGTTTTATGCATATTTAAAAGAGAAAAGTTTCATTCAGTGCCATTTCTTTACAACCCATAAACAACAGACACAGATTTTAAGGAGACAGACACATAATGCAAACAGCAGAGGTCTAATAGGCCTCCAGCAGACCAGGAGTAAATACATTTTCCCCTCTTAGATAAAGACAAAAAAATAGTTAGCTAAGGGAGTTTCTTTCTCAGAACTTTGTGGGAAGGTCTGTCCCTCTCCTTCCTACCTGAGAGATCCTAAACTACAGTCAGCCTTAGTGTAATTCATTACACAGTGAACAAGAAAAAGACAGTTTCTTTACTAATAACTATACGCGCCTAAATTTGGATCCTTCTCTGATGACTTCGTAGTAGGCTGTATATCCACCAGCACAATCACAGGTTTTCTCAAGATGACACTTTCTTCTTGGGGAAATATAAGTTGAAAGTAGGACAGTTAAAAACCAAAACAGACACAAACCACTTTGTCTTGTGGTGAGTTCACAAGAATTTTGTCCGTTAAAGACCTGTGGACCTTAACCAAAACTGTTCTGTGCTGTGTTTAAATTCTAATTATTGCAATTCTAGGTAAATTTTCACCACAAAAGAAATAGCTTCTACAGCTAAATCAACTCCAAACAAAACTGTAAATCACAATAAATTCTGTATCCATTTTTTCCTCTTAATTTAGTTGAATTATTGCACAACTAAGTGCAAACATATCCAAAGTTTTTTGGTCAAAATATATTAATGAGAGAATTCACAATAGGTACTTCAGAGATCTGAAAACATATATAAACTACTTCAATATGGTTAAGAACTGCTTCTACTTACAACGGACATAAATGAGCAAGGTATGCATGCATTTGCCCCTAAGCAAGGGGAAGAATGGCCCACCTTCTGTAAGGTCCTATTTGAAGCCATTTAAGCTTTAAATCAACAGCAGTGGGAATTTTCAGTAAAAGCATGGGGGGGTGTGCACAAGATAAAATACATGCCATACAGATGTATGCTACTCATCTTACAAACACAAATCAAACCATCAATTCAAATAGCGGAGATTCACAACATTTGGGAAAGAAGAGATATCCAAATGACCTAGACCTACAGATTTAGAAACAGTCTCTTCGGAACTATTTTTCTAATAGAGATTCAGTTAATAACCACCTCCCAAATAATAAAAATTATTACAATAAAAATGACCAGAACACCCCACCACAAACAAACAAAAACCCCACAAACAAGCTTTAATCTAGCAGGACACATGCTCTCGAAGCACTAACAAATGGAAGCTCAGAGATGTAACACAGTCACATTACATCCTAGCACCTACTTGGCAACAGGACTTTTTCCATTGTGTTTCTTGTGCACTGCTGTGTGTTGCATTACATCTGGGGAAAAAAAACACAAACCAAAGCATAATTTCTACAGCAATTCCCCTTTCATCTTTTAGATCAATTCAGCAAATTCATTTTTCCATCACTACCAGGCACATAGCAGAAGCCATCTTCATTAAACAGGCCAGGCTTAATTTACAGTGCTGAAATTAGCAGGTGTTGCATTGAAGACAGGTCAGTTGTGCAGATGATATAAACAAGACTCTTTACCTTCCATTTCACAGAAGAATGAAACAGAAAGAGAGGAACTATGACAATGTTAATGTTTGCTCACCTCTATATTTAATTCTAAGCACTGAATGTACGACTGAGTATCACCCAGAATGAAAGAATGGAGAGAGAAGAAAGGAATGAGTCAGAAAAAAAAAAAACATTTTGTAATTTCTTCTGAACTGCTGAAATTAATCTCAAAACTATGTCACACATTCTGAATAGCAAACGAAGACAAGTCTTACACTAAAGTATTGCATTCTGAACCTCAAAATTCACTATGCAAGTGAAGCTTTACAAATTACATCTGACAAGAAGAGTTACTGCCTCGAGGCCAGCCTGGATGGGGCTCCAAGCAACCCAGTATAGTGAAAGGTTCCCTTCCTGTGGCAGACGGTTTGGAACTTTAAGGCTGCTTCCAACCCAAACAATTCTAAGAGTCTATGAAGAAAAACTAAGAACTTTAAAGACACAGTCTACCCTTTTCTTCAAGGCAACTGTTAAATTTTAACAAAAGCAACTTTTCTTAATTCCAATTATTGATGATCTTAGTATTCTTGGTTGCTATGATACTGCCTGAACTCCTCACAATGCTACACATAAGTCCAAATTATGGTTTAAAAATTTGAGGAAAAAAAAAATCATGATTTTTAAACTTCTGGTAAACACTTCACTAAAATGGCACAAAAGGTGTTCTGAAATGCATTTGTAGTTTCACCAGGTGAAGAGATTTATGTATTTTTAACAACAATATGTAAAAGACTATTTGAGCAAATATGTTGTAAATTTACTTTGTGTGTTCTGAACTCTAAAGAATATGGTAATGATTATTTTCATAAGAAAAAGTTGTTCAAACTGCATATATAGATTACTGAATGCACAGAAGCTCAACAGCAAACTTCTTTCTAGTTATTAATGTGAAAGAGGATCAGAGTGCTGTCATTATGTGAAAGCCATCGTAAGTGTTCAGTGCTCCGTGTTCACCCATCAGTCCCATTTCCCATCCTTTCCACCTACCAGGAGCTTAGACTCGTTTGCTGCCAAAAACAATGCAAAACTGGCTTGCTGGTCCTTTCAGAGTGAAACCACTGACCAGGCTGCTGCTTCCTCATGTGAACTCTTTTTGAGGCATTTGAAAAACACCAGCTTTCAGACTGTCATCAATACTCACTACAGTACCAAACTAATTAACAGTCCAGAGTATCCAAGCAGCATAGGTTAAGAATAAGAAAACTTGAACACCCTTTTTGTGTAAAGCTAGAAGGTAAATAAATTTAGCATATTTAATGTAAAACAGTCTGCAACCCTTGAAGTACCGCACTTAACTCTGAACCCTGGTAACTGAAGAATAAATAGGTAAAGACATGAAAGTCTATAAATAATCTTGGCTCAAGTAAATTGTAAAGTATATATTCCTGGTTGTTCAACACAGCTGTGAACTTCAGCTTTCCAGCTGTCTAGGAACACTGCCACTTCCTGAGTTTTGGAACAACCTCTTAAGGAAACTGCTGAAAGTACACAAAAATTCTTCATTTGCATAGCAGATTTTGTTCAAATTTTGTACCACTTTATACCAATGAAGAAATCAGTTAAGTGTATGATTTCCAGAACTGAGTGTGGTAAAATATCTCAAAGAACCACCTTTGAGTACACAACTACCTTCCTCCTGACTTGAAGCTTCTGAACTGTCCTCCTTGAAGTGTTCTGCTGTCTTAACCGTCTTCAAAGAGGGTTGTAAGTTACCTGCAGAGAATAAAGTTCACGTAGTAACTTTATAGATCTCAAACAACTGGACAGTTCCTGAATGCTTGCACTAAACTGGAAGCTAGGGAAATGGAAGACTGAACTTACTGGTTTGCGTGTGGCAGCAATTTGAACATTGCCTCCTTCAAAGCAGGCCATCTCCAAGAGTAAAGGCTCTTAAGAGATACTTTTGTTTTGAAAAAAATCGTGTCAAAAATAATTTTAAAGCTATGGTACAATTTCAAAAGGTTGTGATTGTGATAGTTATTAGAGATATTCCTACTATGCTGCACTTCTGATTTTTCTTCATAATCTTTTTGTGTTACCACAGGAAATGGGAGGAGACCAACGATAGTTACTAGCATTATCATTCTTCTGCAACAAATTACGCTCCTCCATTGTCAAGTTATTCATCTGTCAAAAGAGACTTAATTTGGGCTAAAGTCTTCTAGTGCTCTTAGCACATTCTTCACACACAATTTGTGCCTTTTTATGCCAGACAGGACGAAAAGTAAGTAGAAATAATATTAACAGTTTTGTTGCAAAAATACCACTGCCATGCTCTGAAAAAGCACTTAGTTTGGTAACAAACTGAAGAGTCTACTCTTGCCCTCTCAAAAGGTTCCAAGTTAGTGCAGGTAAAAGCATCTGAAAGCTGTTGCTTAGGAGATTGAAAGATTGATAAGAAAATCCTTCTGAATATCATCTGCATTGAAGATACTAAACTCCCAGAGATCATGCTCTCATTGGAATCAACAGTCTACTCCAACCTGAAAAATTGTCTAAACAACTGAATTTATGAACCAGGAGGGAGCTAATTGATTTCCTCCTTAATGGAACCATAGCAGCATAATTAGGCTTACTGAATATTCAGTGTGAGATCCCAACTATTATTTAAGGTATAAAGACCATTCATGAAACATAGAATTTACTTTCACATAGTTTTTGCTAAATAACTTTGTATTTTTGTGAAAAGATATTTTTGTCCCTGACTCTATATAGCAACTGAAAACCAGTTTAGGTCACAAATGTTTTGTCTGTCAATTAATTCTGCATGTTTTATTTGAAAACTATGGTGAGATTTTTCTCAAATATATGCTTCCTTCCCCAACACTGTCACCAGATGCAAAATACGCCGCTACAGGCTAACTTGCAATAACAAGTAGAATTACAGGAATCCCAGACAGGAAACCCTAGAAAAACACAGAAACCAAGAAAAAAAAAACTCCCTCACAGGCCACTTAAAGGAGGTGATTTTGGCAACAGGTAGGGTGAGTACTTTTGTCTTAGTACAGCTTCTATTAGCTTGCATCAAGGGAAATGTGATCAGGAGCTACTCTGGACAAGTCATCCAGTCCCCCTGCTCAAAAGAAAAACAACTTGCTTAAATTTATCACACTAATTCTCTTCATCAAATGTTTTTTAATATCTAACTCAATGTCAGGGCCTGAATCATGCCATGAGCTTTGCAACTCTTCCCTGCTCTCCCAAGGGCTTCACCTGCCCACAGTGAAGATCCAATCTGGCACACTGCAGTTTTGCAATTGGGGGTGTGACTGCTGGGAAAAGAACTGGCAGACGCCTCATGCAGCGCCTCCCTCCTTTCGTTCAGGAGCCACATTTGAGCTCAGGCCCTTGCCTGGGGTGCGCTGCCGGCACACATGTGCCTGGACATGTACCTTGCTGATCCTGTTCTTAACCCTGACCTACTGACTTGTTTTTCTGCCTTGACCTCAGACCTGCCTCAATACTTTGGACTTGTCTGGTAATCACCAGGTTCTTGCCTGCCCCTGGTCCTAATCTTCCTCATAACAAGTTAAGCCTAGTGCTTTCTATCTTATCCATCAGAGAGAACAGATCATCCCCTTTACATTATGACTCTTTGGTATTTGAAGACTTAAATCATCTTCCATTTGAGTCTTTCCTCCTCTCTGCTGAACAATTGAGTTCCTCATCCTGTTTGTCATACATTCTAGATCTGACAAATCCCTGTGAACTTTCATGTACCCAATTATTTATTATTATAGAAATTATCTCACATTTACGATCACTTTGTAATCTGTAAGACTTCCGACAGAATTGACATTTTTCTATTCTACCCTTCTGATCTACCCACCCTGCAGATAATCTCTGCCCAGTCAACTCTATCTTGATGGAACTTGGCACCGGTTCTTTTTTGAAACCATTTCAAATTATCACCATGTATAAAAATGCATTTGCAAGCCCTTCCCAACTAGATGTAGTCTACAGTCTAAAATATGCACACCCTGTTCAGTGTGCCCGTCATTAACGTGAATCTTTACGGAATTTGGAAACTCTTTCCTCCCCATGTAGTCTTTTAGTACAACAAAGGTGTCAATTTTCACAGCAGTAAATTCCAGCCAGTTCTGCAATCACCCTGATTGTTATCAGTTTAACATTTTCACAAAACTGCCATGTAAGAATGTACTAAGTATTACTAAAAACTGTTACAAAATGACCTACAGCTTCTACCCTAACTACAGTGCTTCTATCTCACCATGGAGAGAATACGTCTGTCACAGATCACACACTTCATTTCAAACTAAAGTCAGCTGTCATTCCTCTATTTTTCCCCAAACAAATATGAGCAGTCTGTTTGGAACCTTCAATCCATTCAATTCCTTACTAAGATCTTCGGCAACCTCTGAGGCAGTGGCCTCACAGCCAATGCCTCAGCTGTCACGGTGTATAACATGCACTTGAAAGAAGAAAAGATTCAATGGAAACAAAGATCACATCCTAAGGCATCCATACAGAGAAGCCAAGCTTTAGTCACACAAACAATTTGCAATACTCAAGTAGGTTAAGAGGGCCACCAAAGAAATCTCTGCCATGCAAATGCTGGAACACAATTCTGTATGTTCTGAAATTAGGGCCATCCCATCCTGTATGTACTCAAAACAAATCTTAGTTTAAATACCAAGACAGATGCTTAATCTACAAAAGAAAACAAATAAAAACCAGATGTGGTTTTTTGGGTCTGTTCAAACTTTTTGTTCCAAAATTTAAGATTTTGTGAAAGGAAGAAGTGCCAAACTGTTGAACATACTCAATTCATAATAGCCTATTTGAAGAGCATGATGGTACAGAGAAGAAAGAAAGAAAGAAAGAAAGAAAGAAAGAAAGAAAGAAAGAAAGAAAAGAACACAAGCTGATAATACACAGCATGTTCTCACTGTCAAAAGCATGAGTATCTGCTCAAAAAACTATTCATTGACCAGGAGTTCAAATACAACCAGTGGAATATAACACATGAACACAAAATTATAGAACTGTACTTAGGAACAACAGCAAGAACAGCTTTTTACAGACTTTTCATTATATAAAACAGTATTAGTATATTTCTTACTGTGAGTGTGCAAAGATTCTGATGAAATTGATTGGAAGAAGTTGTATACTCTCTGATTCTGCAGAAAAGCTTGTGATGTATTTGAAAATAGCTGCCTGAAATTTAAGTAAGAGTTTGTTAAACTAAGTAACAGAATCATAGGAAGAACACAAATATTTACTACAGTACCATTTGAAAGCAAAATAGGCAGTTCTTAAGAAGTCCAAACCCTTCAAACGGCACATTCAGCATAAACAATGTTAAAAGCTACCTTTGAGCTGTGCTGTTAAGTGCTAGTGTAAGCTTGGAGTGCAGCCAGTATGAGAAATTGGTATGATGATTTTTTTTAATTTAAAAAGGTAGGTGCTTTTGAGTCATCCAATTCAAACATTTTAGCCACGTGTAACATTTTATCAGAGGAGTTTGGACTGAGTCCAAAAGCACTGGACTTCCTATTTAATTTTTTTTTTTAACTGAGAACACATTTATTTTCCCAAAACAATGCATCTCTTTCTTAAATACATTTGTATGGTTAAATACAAAGTTGAATTCACCTATAATGTCAGTATTTGAATTTCCTAATTATCTCCAAGAACAAAGGGTAGAAATCTCAATATTGCTCTGCACTGGTCTGAGTCAGTTACCAGGAGGTCAGTGACAAACTCTGTTAGCTTCAGGTAAGAAAACAGGCCAACAATGAACGGTTTTCACTTCCCACAGACCAAAGTTTCAGATACTGCTTGCCAGGAGGCACTATCCAGTTCCATTTCTTTGGAGGAGGGACAGGAGAGAGCAATTTTTGGCAACTGGGCCCGTATTGAAACCCCCAAATAAGTATATATTTATGCTAAAATTGACACTGAAAGAAAATGGAATTTGAATACAGTAATCCTATTCTCTTGAGATTATTCATACAGCATTCCTGTATAGTCACAACACAACTTGCAAATTGTAATTGTAGGTGCTTACTCTAACACAGCTGGGTATGTGCAAAGGTTATCTCCAAAGTGAGTCTCTTGGATTTGTAATTACTCTGTAGTGAGGCTTCACAACCTTTCTGTATTACAATACATTCCCTCCAGTCAAACTGTTTAACAGGTTTATTGATTTAAAACCACTATGCTTATTAGCCAAAATTGTTCACACAGATTAATTTTTGTCTTGACAATCAAGCCAATAGGCAGACAGATATTACAGATCAACATTTATTACAAAATTGGCAAGGGGTTGGTTCAGGCTCAGAGTGGCTCCACATCTTTAACTAAAATAATACAACAAAATGCCAGAACCCGCAGCACATCATGAGTAGGAGGCTGAAAAGCAGTGCCTGACTCTTCAACTACCCCAACTCAAGAGATACTGCCTAACATTATGAATAACTTGTTTTCAACAAGGTTGAAGAATCCTGACTGAAAAGGACAAACATAACAAGGTATCTGTACCAAGCAAAAAGAACAAGTAGGCAAACCCAAATTCATATTACTGTTCTGAGTTACAGAATTTGACCAACATGTCCCACATCCCACCGAGCTGTCTCATGACTAAGTAGCAGGTGATGAGGTATGGGCCATTTTCTTACAACTACATGAGCTACTTTTAATTTTATACACGCTTCACTATTACTATTTATTCCTTTTAAATTCTGTTCTGTCTCTCACTCTATCCTGTCATAAAAAGTACAACATATGGGCTCTGAGTTACTGTTTCTAGTATTTCTAAATATACCTTGCGTAAAGGAGGTAATATCCTTCCTGAAGTGCCAATCATTGCCATATAATGCTGCTCAGGACAAATATTTTCATAATTGTACAATTCCAATTGTACTTCCAAAGAAGTAACTCAAAGAAGTAAGTTTAATAAGAGTCTCAAGTGAAAGAAAATCTAAAAGAGTCGAGAGTATCTATTTCATCTCTGCCCTCTCATTTTCTTTGCAAGTTGTGTTTAGGTAGCAGAATTTCCACTGCTCATAGGAGTCATCTAGCTTGACTCCAATCACTTTTCCAGTGACGCGTTTCAGGCTATTTGCTAAAACATTTACCTGATTATGGGCTCAAGATCAGCATGCCTTCGTTCTTCCCTCTTCTGAAAACCCTGATTTAGTGCTCTTAAAATAGTCTTGTCAAATGCTTCAGAAGACAGTTCCTTTGGGAGCTGAGAAAAAGGTTAATGTGAAAAATGAGTAGTTGACATTTTAAAGACTATATTTGTTCACTATGAGTCTTTATAGCTTTTGGTATCAACAAGAAACTCGATTGTTCCGGTTTGAGAGATGTAATTTACAGACCAAAGGTACAACAAATCACATCATCTAGTTTTGCAAGAGAAACATTGTTGCTGTAAATTCTCACAGCAAATCCAAGCATAAAACTGTTTAAAGCTCTATTTGAAAGAATTACATTCGGAAATCTATCAATACTATGCTCTTTTCCTGGATAGTTTATAGCCCTTTTTTCATTTTTTCTTTAAATCTTTCATACATAGAAATTAGTTCTGAAAACAACATGAAAAAAAAAACAGGCAGGACTGAATGCACTGTACTCACTATCATCGCTTAGCTAGATTAAACTATTTTAAAGAAACAGGAGTGGAAAGGAAACAGTTTCAGTTATTTAATACACTAGACTTCAGCAGGCAACACAGAGATTAATCAATAGCAAGTCCCTCCTCAGTTGCTATTAACACTGAAACTTCTTATCAAAATTCATTATAACCATTTCCAATGTCAGTACTACAAAGTGAGGTCCGATGTTCTAGCTTGGAAGGCAAAATTCTTGCTACTAAAGAGCATATATGTTTCAAATTAAGAATATTCCCCAGAACAGTTTTTCACCTATACAAATTCCAAATATTGTACTTAAGTACATCAAAGCTGATCAAATTTGTTCATCTGTGTTTTTTAAAAATTATTTTAATGTTAAGCAATTAAGAGTGAACTGCCACTGCAAAAATGCTTTTATTACTGAAGTTCAAAGCTATTGCTAACGTGGTTAACGTCTGCCACCGGTTATGATCAACAACACACTAAGTAATTTACACTAGAGCAGCCTCTTCCCCTTGTATCTGGAATACACCTGACCCAGAGTGCCAGCTGGATATTGCATCCTGCTACTGGTAGCCCAGCACTTGCAATCCTTTCACTGAATGGAGTGCTACTAACACAGGGATGCTGTGTCTGATGCAGATAATTGCTTGGTAACATACATAAAAGGAACTTCTGGAATCCAGACAGATGGGTGCTGTTAGTATTATGTTAGTACAGTGCTATAGCACCTGAAATGTCTTAGATATAAAACCACAAAGGGCTGAAAGCAGCTGTTCTAAACAGACCCTTTGGCTTCAATATGCATTACTGAGGAACTCTGCCTGAAGAATTAGTCAGTATTAGCCAAAAGGTACCAAAAAGTTACTGCAGAAGTGTGGGAATGAGCAAATCTCCTATCCCAGTATTTCATATGTAGATCAACTGTCTCTGGAAACAGTTAAGTTTTTGTCTTTAAAGCTTCCATTAAAAGCAATGCAATTCCTTGTGTAGTTAAAGATTCAGTTATACGAACCCAAGATTAGGTGCTTAGCTTAAGGCAATTAGATAGCCCTGTTACTTACAAGCTTATTAGTCCTTCCACATACGTGGGTAATTTCCTACTTGCAAAGAATTTTTCAAGCTTATCACCTAAGAGAAGCCAGTCTTTAATACAAAGCATCCAAGCTATCCCATTTACTACCTTAGTTTTCCCACCAATGCTTCTACTCTGAAACAATTTTTACCATTATCTATCACATGCAGCATTGGAAGTTGCCATCAAGTATTTTGACCGTTCTTTTCTGTCCCTAGGAAACTGAGTGTACTATTTAACAACGCCATGTAGACTGGAACAAGAACAACAAAAAGCCAAAATGCAAGGGCATATGAAGTGGACATTCATACTTCATGGTTTTTAAAGCAAGGTTTAAGTTCTATCCTGCTTTACTTAACAATTCTTTCTTACTTCTATACTTATGGCTATCAAACCTACACAAACCCAATATATTTTTCAGCTATGCACACAGAACACTTCAGCAAGTCCATAGCAGCTTGTGGTTGTCTTCCTTTTGTTCTGCCATCTCCTAGACACTGCTGGAGCAGTCAAGCCAGTACATGTAACACTCTACATCAGTCAGACGGCACAACTCTGCAACACTCTGGATCATGTCTGCTTTCCTGGTTCCTCCTGGAAGAAAGTCGGTTCTAGGAGATCCATTTCAGACACTGAAGTTTGTCTTACACAAGTAGGAGAACAGGAGGCTTGCATCTGAATGCTCATCCCAGAGCTGCACAGGACCCTGTATTAAGTGCTGCTCTTAGGGTTCTCTTCAGGTGCAGATGTATGTACCCCGTGCTGTGGGACAACCCACCTGCAACCAGATATGCCATCCATAATTCAAATCCTCACAAATCAAGCTCTGGGAACTCTCAGAACTAGATATTCAACTAGATTAAAGCAGTTGTGAATACTCATTGCTCCAATTCTGCAATGCCGGAAAACAATGCTGATAATTTAAACAGTGAACAAGACAATGACCTTTGTACAGTGAGTGGCTTTCCGTTCGCAATTAACACAGCAGTAAAGAACACCAGATGCCATCAAAACACGTCCAAAACAGATCTGTCATTACTGCCCTGAACAGGGAGGAGTTTAAATATAGAATAATTTCCCAGAATAGGTGGAACCCAACATATTAGACACTGGCAATGAACACGCAGTTCAAGGTCATCACACTGATGGGGTCTGCACATTGCCTATGCACAGAAATGTATTCCCTGCTTGGAGCAGGCCGGAAAACAACTGAGAGAACTTTTAGTTTCTTTAAACATGAACATACAAGCACATACAGTTGCTAGATTTTCCTCAAGTTTAACTCCTTGTGATAATGAATAGGCCTGCCTTTGTTCTACTGAAGAACACAACAGTGAAATTAAAAACTATTATGCTTATGGCTGTGTCTCACTAATTAAAAATAACAAATGATACTCTTTAAGGCCCTTCTAACAGGAACACAAGCTAACGACCAGTGCTTGTACCTATACCTGAGCTCTGTGGGGAACATGAAAAACTCATCTGGTAGTTTTACTGTAGCTCAGTTAAAACTCTAAGTGCCATTTCAGATGAGACGAACAATCCCCTGCTGGGAAACTCCCCAAACATTCCGCAGGGCTGCTTCTTATGTCAAGATCCTTCATCACAGTATACCTAATTTAAATGGTTAATGCAATTGCGAAGTACAAAAATCTGCTAGCATGCTTTTGTTTCTATAATCGCATCCCAGAAATCACAGCTCTCCTAGACTGCTTCTGAAGTTATAAACCTGATACGTAAGCACTACTTTTATATTTGAATACATACTTTTAGCAGGAATTCCTGAAGCTCCTGGTGTGTTTTCGTTACACATGTTACCGAAAAATCGGACCAGGTTACCTGGAACGAAGGAAAAAGGAATGAAGAAAGTTTCTTTTTCCAAATATCATAGCAATTAGCTTGTCAGAACAATTCCATAGATTTGAGAGTCTCAGAGTCAACACTTGCAATTAAGCAAACACCAGGCAAAACAGGGATAAGGCTGTACTTTTTCCAAGACATACTAATTTTGAGTGTATATTTTAGGATCACTTTCATGTTATTTGTGGGTAAAGGGAGGATAAACAAATTCAGGGAAATACAATAAAATCTCTGAAGATTACTGACTCGGAAAGAAGCCGGGCAGAAGGCTCTGTAATTATGAGACTTGTATCCAACAGAAACAATCAACCACAAAAAAACAGGTACCAGAGAAAAGGACTGTAGGTCAGATATATTGGATTGAGCTCTCTCTGCCATTACCAGGAGTCAAAATGAAACAACAAAAAAATCTCTATTTATATTACCTATAAAATAATTTTATCTGGCTCAGACTCGAATCTTGCACAGTCATATAGAAGTTGTGGTAGGCTACAAGTCATAAAAAGTACTGCAAGTTACTAAAGAGGGCACTCAAGAATCAGACAAGGTTTTGGCATATGCCTATATAAAATTTCAGTAGCTTACTGTTTTGACACGACATGCAAGTGGTAAAACAGCACCTTCACATGCATATTTTGAGCAAAAAATAAGTAAGCTTGGTTAGATGAGTGCTGCCTGTCTTTAAGCCCACTCCTGGGCCAAAGATCCCAATTAGTCACATGGGAAGATTCTGTGTAACAGGAGTGGACACAACAATTATAAACATTCATTTACTCCCAAGAGCTGATGGAGTAATGTCAACCACCAACTGCCTTCAACTTAATCCCCAGAAATGCCAACTACCCTCGGTGCCCTTAGCTGGGAAGCCATGACTGCAACTGCTATTACAATCTTAAAAAAGCAGTGTCTGGGCAAGTACAAAATTATCTGCAGTGAAGAGCACAGTATATACCTGCACAGACGAGGAAAGGAAACTCGCTCCTAAAGGAACTGAGGTGGAGTTTCAAGATTACTGAAATACTTCCCGGAATATCTCCACATTCCCTCTTCAACAAAGAAATTCAAAACCACTGTCAAATCTGTCTACATGCTGAATTTTTAGAATAGTTTTTTGACTTTAAATATTGATAATCCATATAGGCATTCTGTACAAACTTTTCCCTCGTACTCACTTCACAGACTATTTGGGAAAAAAATCTATGACATGTCTGAAATATTTGGGCAGGTTAATTTTACAGATTTTGAAGGCTACATTCCACATATTACTGTCCTCAACAAAAGAAGAGTGATCCATTTAGAGAACATAATACCAAACTCTAGGACCAACACATCACCTTGCAGCTCAAAGTGGCTTTTTTTTAAGTTTGCCTCTTCAAAGACCTCCTGTAACCCACGTCAAATGAACAGTTAGAATGTTTGATGTAAACCATTCTTTTTTGGGTGAAAAAGGGAAACATTTAACTTCATCTTCAAATCTGGTATACTACCTGATTCACGTGTATTGGCAAAATGACGCATAGTGTTAGTCAGCTCTTGCTAAGAAAATTACTCCTTTCATTCAATTAGAACATCACCGCCAACAGCCTTAGCAACTATTATTTAATATATGCTGCCCTTAGCTACTACAATAGACAAAGACTATACTAGGTAGGCCTTCCAGTTTGTGGCCATTTTCCAGCTTGTTTCATTTTGCCTCAAGAAACAAATTCCAAAACAAATGAACCAACCTCCAGTGTTCTCAAAAAGCACAGGAGCCACCTTCATAGGGTAAACACTGAGAAACAAGATCCAAGATGACCACAGGACTCCAAGCAATTTACTGCAGACACAACAATTGTGCTCCTGTGCCACTTGAGCAAATGATTGGCTAGTTTTAGAATTCTCATGAATTAGCAAAAGCTAAGTTTGCTGAAGTGATGTCACATACCTAGTTATGGCTGATGTTTTACACCTTCCCACATTATGTCCTCACACTTTATGCCCACAATTACATAAAACACCTGATTTGCACACAGAATTCGGAAGAATTACAGGATAATCCAAAGAATCTCAAAATTGCCTCCTGTACAGGTTTTTGAAACAAGCTGTATGTATCCACAGGACATAAGATATCATGAAGATAATAATTTTAATATTCTGAAGGTTATTTGCTTACTTTGAACGTGTACTCCAAATGTTTGTCAGCCCTTTTTCTTGATACGTCTTTCAGGGTTATCTTCTCAATGTGTACAGCTGAAAGAAAAACACCTTATTGTGCACTCCAAAATCGACAGTTTGCAAACCATTCCCTACTTTCCCAGGCACTCTGAGAATGCCTGGAAGGCTGTATCCTGACACACAGCCCCACTCTTCCTTAGGAGCTGTTTTATTGCAACAAACTGCCGCGGGCAGGTAGAACCTTGCTCTCTCCAAGTATTTCTCTGGCCTAACAACAACCTCTTCAGGGCACATCATGGGAATCAGTGCATTACCCAAGAGCCTATTTACACCAAATGTCACATAACTGCAACAATATAACCACTGTAAGTGAAATGACAATAAAAAGAAGTCAAATTGTGTCTTAACTCCAAGAAGTAACAAGTGCTGATAAAAACCAGACAGTGCCTTCTACACACACATCTCAGAAACATCAAGTAGTAATGAGGGCAAACTAAGATGGGATAATCACATTTCTGAAGGGTACTTAGGTGAAAAAAAAAGAGTTAGGGAAGGCCTGAAGGAGACAGAAATGAGTGTCAGCAAACAGAACACAAAGAGAAGAAGCAGAAGGCTACTACAATTGTACTGTAAAGAATGTCATTAAACTGACCTGAGAAGGAAGAAAGGTACTGTAAGTACTTGCTACTTTACCATTCCTTCCCCACAGCCAATGTATTCAGGTTCTGGCTGTGAGCTGGCAAGCAGCAGCACCATGTGGCTTTCAGGGCCTGGAGATTTTCTTGAGGGCACACAGCATTGTTCAGGTAATACTCCATATAAAAGCCCTTATGTAGCCAAGATGCGCTTTTCACTTTTTGCTGCTATGCTGGGCTAAGAATTCAACAGAATTTTATTCTAGTGCAAGCCTGAAGACAACTTTACATGTCAAAAAGAAAATTATTTAGAAGCAGCTCGACCCACCCAACATCCTTGAAATGCTTTAGAAACTCTTTCTTTTTTTGGAGGGAGGTGGGTGGTATTGACAGTTAATGTTTTCCTTTCAATTTTTAACTCTGTGTTTACATGGGATATATTGGGAACTACTCATAATAACAGTATTTTTTCCTAAAAAAAACATACCTCCTGCAATTGTATGTTACAAAGCTTATTAATGGCTATTAGCTAATTACCATCTAATATAATGTAAACATTTTAAAATTAATTTTGTTACAGTTACAATTCAAGTCTCATCACCATCAAACATACCATTTCTAAGAGAATTAAGTACTGGTAATTTCCATAAAGGAATAATAAGCCAGCAAATAAGCCTAGTGATAGTGCTACAGCTTCCAATTTTTTTAGTAGAGAGACAAATACTGAGTGTGCTGGTGTACACTGCTTGTAATCCTACAGCTGGGAGTTAAGAAGATAGACAATCACTTCATTTTTACCAGTTAATGAAGATTAATTATTACAAAGAAAAGAAATCTGAGATGAGCTAAGGATGCCAGACAGTATCATTTATAAATATATTACGAAAAGACGAATGTTTAGTGAGCTTGGTTTTCACCTGTCTGGTATAGATTAAAGTGCTGTTAGAAGAAAGACTACGGCACAACAAGAGTTTTCATGTAGTAAAATTTCTTAATGGATAACATTCAAATTGATATTGGAATTCATATTCATAAGTTAATTAAGAAGTTGATTCCCATGACTGGAACTGAGAATAGTGGTTTAAATTGCACTCCACTACATGCATATATTTAGCATACTCAATTAGGAAACTAAGACCATTAACATTCACAGACAAGCTTTTTTTCCTTAATGAGATCGTGCTTATTTTAAACTATTGAATGTTCTCAATGCTAAAAACTTGTCCTCAGGTATAAAAAAACTTATTACACAATGTAGTACCTTCAACTTCCTTAACTTCTTTCTGCTGCATGTTTCCTCGTAATACATGATACAATAGGTAATTACACTGTTGTTGCTGCACAGCTTTAGTTCTACAGTTTCAACAGACTCCTTTGTAATTCTGTCTCCACAATGACATTTTAAATATTCTAAATGGCTAGACTGAGAAGAAATATTTGAATATACAAGCCAATGAGGCATGTTACATCTCTACATCTATTCCAGACACAGCACATGCATCCAGGATGATTAAGTAAAGCACGTATACATGACACTGCTTCCATTCTAAGTCTAAGTCAAGATTTTAAAAATTCATGTTCATCACAGCTGAGAATAAAAACCAAGTTTTACTACCAGTGCTATTTCTAAACAAGTCAGGAGATTTCTGTAGCAGGGAGTCTCTACCACATGACTCTGTAGCAAATATCACAAAGTTCCTCTGATCCCTCACTGTGGTTTCTCACTATGATAATACAAATGCAGAAAAATATTTAAGCTCCTCACTAGATTAAATTACTCAAGTTTTTTGTGCTTCTCTTACTTAATTTCAGAGTGTTACTAAAGAGAGTCTCCCTTTTGGGCTTCTAATTCATGAATATGAACACTTTGAACTCCATAAAAGGATTTGAAACAGGTTTGTTTCAAACAATCTGCCATAATCTTTCTCTGTGGTTTTTTTTCAAGAAATCAAAACCTCTCAAACTGCCTGCCTTCAAAGTGCAGTTAAATCTCCACACTAAAGACAACAGGACACATGTGAACACAAAATGGATAGCAATCATTTTTCCATATTGTTGGGTCCTCGCTATCTGCAGACTATCTGTTGACTAATTTTGAGTAGACAAGTGACTTGCTAATCCTCTTGAAGAATAAAGGGTAAGAATAAATCTGTTTTCAACAATGCTCATTTCTTCAAAGAGAAGAAATTGTGCTGGCAATTGCACGTCAGAGTTTTGTTTATGC
>VYZT01023560.1:66725-91251 GCA_013400735.1 Pomatostomus ruficeps | reverse complement strand
CCCCCACCTCCCCTCCGAGCACCCCCAGCCATTCCCACCCCCACCACTGCTTCCAGTGCAATTGTAGCTTTGCCAAGTTAGTCTCTTTACATTATTTTCCTCGATTCCGAGAGATAAAACAGGTATCTACACCAGCTGCCAGTAAAGCTCTTGCAGACAGTGTTGTGAACAGCACTACGGACACTTCCATACAATATACAAACGCACAAAATACAGTACTTGGTTTTCTGGCAGAAAAAAGAGGGGTTCATGCCTGGTGAAGCAAAATGGGCTCAGATTTTAGGCTCAAAATACAGTATATTGGCAAACAGCGGATTCGGTGAGAACGAGGAGAGAAGCTACTTAGACCAACCAGGTTTTCATGTGAGAGCAGGTGGAGGTCGGGAGGGCTGGGATCACAGCAATGCCCATACAAACAGCTGCAGTAAATATACTATGAACCAGTGCAAATAAAAACAGTCAAAAATGCAGTTCACGAGTTTACAAAGTGCAAAACTCCCCAGTCCCCTCGTTGAATAAATGCTCGTCTCTGACATCTTAAACATTGGTTTTAAAGTGGAATGAAAGAGTCCCATTGGTTTGTTTCACATTTCAGTGATTTAACATGTTAGAACTATCCCAGCCCTCTTTATTTGCAAAGTGAAATGAAGTTACCAATAACTTAATTTTAAAAGGAAAGTCACTATCAAAGAGGAAAAAAGCCTAAAAACTTTTATTAATTCCAGACATTTTACTGATGTCAAATAGGTTTAACTAAGCATGTAAAAACTGAGATCTTAATACAAAACCCTTTCCATTTAATTCAAATATGCTCCACATTTCAAAGCCAAAAATAAGGCCAATTCCTTTGTTAAATCAAAAGACTGCAGCGACAAGTAAAGCTTGCAGAAGTCTAGAAGCATTTTTTGTATTTTTTTTTGATTTAAAAAAGGAAAATTCAAGATTCCTTCTGACTATAAAACTTTCCTTTCAAAATTAAGGCTTTTACTTTGTCCTTTTAAAATCCTGGAGGTGTCCATTCTCCCACAGTCTGTGGTACAGACACTGCTTCAGTACAGCTCAATGGACACAGTTTTTCTTTAGAATGCTTATTGCACTAAAAGATAGCAAAACAAGTTGTCAGTTTCTTTTTTTTTTTTTTAAAAATAAACATGATTACATTTCTAAAAAATAAAAGTTGATGTTGACCATATGTTCTGTAATAATTAAATTAAAGCATTATTATTACTCTAATAAATATAAAAGAAACAAAAGGAAGCTAAACTTCAAACACACATACATATGAATCACATTAAGGTGTGAGAGGCAGCAAGTAAAGTAGCAGGTTTCTTTTTTTTCCAAAAAGACCTTAGCTCTAAAGTTTCAGTTCTGGTGGTTACTGTATGTCATCCCAGAAAACCTGGGACATCGGATCTCACGTGAAGCTTCAACAGATTTGACTTGCCAGATAGGAAAAATTGAAACTTTTGGACTAGGTAAAACAGCAGCTTTAGTAAATTCCCCCAGGGAGCAAGAAGAGTTGGGTCACTACTGCCTGCACATGAACCACGAGCTTCTTGGATTGCTTTTGAAAGGGAACTCTTGGAGCTGAGAACTCCAAAGCTGTGAGAAAAGACACAAAGGCAGCCGTTGGCTAAATTAGGTTCAAATTATTGGATTAGTGTGCAAAACATCTTCCCCCCTCTCACTGTTTCCTAGCTAGTGCTGTACATTCCAATGCACTTGGATATGTTCACATTCGAATGCTCGATGGCAATACTGAGAGAAAGATTCCTCAACGCACGGGGGGGTTACAAACTTAATTATTTTCTTTTTTGCACACTTCCCTCCTCCAAACAATCACTGTGATTGTTCCTAAAAGGTGGTTTGTTTTTTTTTGTTTTAAATTCCACAATAGATTTTAGTTTATTATTACTATTTTTTTTTTTTTTTGCAACAATAGTTGTGCTGCCGAGCAACTTGAGGTAAAGGCAGAAGAGGGTTAAACTACGAGAAATAATAATTAAAAAAAAAAATGATGGCGGTGCTTCCCACAGGAGCCCGCCCCAAAAAAGCAGTTGGCTGGTTTCATATTGCATAATAGTGCTGTGTTCCTGGATGAAGTAAACAATCTTCCTCGTGTCAATTTAAGGGTGAGCCTCTCGCCCCTGCACAGCGTCAGCTCCAGCACGATGGGAGGCACAGCCCCTAAACCAACCCCCTGGAAACATACATTGTATGTGGCTTAAGTTCTCAGTTCTCCTCTCCGTGAGTGTCTCCCGGGTCATTGACTTAAGCGAAGTACATCGTGCGTAAGGTGTCTTGGTGAATCTGTACAGCCTTCGCCAGGGCCTGCGGGTCTCGCCCGTTGCTCTGTCCTGACACGTGGCTCCCTTCAGCACTGCAGGGAACGAGGGAGAGACAGGCAGGGCTGTAAATTGTATTAATTCCGATCAAAAAGCTGCTCTTCGACAGAATCGTTGAGGTTGGAAATGACCTCTAAGATCGAGTCCAACCTGTGACCGACCCCAACCTCATCACCCAGCCCAGAGCACTGAGTGCCATGTCCAGTTGTTCCTTGAACACCCGCAAGGATGGGGACTGCACCACCTCCCCGGGCAGCCCCTTCCAATGCCTGACCACCCCTTCCATGGAGAAATTCCTCCTGATGTCCAACCTGAGCCTCCCCGGGCACAGCCAAGGCCGTTTCCCCTCCATCTGTCCCTTGTTCCCTGGAAGCCTCACCCCCCCGCTGCCCCCTCCTGTCAGGGAGTTGTAGAGACTGAGAAGGTCCCACCTGAGCCTCCTTTTCTCCAGGCTGAGCCCCCCAGCTGCCACCCATAGGACCGACTCTCCAGACCCTTCACCAACACAGCACCAGTGACACAACTGGACACTGAGAAATATCAACTCTTGAATTCACCCAGCAACCTTGAGGCTTTTGACAAATCTCTTCACCATGGCTGCTCAGCTTGCTCATCTAAAAATAAGCCCGTTATAAATACATTGATGGCTTGAAGGTTATAAAATATTTCTGACGTATGGAGTTAGATAAGTGGAAGCACTTAACATTTGGTTCATTCATGACTACTCTGATCCTAAAGCAAAAAAAATTAAATCCGTGGCTTGATTCCCTCAGACCACGTCAAAGTCATAACAAAATACTTCACTAAACGGAATTCTTTTAATCTGAGTGTTGTTCGGTAGAATCCACCAACCCACTCTGGTCTGATGTGGGGCAGCAGCTGCCAGGAGTGATGATCTTAACATCAGTCCTAGAGGTGGCAGTGACTGAGTGCAGGACCAGCAGGAATGGCTTGTAGTCAGATGGATTTAGGCCTGAGAGTGGAGGAGAGCGGTGGGGACCGACCCCTGAGCACGCCCCGTGGTTTACCTGTCGTGTTCCTTGTCCACGAGGTGGTAGCGTGCTCTGAATGCCACCAGGTGAGCGTAGTAGGCGGGCGCGGGGATGGAGACGGAGCGGGTGCAGCGCACGTACGTGTGGCACAGCTGGTACGTCAGCAGCTGCAGCTCGTCTGCCGTGAAGCAGTTGTCATCCCACAGGACGTGGTAGTGGGAGGGACGGCTGGTTCCCTGCAGGGGTGGGGATGGAGGGTCACCTCTCTGGGTTGCCATTAAAATGTCAGGTTTTGGCACTCAGAAAGGGCAAGGCTATCTAGAGTGAACTCCTTCGTGACAGCAGCCAAACAAGCTCAGTTTTATGTCAGGCCTAAATGTGTTTAAAGATTAATAAGTCTAACATATGCGGGATTATATTGCTCCAAATGTTCTTGCTTGGATAAAACCCCTTCTACATAACCCTCAGTGAGCAACATCTGCTCCCAACATGACTAAACCACGATTACAGCACCTTTTATCTACCCTCAATTACACTGTTTCTCACAGAGACACATTTCCCAGAGAAATAACCGGTGCTTTTACATCTTCCAGCTTCTGAGCACCCTAACTGCAAGCATGAACACTAGAAACTCAAATCTTACAGTGCACCAGAGTTGGGTAAATAGTTGTGCATCAGCCAAGCTACAAATCTCTCCTTTTAAAACAAATTTATCTGAAGTATCAATTTAATTGAGGTTCTTTATGCCTTGCTATATTAAACGCAATGAGCTGCAGCTACACCCAGCATTTCTGCTTCAACTCCGATACAATTTTTTTTCCAAGGGGCCAAAAACCAGTTTGCTCAGACACAGTTTAAAGGTTGACAAAAAACCCATTGAAATGATTCAAAACTGGAAAAGAAGCTATGCCCAGCCAACCTAAACAAAACCGATGACAATGTGGTCAGGCTGACATGATAAAAATTTAAAGAGTAAATTTTCTTTTACATTTTAAGCAATAGCCTGATACAAGGAGATTTTGAGAAGATTTTTTTCAGAAATAATGATGTTACAAAATAAAGTGACCTCTTTAAAATAAACTTTATAAAGCATCACTTATCATCAGTGCAAGTTTAAAGATGAAGCAGAGACCACCTCTTAAGCAAATCATTCTCTAAGTCCCACAATAATGTTTTATCTCAGATAAAACTGAGGTAAAAGAACATTTCCCTCCCAAGTAACAGTTTGTAAACAGGTGTCACAAAAAGGAGAAAAACAATTTGTTCTAAATTCACATTTACTTACAAAAAGCAACCATACCTGTATTCCAGCATGGCTACAGAGGTAAAAATCAAACTCGTAGGGGTGTGTAATGTCTGTATCTACAGTTGTCCCAGCTGGAATATTGCCACTTCGTCCAACCTAGAGAAGAGGTTTGTTAAGTGCGGCCTCAGCTGTTTATACAGCTCAACTGTAATGAAAAATACAAGTTTCTATTCACCACTGGCAAGGTTTCGGCACATGAAGTGCCACAGAACTGCTTGGAATGTGCCACTCCATCAGCCTTGGAGGCTTGACAAGGACATTGGACGCCTCTCCAGCACCTTACACAACACTGCACCTCCAGCACGTCAGAACTTTCCAGCTCAGACTGAAGAGCTGCACAGACATTTGTATTTAGAATTCTCAGCTTCAGCTTGGGTTGACTGACTCAGGAAAAAGGTTCCACCATTTTGTACTTTCTTCTGTTACAGCTGCTGGAGATTGGCCTTGTGCAGTCACACAGACTTTGGCTCCTGTGCGATGCTGTGGGGGTTTTTAACTTACTCAAGGCCAATGATTTTTCAATTTGGGGCCTCATTTTATCAAATCAACACTTCCCTGCATGCACAGACAACCAGATGGACAGAAGCCCACGCCAATATTTTCTCCAGCAGCCTGAAAGCTCAACATGAAGCTTTCCCAAAAGGCTCCTCAGAGGGCAGTGATTACCCTTTCTGTTCTGTCAGCGCAGAACAGCCGCGTATGATGTCGCTTCTGCACCACGATGTAGGTTATTCCAGGCTGGTAATCCTTCTCCAAACTGATGCAGGCTTCTCTAATGGCCAGCAGTTCATAATACAAAACCTGCAGGCACAAGAACAGAGGAGTTTAGGTTTTCCTTCCACTGTATTCTACACACACCACCTACTAACTCGGTGTAGGTACAACTTGGGCACACAGCTTAATCTTAGAAAGTACTCAGAGATAAGTGTTTCCCAAGTTTGAAGACTTCTCCTTCCCCAACAGGAAAGCAGCTGCAACTCTTCTTACCCAATAAGATTAAGAAATTCTCTCCTTGAGGGTCTCAATTATGTTGTGCAAATGCAAGCAACTCAAACAGTACAAAACGAGACCTAGAGGCACCACCGAGTAACAGAACCTTCCAGGAAAGCCCCAACGGAACCAACCTGTCGGAACTGTCCCTCAGAGACCCCGTCCCTGTAGAAGATGATCCGGGTGGGCTTGAACCGTGTTGATTTGTAGAACTGGATGAGCAGCTCCCTGACCATGGAGGCCAGGTCCTGGATGATCTCCTGCCGGGGCCGCTGGACCCTCACCGTGGCACAGTACCGGCTGGGATGGGCATCCATGCTGCCTACACTGAGTGCCAAGAGCGCAGCAGGAAAGGCTTCAAGCTCAAATCTACACCAAAACAATCAAAAGCAAAAAAAGCCAGGAGCGGCAGGTACAAGATTCTTGTGCTGAACAACCGCCAGAGTAACATTTCAACAGGAACTTGTGCTTGGTACAGGTTTAACACCTTTTGCCCCCAAGCATCCTGGAATGCACCTAAAGAATTTGGCTTCTCACTAAGGCATATTTTTCTAAACCAGACAGACTTTTTTCTGTGACGTTTTCTCACCTTTTACACAGAGACAAACCTCAGCTTCCCTTAGTTACTTTAAACACAGATGCAGTTTCCACAACTGCAATCAAAGACAACAAAAATACCAGGGGGACGAAGTAGGGGAGGACTGACCAAGCCTCCAATCACCACCTTGAGTTCCTGGACTGTACCAGCAAAAAAGGTAAGAAATATCAAAAACATTTCTGCCAAACCAGGCCTTTAATGACACTTTTCTCCTTTAAAAAGACAAAAAATGTTACTGGCTAACATCACCAAGCTGTGTTATTTCCTTGAGAATATTTCTGCAGAAATATATTATTTAACAATGCCATTTTACCTTGACTTAAAAATTAAAGAGCTAAGAGACCAGTCTGAAGTATCAAGCAGGTTTTTTTCTTTTAAATACATGATTTTTAATATCCTTGGGAATGTGTACAAAGAACAGGCACAAGCCCTGAAAGATATTTGATACAGACATAGTCCATGATTGCATTTGTTATTCTAACATTTACCCAAGATGAAAAAAACCCCACGTAAATGTAATAAAACTTACAGCAGCAATGGAAGGCTTCTTTCCATCTCCAGCTGGAGGGTGAGTGACATCAGCTCCCAAAAAGATCACTGGCTGCTGGAACACAGAAGGTCTTCAAAAAGAAAAAAGTGCTAAGTCACACTCGTAGCTGAAGAGCTGCCACAAGGTCATCGCTCACCGCGGGGGTTGCTTCTGTCTCAGCCTTATCAGGTACCCGGGCCAAGGCTCAACAATGGGATCTTTGTGTGCAAGAGGTGAACTTGGAACCCTCCCCAGCAGAGCCCAAAACACGCTGCAAACGCACTGCCAGAGCTGGGGCGTGATTCTGGAGAGGAACAGCCCCGGGGCTCCAGTGGAGCAGCACAGCCAGGGGCTTTGGAGCCCCCATGTGAGCCTGGGGTCCCCTGAGCACCACAGAGCTACAGCACCAGCACACACATTACACTCTTCTCCAGGACTTGGGAGCAGGATGGGCTTACACTGCCTTTAAAATATTCTTCCCCACACCACTGTTCCATATTTAAACTTTGATACTGATCAGACATTTGACAAAACCTTGGCTGAAGAGCTAATGCACAGGCCAAGCACCACTCAGAGCCTGTGCTGGAAGGAATTTAATTCTACCTCAAATATCACATACTATTTTCAGAATATTTTAACTTAAATCTTGGCCACATTTAAATTTTGGGTGCTAAGTAGCAAATGTAACAACTGACAAAAGAAAACCCAACACGGTCTCCAGAGTCTTACCTTTGATGAGGTACAAGGATGTTGTTGATTCCTCCTAGTTTAACGTTGATCTTCAGGCACAGATTAGAGAGGGTCTGTGGAGATGTTTTAATGACGTTCTTGACCTGAACACACTGTGTGGCCATTCCCAACAGCGTATCTCCCACGCGCTTCACCTCCGCTGAGAAGCAAACACAGGGAGACAACTTGAGTCCATTTGAGGTTATTGCTGCATTTTGATGCTGCATTTGATAAGTCACAATAATTTTAGTCTTCGTACTCTGCAGTAACTTCTAACTTATCTGCATACTCAGACCTGCTTCCAATTTATCTTCAGACACAAAGCAGTGGTTTCTAATGCCTAAAGGGTGGTTCTGAGTAATTTTTAACATCTGCTGGGCAGCAGATTTCCCCAAATGATACCTGACCGAGCAGGTAAAGACAGAGGTGTGCCCTTACCGTAGACAGGTGTTTTCCCTGGCAGGATGACAATGATGAGCTGAAGCCCTGAATAGGTGTTCTTGAGGTGTCGGAACATGGGCTCCACGCTGTCTGCACCCTGGGCGTACTTGCAGAAGCAGGGCTGGCCCTGGATGGGCATCCCGGCGTCCTTGGAGATCTTGCGCAGCTGGTCTGTGAAACCCCTGAAGAGGGGGAGGTTTTTTGATTTTTGCAGTAGCAACAGCACACAATAACCAAAGAACAAAGGGACAGAACCATCAAAGGAGGATGATTCCAAATAACTTTTAGAGAAGCATTTAAAAAACGTTTATTATGTGAAGGCTGCACAGCTGTGAAACACCACAGGCCAGAATGGGCTAGAAAATAGTCTAGACACCTTTAGTTGAAGTATCAAGCAGGCAGAAGGGGCTATAAACACTGATGCCACAGTACAAACACCCCACAGCGTACCCAGTACAGTGTTTTGACTGTAGCTTCCAGCACAGAAGCAAACCAGCCTGAACTCTCTCCCTAACATCTCACATTAAACCCAGGTAAAATGCTCATTGTAATCCCATATTCATAATTCACTCTGTTAAGAGAGCAGTCCAAAGCCTGAACCCCGACATGCCTTACTTCAGAATTTCTTCTCTGCACTGTCTCTGTGTTGCAAAGCAAGCTATGGCCCACATCTTGATCTCCACCCCGGTGTGGAACTGCTTCCCTCGCATGTCCCACACTCCGTGGCTCGGCGTCGCCACGGTTCGGTTCTGGGGAAACAAAAGCAACAGACACTCAAGGGACTGAAACAGAAGCAGCCGGTGCTATGTGCAGCTTCAGGATAACAAAAAAGAGTTTATTATTCAATGTCTGATCCCTGTAGAGCCAAGGGGTACAGGAAATCATGCCAAAGGCTCACCCGTCCTCCGTACTGCAGCATGGGCGCCGGGAGCACGCGCCCCGTCACGTGGGCCATCTCATCCCGCACCTTGAACTGGAACTCTTGCACAAACGGATCCGCGTCGTAATTTGCACTTCTCACCTAGGAGAGATTTTTCCATGTTACAGAAGTATCTGATTATATCCCTATAACAAACAATAGGCTAAGAGAGGCACTGCAGGAGTGTTCTTACAACGATTTCATTGAAAAAGGCTCAGATTTAACTGCTCAACACTATCAACCCATGCCCAGTGAAAACAATTACTGCCATGAGATGTATTGGATGAGGTTTCTGTTCCCTTCATTGCTCAAGTGCTCATTTGGAGTTCGTTCATTCAAAAGCTTTTTGTTTCCTCACAGTAAATTAAGTGTAGAGATGATAATGCAAGAGCCTGTACTACGGACTCACACTATTGCTGCAGGCCATTTTAAATAAATCCTGTTAAAATCTGCTAAGTTAAAGGACGAGGAGGAATGAAAACACGAGGAAGTTTTGCATGGATATAATCCAGCCCAGTGCCACTCTGAGCAGTGTCCCACAGAGCTGGGATTGGGGCACTCACCAATCTGCTGATCTCCTCCTGCCTGTCTGGGGCAGACCTGGCAGTTGCTTTTATCATGGTTGATGTCTGATTGTCTGTCAGCTTCTTGATGCACCTCTGGCCAGCCACGATGTTACACACCTGCAGGGGAAATCAGGAGCATTAATTCAGAGCATCCAGAAGCACTCGGATGGCACCACACTGTGCTGTCACTGTAAACCACAACCCCAACATGTTTAGGCAACTGCCTGTTTTTTGTCACAGTTCTAAACTTTGAAGCACTTTAGGATGCAGCCAGTCTTCAGTGAAATGAAAGAGTGATGAACGTGTAAACCTGTAAATACACTTGTATTGCAAAGAGCATCGATTCTCCATGTTTTGTGAACTGACAGAACCCACCCAAACCCAGCTGAGCTGTTAGAGTAAAGCTCTTACTTCTAAAGGCAGGTAGGTGTGTTTTTGCTCCTGTCCCACTTGCAGGCAAGGAAGGTGAGGGTATTTCAGCTGGAGGTTGTATTTCTCTCTGAAATACTGTGCTACTGTCCTCTCCACAGTCTGGCCATTTTCTAGCTGTAAAGGAAAGCTGAAAAGACAGACATTTTAGTAAAATACTCGTTGTCAAATACCATCATCCCAAAATTAATGGAATATCAGGTCCTGTTACTCAGTGTGAAACTATCACACATTTCATGCTCTGACAAAAAGCCTCTTACGTTTGATGACTTGCAGGCCGTCTCGTCACGTTACAGACACGGTACTTCCTTCTCATTGTCCCACAGTGAGTCACTTCTACCTTTAGACCTGCACAAAAGCATCAAAAAAACTGATGCCATAACTACACAAAAATGAACACAGGAGACACAAGGTTTCAAATGATCGAACATAACAGCTTTGGGGTCAGCATCAAATAGCACAAATGTAAGAAATTACCATTCTCTAAACCATTTTTTACTTTCATTATAATTTGAGTTCTGACTAATCCTGATTACTATCCTCAGAAAGAAATCATGACGTAGAATATTTAATGTTCAGTGTCTTCTGAATTTCCTATAGCAGTTTCCTTTAAAAAGCACTGACTGAACTCAGAGAGCTGTTTTCACCATATCCTCCTCTTCTCATTCTCAATCTTGTACATGTCTCCAAACCATCAGTTCCAATGCAATTGAAATTAAAAGCACAAAACCAGGTTTCTACTTTATCATCTTTTCCCCCAGCACTGTGTCCACATACAGGCTGTAATTTTCTTTAATTTCACTGACCAAGTTTAACTTTGCATTTTGTGCATCTCGTCTCAAAGCACCCCGCCTACACAGCAGAGCCTCTCCAGACTTATCTCTGCCCACGATAATCATGACAGTGGCAGCTCCAGGAGGCTCTGGGGGCTGGTGCTGTGACTGTGCACACGCTGTGCTGTTCACACAGAGCAGCCTCAACATCTGCCGGGAGCACTGAGCTTATCACACGAGGGCTGCACGGCATCCACACGCTGCTGCCTTTCCCCAGCCCCACGGGACAGAAGGCAGCTAAAAACAGAGCCTGGGTACTCAAAGGATTCACCTGCAGTAGTAAAGTCTAATACTGGTGCAGTCTAGTAGGAAAGGCCTTTGAGAGAGCAGTTGGATGGCTCACCCTGTTGAGGCTCGTGTGGATTGTGGACCACTGACTGAACCCCCCCCAAAATCAGGTCCCCAGGTACCAGATACCAGGCTGTGTTTAGTTTACTGGGAACACAGACAGCACAAAGAAGCACTGACTGTACCTCCTTGCTCCCTGACAACACTAATTGCACCAAGAACATCAGCATTACTCAGCCAAAAATAAACCACCGCTGCCCCGACACGAGGAAAGAAACCACGGGGCACCGTGACCACAGACGAGGCTGATGAACACAGAGCTATCTGGAACCCATTCCCTGCTCTGTCATTGCTCTGCTGTGACACCACCAAGGCAGTGCCCTCCCCCAGTGCTGCTCACACGCAGCCAGCTCGAACGCAGGGCTCGTTTTGCTGTACGTGGTCACGTCCTGGCCGGAGCTCCCAGACCCTATAGCAGCAAAGACAACTCTGAGAGCAAAGGGGCAACTTTCAGTATTTTCTGACTACAGTAACAGAGCCTCTGAGGCAGCTGAGATCAAGCAGAGGCAGTTTCTCCATCTCCAGCTGCCTGCCCTACAAAACGAAGACAGACGGGCAGATGTAAAAGGGGGCATGTTAGGACTGGTACAAAATAATTCCTGTAAGTCTTTTTTCAGTCCTGACTATTTTCTGTGAGCACATCCCTTTATGACTATAATTCAAATTTACCTTTTAGCTGCCCAGTATTTCAGCAGAGTCTAATCTTGCATCAAGTGTTTAAAAGCTGAGCTCCTTCAAGGCTTTTCTCTCTGCAAATTACACTGGAATGGAGGATATGGGAAAACACAAACCCAAGTAGCATATATGGAGTGAAACCACTCAAACCAGCAGCTTATGCAATTCCTTTGGAATGGAATTTGGCCTTCAGCTGCAAGTGGTACTTGTTTTTCCACAAGGCAATCAGTTATTAGAATTCCCCGTAACAACACTCTTTCAAAGAATCAATGTTAGCCTTGAAATCAATGTTCACTTTGCCACGGCATTTAAACAGCAGGAGCCCACACACAATGCCAGGTGGCCTCAGGGACCCTGGGTTAGGCGAGGTTGGCACCAGCCACTCACCTCTGCCCAGGCAATGAACAACGTGCTCCCTCTTTCCCTCTAAGCCACCGGGAATGTTTTTCAGCTCCCATTTCCGCAGAGCCACATTGTTTCTCTCAGGATTAGAGCTGTACACACGGATACTACAATTCTCTTGGCAGCTCCAGGCCCTCCTGATGCATGTTAACCAGGCTTCCAGCTAAAACAATTCCCTCAGCTTCACCTTTACTGTGTTACCTGGGACAAAACAGACCCGCATCTACTCACCCTTTATCTCTTTGGTGAATTTTACCCGATGAGAATCAGTCAGAGGTCTTGGTTGTTCATCAATATTATGAATGTCAAGGACTTCACACATGAACTGAATTACGGGTTGTGCTTTGTAGAAGGCAGTGGCAGAAACTACAAACAGCAAAACATTAAGTGTAAAAATCCCCAGTGAAGGTGTTGTGAAGCAGTTCATACATCAATGTTTCTTAGAACTCCACGTAAACCTCAAGCACATTTAGAAACAGAACAGCGAGTTCTGCAAGAGTAAAATATCAAAAAGCCAGCAGAATGTCCACAGCGACACATCTGTCTCCAGCACAGTCATCCTGTTACTACTTGGAATTTCAGGGGTTTGAAAGGGTTTTTCCCCAGAGAACATTTATTTCTAGAGAGCTACAGCACCCCAGAGAGACATTCTCCTTCACCTCTGTATGGAGCTGCAGAGACAGGATTAATACCTCTCTACTGCAGACTTTTGAATATTAAAAGCTAACATTATTCAACTTGCGATATAATTTTGTCAATTACCCAATCTGCTCAATTACTGAAACAATATCTGGTGTAGACACGAGCACTGTTGTGACTATGCACAAACTGTGTTGGTGTAGTGGGGAGTGCAACCCTTATCTATTCCAATCTCTTACCCTCCCCACACGCTAATGACACTTTCAGTGGCAATATACTGGTTTTAAGCAGGACAGCTGACTTATTCCATGGAAGGAAGAGCAAAAATCATCTTCTCGACAAAGTTAAAAGCAACTGAAACACCAGTTTTGTCAGGAAAGGTGAGGTGGGACTAGGCAGAGCTCAGACACAAACTGTTCCACGTGCTTAAAACTTTAAATGGCAACAACAGGAAAGAAACACTCAACAAGCACTTATCAGTTTTCCAGATCTCTTGTACCAAACCTGCCACACATCTGTGCTCACACAACCCAGCATTCTTGAGTCGTGTGTCACTTGAGCAGCCTCCCAACCTCACCTCCGGATGCCTGAAATTGCTCCGGATTTCTGAGTGACCCCAATTCCTCACGCTCCCCACCCTGGCAGGCTGTGGGTTGTCTCCCACAGCGACACTTTCACGGAGAACCTCATCCAACTAAATAACTGAAAAACCTCCAGTGATGGGATTTGAAGGCAATTTCACAGCCTCAAATGAGGGAACAGAGCAACAGCTCTGTGAACCAGCACTTACAAAGGGCTTAAAATCTCTCATTCACAGGAAGGACTGAGAAATTTCTACTCTAGGAGTTACTACTCCCCTTGCTAATGCTGGTAAGAAAAGTTTGGCTCACAAAGTAACAGCACAGTACATCATCAATTGGTGTAAATTCATCCTCTTCTCCTGCTGCAGCTCTCTCAGTACCTTGCAGATACCAGCCCTGGTTCTTTCTGGGACAGGTTGGTACATTTGTTTTTCAAACACAGCTGCCGTTAGAAAGGCAATTTTACAAGAACAAACTGTGTGACTTCAGTCACGCGAGAATCACCCACAATTTACGCAAACCAGAACACGTGGACTTGCAAATTTTCAGCAAGGCAGCTCAACATCTGCAATATTTTATTATGCTCCCAGACAGATGCTAAGCACAACCTGACTTGGAGTGCTCAATGTAGAGCAAGACAATTTACCTTGGGTTTATAAAGCGTTTCAAAGTCAGTGAGAGCTGAATGTGAATCAGAGAAAACCTCAGGCAGCACCTGCACCTCCACCAGTGACACTTTTCAATGAGGGTTTAACAGCTAAACAGAGTCGAGTGCTCACAGGACAGGACGGGGAGTCTGACACAGGCACTGAGTCGATCTCAGATCCATTCAGCTGGGACTCTGCAGTGCTGCAGAGCTCGTGCTTTTGCATAAGAAAGCCCATCCCAATCAGCCCTATTCAGAGAAGTGCTTGGGGCATGTTTCACAGTTTTCTTGGGAGCACTGAGCACCACTCACTGCGTACAGCTGCACAGAGACACAGCGCAGGCAACCTGCCTGTGTCACTGGGGATGCACCAGTACTGAAATTAAGGAGGAAAACAAGCCCTGTGCAATTCCTTCTTACGCAGGGATATTGGTTTTCATACGGCAGCTAAATTTCTGCTCAACATTGACATGATGACAAAAGACCAGAATTTCTAGGTAGCCTTTGCCATACACATCTGGTCTGAATCTCAGCCGTGAATCTCCACTCACCATCGATGTTGAGCATCATTTTCCACATGGCAGGTCGGACTGACTGATGGAACCCAAACCAGACCTCCCTGCCTCCTCCCAGGGGGTGGTCATAGCCTTCTGGAGCTGAGAAGAAGGAGCGGCCCACAGGGGTGTACCTGGGGAAACAAGTGGCCACACATTTACGTTCTTGCTTTCCAAACATAAAATTCATGTGACAAAGATTGTAACACACAGCATTATTATTTTTCGGAATTTTGTGCACCAACAATCTGTGCCAAGAAGCAAGTTTAAACAAAATACCCTGAATGTTTCTGTTCCTATTGCAGCGTTTTCAAATTTAGACAAAACATTTACTATTTTTAGCAGTGCACAAACCACTTTCGGTTTTTACAACAGATCAAGAACTAAGTTAACTTACCCTTCCTGATCTTCTGCTTCAAGAAAGTGGAATCTCCATCACAGCAGAGTCTGTACAACAGCCTTGTCTATACTGGCCTGACCCAAAAATACAATTTTTCCTATTTCATAGGGAACTTTTGAATACAAGATACATTGAGAGAAGCAAAAACTATGTGGGAAACAAAGCACTAGAGGTTCTCTCACAGGTAGAAAACAGCTGCTTCTGAGCCTCCACACCTCCTGTTCTGTAATGCACAGGCATTAGTGCAGAGGTTAACATCTTCGGATCAGGAGCAGCTGAGGAACACTGGCCTCCACAAAATCACTTTTTTTAGGAGTCAGTTACACCCAGTGAAACATCAGGGCAAAGCCATCCTGCTGCCTAAAGCCAGCAGACTTCAACTGCTTCTTTCATTGACCAAATCTCTCTCAAAGAGAGACTGACCTTCTCTAAATTTCAGGGTTTTGAGGTAAAATAACAAAATGAGGCTTTGTTAGGACAGGTTTCTGGTCCCAGCCCTGTATTTCAGACATGAGAAGAGTGCACTGATGACAGTGTATCAACGGATTAAAGATTCTCCTGCTTTTTACAGGCACTGAACCTGGCTCAAGACGAGCAGAACCACGACAGCAGTGCTGCAGCTCACTGGAACCCCTCAGCATTTCAATGAAGGCCTGTTATAAATATCTGCTGTTTCCTGATCTTTCCCAACACACACATCACCTGCTCTGCCTCCACAAACACTTGTACAGGGCTGGCTACAAGTTCAGCTCCCTGGCTGTGCTGCAAAGGGGAATGAGCAGTTTCTCTTTTCACCTGTGAAGAAATGGGGATGAAGGTCTCCCAGGGGGGATACTTCAGGTAAAGACAGACTGCAGGAAGACAGTGAACCTACTTCATGGAGGGGAGGTGTCGTAGCACCACATCGACAGCATGAACAGGGTTAGTGCTGATAGGTTTGTCTAGTTCCAGAGGCTCAGGCAAGGTTCTTCCTGTCAAAACTTCATGCAGCAAGTGCCAGCTCACCCGAGAAACAAACTTTATTGACACTTTGAAGGGACGATCTTTTCCACCTTCTCCGGGTAGTGTCACATCCAAATCCACCTGGGCAGGGGGGAAAAGGAAGAAATAAAAAGCAGCTGTTTAATCTGGAGTCTGGCAGCCTTGAGATGCCACTCCTTCCCATAACTGGGCCAGAGACTCAAAAAGTCAGATACTGAAGACACAGCACATTTGATGAAAGTACATTATCAAATGCACCAAGTGAAGAGAACTGGGCCCTGACCAAGCAGAAGAAGATCATGTAATTTTTGTCCCCTCAAATCAGAAAGCAATACATTCTAGAAAAACTTTGATTTGTTTTTTTTTAAATTCACCATAAGACCATGTATTACACTCTGTAAAATTAAATGTTTTAACAGATTTTGCTGTAGGAAGCAGCTACTAAATTCCACAGGAAGTTCTGAATGCAAATATTGCAGGAACATTTACACACACTGGAATTTGCAGGAAAAACATAAGCAGGATTCCATTTCAGTACAAACACTGGAAGATACTCGCAGCTTTTCTGAAATCAGCAATATTTAAAGTTGGGTTTTTTTCTTTCCTATGAAGCTGCTACCAATAGAACGTCTTCCCAGTGATCTTACCCCAGTAGTGGCCACAGGAAGTGGATTGGCTGTATAGAGGCTCCTTTTCCCATCATAAACTGGTCTACGGTCCCCAAATATTGTCACTTTAAAATGCTGCACCATAGAGTCCACCACGTCCCTGGAAAAGGGGATATTTACGTTGAAGATGTTTCCAAAGAAGGATCAGACTGGAGCTGCCTCCCACCCCGCAGTGTTTTGCTGAAGTAGTTGCAATAAACAATACTTGAGTAAATTAGAAACACCCACTGCAATTCCAAAAGGTGCTTCACATACTTCATCTAAATAAATAAACACTACAGAATAAACCCAGAATCAATGCAAATGCTCAAATACTGGGAAACATTGGTACTGAAGTAATTTCAGAAATTCCTAGAAACGATCAAGGCCTTTGCATCATCCTCATTAAGGAAAACAAGGACACTGTTACCTTGGAGAAAACACACAAAGTGGTATGGTGAAAAAACAGCACAAACCCCGATGAACTGGACGCTCTGCCAGTTCATTGTACTGTCTGCAGCAATGTTTATCTGCTGCTCTGTTGATGAGAGGTTTGAATTCTGCCCACACTGGCTATAAACATGAGATGCCCTAACAAAAAAGACTTGGCTTCAAGTCCTTAATAACCTGAGTTTTTACAAAATCATGTAAAAGCCGGATCCAATTTGCACGCAATTACAGATTCGCCTCCCTTGCTTTATTATAAATTGATGGCAATAAAGATTAACCTGACACAAGCACTGAAATTACGCTTGAAAAACCATCCTGAAATTTTCAGCTGATACAAAAATGCTTCTTGATGCGAGGAGTAGATAAAAAGAGACTTTTGGAACACCTCAAACTGCAACAGGCATTTGGGATCTGAATTCTTTGGGCAGTCGTGGCGTTTCAGAGGCACAACTGTGTCTCGCTTGATACACCAGAGTTCCCTTATTCTACAGAATGGGAACACTTTCCTCCAGCACGGGCAGAGCAGCCTCCCTGCAGAGCAGCAGCCTCCAGGCACCTCCTAGCCAGGCAATATTAACCCAAAGCACTTCAGGAAGATGATAAATATTGACTTCCTCTTCAAGCTCAATGAGCAGCAGCACTTTCACTTCCCA
Source organism: Pomatostomus ruficeps (assembly GCA_013400735.1). Lineage (NCBI taxonomy): Eukaryota > Metazoa > Chordata > Aves > Passeriformes > Timaliidae > Pomatostomus > Pomatostomus ruficeps. The sequence goes on along the minus strand of VYZT01023560.1, from coordinate 73,598 downwards.
GCTGGGAAAAGCAAAGAAATTCCCCCTTTCACAGCTCTTGATGTTACTCAACGTTCCCACCGGTGTAATTCACAGGAGAAATGTGTCTTCTCACCTGTTCACCCTCCGAGGACACTTATCTGGTTTGATATCCACCTCATAGAGGTAGACATCAATCTTTGGGATTTCAACTTGGAAGCAGTTGGCCAGCAGTTTAATGGGTTTGCCCATGGTGCCATAGCCGGGACGTCTGGGCACCATGAGCAGGGGCTGTGCCCCCACGGGTCCTGCGAAGGAAAAATCCCACAGATTAGGAGAAAAGCACAACAAACAATCCCCCGAACCAGCTCCCAGGACAGCCAGGCGGGCACCAGAGCCAGCACACTCGAGGAAAGGAAATCAGCTGTCTCCAACATGCTGCCCATGAAATTCCAAACAAATGTTGGCCCGTTTTTAATCCCAAAGCCTCCACCCACATCTAGACTGTTCTATTACTCAGGAGCTCCAGCGATCAGCATGGATAAAACCGGGAGGTTTTGTTTAGGTGATTGCCTAAAAAAACCCAACCAAAAATCCAAAACAAAACCAAAAAACCCTTCAAACAAAAACCACCCCGAAAATATCCCAGAAAGTTTTACAAAGTCTTTGCTGAACACCCTGGTAATAACCAAGTGCTGCAGAGCACGAAAATACAGAGGTAGCTCTGGACTGATGCACAGGATTTGAGATAAACTCTTCATTTCAGTGCCAATATCAGCTTAGTCTTGGAAGACAGATTATTGCTGAACTTCGCTGGCTGAAAATGGATGAAGAGTAAGACCATTACCTCCCATCTAAGTGCCCCCATAAAGCCAATTTGCCAGAAGAGTAAAGACTCAGATTACGACACAGGATTGTAAAACTCTTGATTACTTGCAGGCTAGAGAATACCCAGAACTGCTCAGAGAAACATCCAAATCTGCACTGAGATGGGCATTTTGAAAAGCAGCTAAAATACCTGCCCAGATTTGTTCCATTCTCATCCGTTTAATTTGCTTTGCATCATTTAGGTGAGATCCCTCCCCTCAAGATTTGCATTGCTCATGCCTTACAAACCAAACACAGTAGTAAACACAGCCCATTTCCCAGAATTTCTACTGGTATTTCCACTTAAAAATACCTCTTTCCAGTTAAAAAAAAAAACCCAACAAACCCAAAATGCTTGGTAGGCTGAGTTTTAAGAAGTTACTCGTGGTACAAATGTCCTGATTTGCAGAGCATTCGAGCGAGGCAGTGCAAAGTTCTCCCCTCTCCTCCTACTCGGTGACGCAGGCAGCGATTCCAGCCCACTCGTTTTCATAGCAGAGTTAAAATGTCAAGTGCTGGGAAAAATGTTTTTTTATTTGCTTTTCGATTAATCTCCATAATTTCTGTAAAAAACCCTGCATTATCTTGAAGGAAATCATGTCTCGAGAACAGGTGAACATCAAAGCCAAGCTCCTCTGTAACATTTGTCTGGCTCTACCCAGAAAACCACTGAAAAATTCTGAGTGGGGCTGGCTTGGAGCCACGAGATAAAACAAAACAGAAACCAAGAAGCATCATTTAAAACCCGCTCACAGACTCTGCTTATGCAAAACTTGTTCCAAGCATCTGCTCTCTTCAACTTTTCCTTCATTTTAATACTCTCACACGAGTAAAAAGCAGCTCTACAATTTACTCCAGCTATATTTGCAGAATATACGCATAAGCAAAAAGAAGTTACTACCAAACATTTGAGTGGCATAAACAAGTCAACAGCTCATTTTAATATTCTGAAGACATACACACCATCGTTTATATTTAGTTCCTATCTGTAGGAAAGACTAACAGAACTGCAGAAATAAAGAAAACATTAAAAAGGTTCTTTCAGTCTGGTCAGCCTTGTGTCCTGCTCACCCAGCTCACTCTGGAAGAAGTTAGAACCTGGATTTTGGCAAACAGGAATTAAGTGACCAATAAATGAATCACAAATGTAGGTCTACACACTGTTCAGGTATAATTTTTAAAAATTCAGCTGTTTTGCTATTATTGTGTGAATCATAGGCTCGCTTAGACAAAAGAACTGAAAAACATGAATATGCCATTAGTGCCCAAATCCACAAGCGCCCACTCAGAAGACCCTGCTTCCCAGAGACACAGACTCGCCGGATTCTGTTGTAAAAATTTTGTGTCAGTGGCTTCAAAGCTGTGAGTCAAACCCCAATAAAACACAAATCCCCAGCGCCGCTCTGGGGATGGTTCCGCTGCCGATCCATCGCTGACTCACCCAAGCTCATGCCTAAGTCCTGTGTCAAGCCCATGGAAATAAACACACAAACCAAAAATATTCAAACTACTATTATTCTACAGGATGCCCGAGTGGCAGATCCTTTCCCTCAAGGCCTTTAACCATTGCAAAAACAAAGTGGGTCAAGGCTCAAAAACCTTTCTCAATGCAGCAGCATCATCAGGCCTCCTCTGCAGGGGATGGAGCAGCTGCTCGGTGCTTCCAGAGAGTTCTGCATTGCTCAGCTGCCCACAAGCTTTAGAGGAGAAACTTCTTTGTGTTAAAGGAACCATTCTATTCTGCCATTGCAGCACCAGGTATAGAATCATGGAATGGTTTGGGCTGGAAGGCACCTTAAAGATCATCCCATTCCACCCCTACCATGGGCAGGGACACCCTCCACTGTCCCAGGGTGCTCCAAGCCCTGTCCAGCCTGGTCTTGGGCACTCCCAGGGATCCAGGGGCAGCCACAGCTTCTCTGGGCACCCTGTGCCAGGGCCTCGCCACCCTCACAGGGAAGAATTTCTTCCCAATATCCCATCTAACCCTGTCCTCTGGCAGTGGGAAGCCATTTCCCCTGTTCTGTCACTCCAGGCCTTGTAAATTGTCCCTCTCTGTCTTTCTCGTAGGCTCCCTTCAGATACATGCCCAGAATGTTCTTAAAAATCCAAAGAAAACGCCCAAACCAAGTCTGTTCAGTGCGCCAGAGCAGAGCTCGATTCATAAAACCAGCTCAGCAAAGTCCCCAGCACTAAAACTTGACTGATTTATAACAGAAAACAATGAACACACAAACAGGAACTAAAACTGGTGTCTCAGACAGATTCTTGGAAGGCTTTCGTGCAGCAGAGGAGCACGTCTCCAGATCATGGAGTGGTTTGACTTGGAAGGGACCTCAAAGCCCCCCCAGTTCCACTGTGGAAGTCCCTCTAACGGTTTCAACGAGCTCCGAGCGAGAATCTTTTCTTCCATGGAAGTATCGATGTTCCAATCAAGCTGCAACGCAGCCGAAAGCGACGGCGATTCCTCGGCAGCCCAGCCAGCACACGGACACGTCTGGCCTGCATCCAAACCCTGGCTGCACCTACCTAGCAACCAGAGAAGCCCTGTCGGAATAAAGCCCGAGCACAGCGAGCAGGAGCTCAGAAACCTGCAAACGCTTCCAACACACCATTGTACGACAAACTGCAGCCTCTGGCACACGCGACGTTTTCACAGAATGAAGCACAATCCTGATCTCCAGCAGGATGCTAATAGGAAATGCAGATTTCCTTACAGAAAGGGCCATCCCCACCAAGCTTCCACACAAAAAATTATCCTCTTTCCCACTGTGGCTTCAGCATTGTAACGCTGAACTATATTAACAGAGATCACTTCGTAGCTTTATTTTTGTTTATACAACAGTTCTAAATCCAGCTTGGGGGGGTGCTGGAACAGCCCAAAACACACCAGCAAGGCCTGAGCAGGTAAATACCACTTATTCTGGCTCAGGAACATGAGGCAGATTTGTGGAACAGATCCCGGCCTCAGGCTGGAGCTGCACCGGGGAGAGCTCTCCATGGAGGGGGAAAAAGAAAAGATTCCCTTTCACAGGGCCCCTGGCCTCTTCTCAGAGGCCCAGCCTGTGGAGCGCTAAGAAAATCTTATCACTAGCAAAAAATAACTTAATTCTGGATTAAAAAAATACACAGGGAAGATTTGATTCAAACGTCGGATTCGATGATTGAGCTCCTTCTGCCAGAAATCATGAATCGCCTCATTTCTATCACTCGGCCTTGCTGGGTGGCATTACATTATTTATGAGTAATGCAATCCATGTTTTCTAAACATTCCTCCTTGCAATTTAGGGTTTGGTTTTTTTTCAAGGATTCAGATACTAAGTCATGTTCAAACGCATCGGAAGCCAACATTTTGATGCTGTGCTCAGTGACTGCCAACCGCACAAGCAAATACCGGTGTGGTAACTCGTCCTGGCCTTAATGGACTTACAGAAAACACAGTGAGGTGTTTTGGGAGAATTTAAAAGAGAATCAGTGCTTCTGAACCATTTAAAAAAATCTAAATACAAAAAGCTCTAAGCCCAAAAAAGCAGCTTATATGCACATAGGGAAGTTAATACCCAATTGCTCTGGGAGAAGAGAATGTGCCAACCCACACAAACCCTGCAAGACTTTTCCCTGGAAGGGATTTTCACAGACCAAAATCAGGAAAGTAAAAATTAGCTCGAGAAATACTCTTTAACATCTTCACCCCTGAGGAGGCAAAGCTCCGAGGATGAAACAATTTGTAAAGTTCATAGTGTGAGTCAAACAACTTCCACAGCAGCTCCAGAGGAAATCTGCCACTGTATCTCACAGCAGAATAACTTTTGAAGGCAACTATGAATCACCCCCTTCCCTGCTCTACCACACCCACCAAAACGGGACTTTTAATGGGTCCAAATCACTACTCCCAACTCAGGGAGAGAAAAGCCACTTCTCGGGATTTTCTCTGCCCCAAGTCTGTATGGAGAAGAAACAGAACGTTAAGGATGCCCGCAGTGCTTCATTAAAAACTGAAATTAAAAATCTTAATCCAACACAATTTAACACTTCTAACAGAAAAAGCGGTGAGCTCTGAAAGAACCATGGAGCACATGGAAACAAAGACAATCAGCACGGAGCCGACTTGGTTACACCACGAACATCCCCCGTTGGTTGAACCTCCCCGGCTTTTGGAAGTTTACTGAGCACTCTCCTGGTGAAGCACAATGCCTGACACTGGATTTGATCTGTGCCCAGAGCAGCTTTTCCTTCACTTCTCTTTCCCCACTGAACATTTTGTTGCTGTTCCTTAGTTTGGTTTCACCACAACTCACGCCCCGAGCAGCCACCTTCACATCCTGCTCCTGCTTTCAGTGATGTTCAAATTCCCTGGACCAGGAGAGCAATAAAACTTCCCAGATTCCTCAGCCTAAGCCTCTCACACAAACAGGACATCACCTACAGCACTGCTTCACTCAGGATGTCCTGGCACACGCTTCCACACTTTTCTCCAGGGATACTCACACACCAATCCTTGTTCCCCACTCTGCTTATTTCATCCCGTGTTTCCCTTTCATGCACAGAAAACAAAGCACATCTCAGTGTCCTCCCCTTCATGGCAGAGCTTTAATCCCCATTTGTTCCACCAAGGATGGTTTGTGAGCTCCTGTTCCAACACCCCAAGACTTGGAGCACGAACGCTGCACTTCCCTCAGCACCGAGCAGCCACAGGAAGAACCACCCATCGTGCTGGACACTGTCTGAGCCCACAAGGATCACACTGCATCAGCTTTGCTAAAACCCAACATATTGCAGCCTAAAAACAGGTAAACTCACTCCAAAGGGAAACTAAACCGTTTATGGGTTCCTCTTGCAAATCTGTTTGTCAGGAGACAACTACAATTGTACCAGGTTATAATTAGAGTTTATTTAACATCATGTAAGACAGCATCATACGAATTCCACCAGACTGCTACAATCCTGCATCTTAAAATATCTTCAACCCATCACAACCTCAAGCCAGGCAACAGCTGAGGTAAGGAGTTTTTCCAGCCAAATCCATCATTGTCTTTCAATCCCCAAGTATGTTAGAAAAGGATCTCCATATGGAGATGAGAAGGCACGTTTGGTGTGGACATCTTCCGTCTCAGTCTTGTCTTTTCACCACCTGTGGTACCTACTCAAGTGACAGACATGGAACTCCAGGTGGCTTTGGACTTCCCCTTTGCCATCGAGGGACAGCCAGGGAACTGCTGATTAAACACTGCCCAACCCTGAACCCTCCTCCGCTCCTCTGCCAGACTTGGAATAAATTATCTTGAAAAACTGAATCAGAACTTCCTTCTCCAACCCTCGAAATCCATTTAAAATACAAAGTTACTAAATACTGAGCACATGCTTTCCTGGCAAAAAAAAATCAAACGGCCAAAACGTGAAGATTTTCATAGAATCACAGAACGATTTGGGTTGGAAAAGACCTTAAAGATCATCCCATTCCACCCCCTGCCATGGGCAGGGACACCTTCCACTGTCCCAGGTTGCTCCAAGCCCCATCCAACCTGGCCTTGGGCACCTCCAGGGATGGGGCAGCCCCAGTTTTTGCGGGCAAAAATCACCTCGGAATGATTACTGAGAAGCAGCACACCCAAAGGCAGAGGAATTGGCCCTAAAACTCAGCGCGCTGACACACAGGGGCCAAACACGCGGCGTGTGCCCGGCAGGAGCTGTTCGAGGGAGCGCTGCCCGGTCCCGCCGGGCTCTGCGGGTCCGTCCCCCGGGCACCGGCACGGCGCGGGTTACGCAAGCCGGGCACACCGGTTATGAAATACCGACGGCTCCTTCTCCACCTCCGGCACGGGAAGCCAGGCACGGAGCGGCTCGGCCGCGGCTCTGCCCGGTACCGGGGCCCTGCCCGCCGGGCTCAGCTCCTCCCGCCCGATCCCCCGCGGGGTGGGTCGGACCCGGCCGCTCCCCGCGGCACCGGGCCGGGCACCGGGACTTGGGGGGAGTGGGATAGCGCGGGGGGCCCGTTCCCCGCCCCCGCCACAGGCCCCGCCAGGCCCCGCCGAGCCGGCGCTCACCTGC
>VYZT01023560.1:41581-66405 GCA_013400735.1 Pomatostomus ruficeps | reverse complement strand
GGCTGCACCGGAGCGGGAAGGACGGGGCTGGGACGGCGGCACCGACGGGGCTGGGACACCGGCACCCCCGGGGCTGGGACATCGGCACCGACGGGGCTGGGACACCGGCACCCCCGGGGCTGGGACGTCGGCACCCGCCCGCGCCGGCAGAGCAGAACATGGGTCTATAGGGAGTCAGAGCGGCAGCACCGCGGGGTTATTCCCGACCCCGCAGCGTTGCGGTGTTTCAGCACCACGCTTTGTGTCCGCGCCGTTCTCTCCCTGCCGTGTGCGGCGGCTTCGAGGGCTTCCCGCCCGGTCCCCAATGAACTCAGTTGATGGTTTTTAATCCTCGCTAACCCAGCCGGGAGAACCCCCGCGGGCCGGCCCCGGTGTTCCCAAGCGCGGGACACGGAGCTCCGGGAGCCGCCGGCACGGCCCGCACGCTGAGCCCGCTCCGGGACCGGGAACACGCGGGACGAGCCCGGCTGCGACAGCCCCGCGGAGCCACAGCGTGCTGGGCACTGCCCGGGCTCCCCGGGGAATGGGCACGGCCCCGAGCCTGCCAGAACCCAAGGAGCGTTCGGACAACGCTCCCAGGCAAGGCTGGGGTTGTTGGGGTGTCTGGGCAGGGCCAGGCATTGGACTCGATGATCCTTGTGGATCCCTCCCAGCTTAAGGATATTCCATGATTCATGATTCCATGATTCACTGTATCAACATAAACTCAGAGTTTATGCCCGTCCTGTTCTCATTTTTTGAGACTTTTTAGCAATGTTCAGTACCCCTTTGTTACAGATTTGTTACACAAACTGGCACCAAACGGGCAGAGGGGTGAAAGGGGCAGATGGAATGCGGGGAAGAGATTGGAATGTAACGGACGCAACTGGCTCAGCGCTGGCTCAGGCAGTAACACCTTTATCTCTATTTCCTCTGCCCTCAAAAGATCGTTTTTTCGTAATAACAATATATTGGGACTTGTCCAAGTGGGTTTGAACCTGCTACTCATTGAGAAGAAACAATGCCACTTTTTCTGGTAGTGAGAGGGGCACTTCCCCTGGGGAACAACTGAGAATGTACTGAAGAACTGGAATTTTGGGCCAACAGAAGTTAAAGATCCATAATCCAAATTTCAGGATCATTATTAAGAATTGCCATTCTGAAGACTCCCAGCTGAATTAGTATTTAAAACCATAAATTTAGTTATCAGTTGAGTGACACAGTAAGGATTTTAAACCCATGCAAATGAAAGGTAAACTACTAGACTATTTCCTTAGCTGAAATCAGGAGTGGGAAATGTGATCGCCAGGATGAAGCAGATACGTGGGAGAGAGGCATCTCTGCACACACACACCCCTCAGGGGCAGCACATCTGGTCCCACAGCTCGGGCGCTGTAATCAGCACCCGGGCCGGGGCTCAAATGCCAATCCAACACTTGAAACCAGTTTTCTGACCTGTTTTCCAGGACTCCAGACCCAGCTGCACAAGGCACAATTTGTTGTTGTACCTGTCTCAAAAAAAGCCCCTAAAACTGCCAAAGATTCTGTTACGAAGTAGGAATTGTTTAGAACGGGTGATAGAACAAAGCAGCCGGATGTGTGCAGGACCTGTACAGGTGCCCAGCTCGGCACAGAACGTCCTAGTGCTGCAGTTAGGCAAATTAACTGATTAACTGACGAGTGCCTGCATGCCATTAGCAAGCACTTCCTTAAAATTCCTTGGCATTATTCAAAAACCCAGTTACAGCTCAACTGCTAAATCATTCATTGGCTTAAGGTCCATCCCTGCACTTTTGTAAGGTAAAACAAAGAACTCCTCCAACATAGAACTGAGAGGATGGCAAACAACCTCCAGGTCAATGAAAGGTAACTCAACCATAAGCTGCTGGCATTGGAGAAGATTAGGATGTTTGCAAGAATTACAAAGCTGGGAAATGCAAAACATGATGGGAAATGTAAAACATGAGGCAGTGCAGAAACCCAGAGGATCGAGTTTAACCTCAATCCAAAAGGAAACTGAAATCCGTCCTTAAAGCACCTCAGCGCCAAGGGCCCCTGAAGCACTCGGTGAGGCTGGAGGAACAGCAGATTCTGATGTACATTTCTGTTATCTAATAACCCAGGAGCCCAAATTCAGTCAGTTCTCAGGTGGCATTTTAATAAAAATTGGAATTGTACTGTATCCCTAGAAGTTTTGAGCACATATTTGTTTGTGTTAATTGTTTCTCTCATTAAACCGAGATCTGGACAGTGAGGGGCGTTGGATCCTCCGCAGTGTCTGATGCAATTCAGCTCCAGGCAGCGTTTCCCTGTTTGTCCCCCAGCCTTTCCCGAGGGAATGGCTGGGACGCGCATGTCCCTTCCCCACACGATGTGACTCAGGAGTGTCACCCCGACATATTCACATTGCTTTTATTTAGGTCTTCTGCCAACAGTTACAGGGTAACAGACACTTGGGACTGCAAAGTCGAAGTTGCAAGCAAAAATCAGGACCAAGGCAAAATAAAAAAAAAATCCACAAAGGCAATTAAATCAAATCCAATATAAATACAATGTTCTGGAGCTCTTTAATCATACTGCTTTCTTTAATAAAGAGGTGGTTAGGATCTTACAGTATTTTCTTTTGGCCTAATCCAAGGATTTTGTTACTCTTCACCAGTCTTAATTCCACGCATACAAAAAAAAAAATTGATATTCAACCTTTAAAATATAAGCCATATTTTCTTAATAAAATAAGTTTTGTGCTGCTGCTTGTTTAGTAAGTACTGTACATCAACTGTTCACGGCTATTTAACAAATGGACCATACAGAGTTCAAGCTAGAGCAAAAAAAACCCACAAGAAAAATAACAACCCAAACGGAGCGTCCTGTAAACACCCTATGTACAGTCCCACACTTGCTCGTAGAAAGGAGGTACGAAAGGGGCTGGAAATCGAACACAAAAGCACTGGAGTCCTGGAAATTTTCTTTCACAACTACTGAAGTGCAAATCACTCAGGCAAGATATGAATTTCACTTGTTTATTGCTCTCCTGCTGTCTGGCTTCCCTTCCTGAAACAATCTCACATTCTTTTATTTCACACTGATTTTCCAAGAAGAAAACCTTCCGCGAGGCAACGCTGGATGCTTGGGCCGTTCGACACTGAGACACCGGGTCGTACGTGTGCGATCCCAGAACACCCCGACTGCCCTGGAAGCTGCGGGGAGAGGGCAGAGCAGCCCTCCCACCCCGTTCTGTTCAGATATGAGATAAGGGAAACAACAGCGTTTAACAGGTCAACGAAAGCTACTCCTCTTCCCACAGAACGGCATGCACTCGGCGGCGCTTCCAGTCGCAGGTGGAACTCGTGCGCGTGGAGAAGGCAGAGACTCGGAGCCGGTCGGGATGCCCGTGTGGGGTTTGTGGCTAACTACAGATCCTGATATGTACCTGGGGTAACACCTATCCGCTACAGGCAGCAAAACGCACCTCAACATGCAGCTACTCGTTTGCATCTCGGACAAGAGAAGGGGAGAAATGCCGATGCCGGAGCGCGGAGAGGGTACAGTGCATAGTCCGGTATAGAAAACATGCGGGTCACTCCAACCTCTCTAAACTTCTTCAAAGTGGAAACAGGGTTTAAAGGGCACAGCAGCTACTGAGTTTGGCTTTTTTGTTTATCCGAAACCATGAAAACCCAACGCAGAGGGTGAAATAAGGGCAGAACACGATCTGCAAGTCAACAGCTGAGAGTTTCAGAAGCTGTGAAGCTTTTGTGTAGTTAAAATTGCTGTTAAAAGTAGGTGCTACATCAGCAAGTCTTCATTCATAGTTTTCTATGAACAGCCACCTTACAAATGAGTGCAAATCTTAAAGGTCCATTTTACATTTCAAGTCTCAAGGTTAAAAAAAATTGTTACAGAGCAACAAGCTGTTTCTGTAAATGCCCACACTATCTCTTTTCAAATGGTTAAAAATGGCACGTGCTATGCCACAGCTACTAAAAGACATTTCAGAATTCTAGACCCAACTAAAACACTAAAATAAAAACGAGGAACCAAAATACCTTTGCCCCTCGCTGCAGAGCAGCAGCCAGGCGCGTTCCGGTGTAATGCTGGTGAACAAACTGATTTGCAGAGAGAACCTTGACCTTGACCCCGATTTTATTCTTATTGAGGAGCTTTCTAACACCAGGTGAGCGGGAACAGCCCCTCTGAGATCGTTTTGCTTTCAATGAACACAAGCCAGAGTTCGGAGGATGAGATGGAGGTGCTGATTGGTGTCACTATGCAGGCACTTGTGTAGAGGAATGTAGGCTTCTCATGTTGACACTTAGTGTTGATGCGTTCCCTACGCTCTAAAAGCCTTCCTAAGAGTTCCCTCCCTACTGACCACGGGTAGTTCCTGGCCTCCTCCCCGTCACCTTGAGGATATACAGCAGTGGAGGTTGACACAAGGTGCAAAGGAGGATATGAACCAAACACTGTGGTCTTGAGGAAAAACAGGACTGTGCTAAACGTAGGATCTTCACCAAATGTGACATCAGTGGGCTCAGCACTTAGTTTGCATAGCATAGTGATGTCTTCACTGTTCACAAACACGTTGCCCCAAAAGAAAACGGGAAGAGTGAATTCCCGGGGTTAGGACAGCTCAATGGGCCAACATGACCGGTGTGGTTTTCATGAAGGCAAGGCAAGTTTCAACGTCAGAAAGTACAAACCAAAGAGGTGTAGATGTGCTTCTGTCCGCGCGCGGGCCAGGGGCAGCGCTCGCACGGGGCCGCCTGGGAAACGCGTTCGGCAGGAAAATGATACCAGAGCTCATCCCCTCAGAGCGTGGCAGGAGCGTGCGCCTCGTCTGTCTCTTGACGGAAGCGCTGTGAACACTTTCATAGAAAAAAACCCCAGATAATGTGCCCGGATGATATTGGTACTGAGCTGCCACCACGGCCCCGCCACCGTGCGTACGGTCACTGTGCAGCAAAACGGGCCTGAAAAGCAGTGACCAGGTTCCTGTGGGGAAAAAGGCTTTTTTCCTCGTACAAGCACAAATCAGGAGTTTCCCCCATGACAATAACAAGGATTTCATCATTCTAAGGAACGATCTGGTGTGCTTTCAGAATAAAAACCCTGGGCATGAGAGCAGTGATACCATGACACAAAGAGCAGCAAAACCTAGCAGCAGAAAGGGTGAGAGCCTGGAGGTGCTGGAGGTGGGGATGTGGTGGGTGGGAAAGCAGCCGCCCGGGCAGACACGTGGAATGCACATGGGCAACGGGCGCTGCGGAGCACCCGGCACGGCATGGGCTGCGGTCGGCAGCACTCATCGGACAGAAATGTCGGAGAGCTGTGGCGTGAGCACACAGCCTCAGGAAGTGCGGGGATGTAAACTCTGAGAATGTTAATGACTTGTGGATTTTGGCAACAGACTCAATATCGTATAAAAATAATGTTTAGTAAAAAAATCCCGGTGTCCATCATAAAAATTCAGGGGGGGAGGAAAAAAAAAGAAAGAAAAAAAAAAATGGATAGCGCTTTCTGTCCTCATGGGATGGAGATGCCCCCATTTGTCAGAAACAGTTTTAAATAACAAGTAGTTCATTGGAAACAAAAATGGGTCAGCAGCCATTAAACGTGTCCTGTATGAAAGTGCACATCTTCCAATGGGGTTTAACCACCGTGAGGTCGTGATCTGACACAAACTGCAACTGAGGACCATAGAAATTAACTCCTTCCGATGGAAATATGGACCACCATCAAGACAAGATTACTAGTTTCCTTACAAGATTAAAAACATTGAAATTTTGCAGCATCATAGTAAGGCACTCACCCATGGAAAAGTCTGTGACTGTTGCTTCGAGCGGCAGCAGCTGACTAGCTTGTAACACGAGGAAGACAGTTTTCAGTTCTGAGCTAAGTGCTAGGGTGCCTTACATTATCCGGGGGGAATTACTCGGGGGCGGGGAACTGTTAGTGTTACAATTCTCCTATAAAATAGTTGGTTTTTTTTTTTTTTTTCCCCTCAACCCATTAAAGCATCTCATAATCTAAAATATTAGTTTTATAAATCTAGTCTTCTGTTTTAAGGCTCTAAAAATCCCCTCCCCCCAACCCCCACAAAAAATACCTACCAGCGCCTGGTGAGCAACGGAGGACCAAAGCTGCCAGTTCACAGTCAGGAGTCTCTAGTATTGCATCTTAAAAATGAAAACCTGCTTCCGCCTCCCGGGAGTTTTATCCCTTCCCTTGAATGCCTTCATGTGTTTGGTCAGATCAAAATTTTGCAAAGCCAGAAAAAATTAAAAAAATAATCATCATCATCATCATCATCATCATCATCAGTCTCTTCCAATCCTACAAAGGTGTTGGATCGTTCTGTCCCGTGGTGCTGGTCTCCTGCCTCGAGTCGACGCTGCCTGCCCTGCAGTGATTTCTCATTGGAAAAAAAAAACAAGGTGTCCCAATGCTTCCTTTTTTGTATGGCTCCTACAAATCTGAAAGCTTTCTTGAGTGAGGTAACAAAAGTTAGGCTTTCAAGCAAAGTACATGGTACGTAAAGTGTCCTGATGAACCTGCACAGCCTTCGCCAAGGCCTGGGGGTCTCTGCCGTTGCTCTGTCCAGATATATGGCTGCCCTCGCCACTGAAAATCAAGGAAATCACTGCATAATTATTTCATATTTTCCCCCCTGGAACACTGAGAAGCTCCCCTGGAGATGGGGATCACCTGAGCACTGGCAGCACAGGAAGACACCTCACTGCAGTGCACAGGGATGCTGTGCATGCTGGTGACCGTGCCTGGACTGCAGAGATTCCAGCACCGTGAGGCAGCTGGAAATGCTCAGACACTCCAGGGATGCTCCCACAAGCCTGGGATGAGCTCACGATAGGATTTAACCCTCCTTTATCCCCGTTCCCCCTGTGCTGGGCCTTAAGAGGATGCAGCTACGTGCAGGTGTTGCCCTAGAAAGGCTCTGCTGCAGCACCCTCGGCACTTTCAAACATCAAGGTCCCCTGCCCATGCCTGGCTCTGCCCTCCCAGGCCCATGGGCCGTGCCCCTCACCTGTCGTGCTCCTTGTCCACGAGATGGTACCGCGCCCGGAACGCCACCAGCCGGGCATAGTAGGCCGGGGCGGGGATGGAGACGGAGCGGGTGCAGCGCACGTAGGTATGGCACAGCTGGTACGTGAGGATCTGCAGCTCGTCCGCCGTGAACCGGTTGTCATCCCAGAGCACGTAGTAGTGGGACGGCCGGCTCGTGCCCTGCGAAGGAGGGGGCCAGTGTCAGAGGTGCTGCCGGATGCAGCTGCTTCACATCCTCATCATCCCCTCCCTGAGCCAAATGATCTGTCAGCCAGCCCGGGCAGGAGGGATGCCTGTGCTTCCCTGCTGTGAGAATCCTACACGGCGAGGCTGGAGAGCCCTTGGCACCGAGGTGCAAAGGAGCACTAATGCTGCTGCCTGGTGCCTGCTCCCTCTGTGCCACACAGCCCACTCCACCCCCACTGCATCCCCACTGACCCGGGCCAGCTCCCGCTGTCTGCACAGGGAGGGGAAGCCCAGCAGCCTCCCTTCTGGAAGCAGCTGCAGATTACAGGAGTGCAGTTTTTCCAGGCCGGTTTCTGACTAATCTTGGCTGCCTGCAGCCAGGCAGCTGCAGAGCAGGCAGGGACGGCTGGCCCGGCTCTCCCACCCACGGCCAGACAGCAGGGCCCTGCTGAGGACAGGGCGCCCCAGCCAGCCCGGCACACTCAGACACCAGCTGACAAGCTGCTGAATTGGCCACTCTGACGAAGGAAAATCTCTTAGGAGAGACCCTTGGCTCTAGGAGACAAACCGAGTACGTGCCACACAATGCAGCAGCAGCATGGACCCAGCACCTGCTTGCCAAACAACCGCAGAGGCAGCTTAGATCCAACTATCCTCAAATCCAACTGCCCACGTCTCCGTGCCAGAGGGAGGCTGTGACAGGGCCAGGACAAATGCACCAGAGCACAATCTGCAACAGCAGCCAAAAAACCCAGCAGCATCTCAAGAGCCGGTGCTGGAGCGCTATACCTGAATGCCTGCATGACTGCACAGGTAGAAGTCAAACTCAAAGGGGTGGGTGATGTTGGTATCCACTGTTGTTCCTGCTGGGATGTTCCCACTCTTTCCAATCTGCAGGGAATAGAAAGAGATCCAAGCACTGCAGAGTTTGATTATTTCCAGTTGCCAAGAGCATCGTCCTCAACACAGCTGCCCAGCCCCAGGGCCACAGTGCAGGGTCCCCATCTCAGACTGAGATGCAGAGACGGTCTCCAAGTGCCCTTTCAGGGGGGACAGAAGCTGCTCATCCTACTCTGCTCCCTGCCCAAACAGGCCTGCTTGCATTTTTTGAAGGCATCAACACCAGGCATGACATGGAGACATAGGCAACAGCACAGGAAAGAGAGCAGCAGGGAGAGGTCTGGGCAGGGGCCCATCCTACTACAGAGATGAGGATTAAGTGAGCAAAACTCCAGGGATCGCCGCAGAGCATGTGCTGGAGTCTGTGCCACAAGATACTGGGGCTTTTACATCCTGATCAAAAACTTCCCTTAGTTCCCAAGATTAAATTTTCCTGCTCGTGTGGAGCAGTCTGGTTAGACTCAATCTAACCATTAAATTCAGATGAAATCTAGGAATAGTGACAGCAATCAATGCTACTGCAGAGTACATACGAACAAGCTGTGAGCAAGCAAGGGGTTATTCAGCCTGTCACGTCAGCAACTCCAGCTATCACCAAAACAACAGATGTTTTCAAGCTGACAGAGGCTATTTCAAGAGTCACCAGGATCATAAGCACCCAGTAACTCATAATAACAGCAAACAGCTGGCTGGGGTTCTAGAAGCAGACTAATCCATGTGGCTGCAGGAGTCCACTGAGCAGCACGTTTCATTTCAGAACGAGCTCTCCCTGCCAGGGGTGAGATTTCCCCTCAGCAAAGCCAGGGCTGGCTCTTCCACCAGACAGGGATGAATCAGCCGCCTCCAGCCCTGGCACCCTGCAGCACTCACCCTCTCGTTCTTGTCTGCACAGAAGAGACGGGTGTGATGCCTCTTCTGGACGACGATGTAGGTGATGCCAGGCTGGTAATCCTTTTCCAGTTTGATGCAGGCGTCTCGGATTGCCAGGAGCTCATAGTGAAGGATCTGGAGAGACAAGGGCACACAGGATGAGGGGACACACCGGCACCCAGCTGTCCCTGGGCACCCTTAAGGAACCTCACAGGAGCCGGTGCAGCCCTGGGGATCTGAGGGTTCCTCACCTGTGGGAGCTGCCCCTCAGGAACACCGTCGCGGTAGAAGATGATCCTGGTGGGTTTGAAGCGTGTGGATTTGTAGAACTGGATGAGAAGCTCCCTCACCATGTAGGACAAGTCCTCGATGATCTCCTGGCGAGGACGCTGCACGCGCACCGTGGCACAGTACCGACTCGGGTGGGCGTCCATGCTGCCCACTACCTGCAGCAACAGACAGGCCAGGCCCGTGTCGCACACCAGGAATGACAGAGGGGATGTGGGACATTCCCAGCCTCCACCTGCTTCCCACACGCCCAGCTGGCTATGGGCAGAGCACCTGAACTCACAGATCAGACGGGACAGCAAATACTCTACAGGCAATCAGTGCCCAAAAGGGACATCCCTGGTCATGGCCACATCCTGTTGTCACACTTTGCCATGCCCTTTGCGATGTTTATGGGAATTTCCAGTGAGACAACTTTGGCTGGTGCCACTGAGTGTCGTGGCTGTGGGGACTGCTGCTGCTCTGCCCTTGCTTCACTTCTTCCCGGCAGTGAGAGGGAGTGGGGCTGCCCCAGATGGCCAAGGGCTGCCCAAGGACATGGTGGGTCGAGTCCCTACGTGGCAGCCATTGAGCAGGGAGTTCCCACCGCAGTGCAGGGCAGACCTCAGACACGTCAGAGCGGCAGAGGTCAGGGACAGCCAGGCTTGGCTGTGACACAGGGCTGGGGGCGCAGTGTGAATCAGGAACTGGCCCATGCTGGGGAACAGACGCTCAGCTGCCTCACTCCCCACGCCCGGCAGTGACTGCGCCATGTGCCCCACGCTCCCCGAGGAGAGGGGAAGCACCACAGACTCCACATCCTCAGCAGTGCGAGTGCTGCCCCTGCCCTCCTCAACACTTTCACTTCACAAACAGAGCTCTGGGGTTGGGGCTTCTCCACCAGAGCCAATGTGTACAACAGAAACTGTTCCTTTAGTTTCACCCACAAACCCGCTTCTGTTGTCCAATCAACAACACGCCAAGGACAAAGTCAAGTTGCTCCGAAGGCTCTACCTTTCTCCTCCCCTGCAGCTTCAAAAAAGCCTTCACAAAAATTAAGAAAAAAGCCCCAGTGGTCCTGCACAAACCACAGAAGATGTTTTCAGAGGGGAAGCTCTGCCGCCAGGAAACAGACTGTTCTGTCCCACCCACACCTACAGCAAACAGTCCAAAGCCTTTCCCAACCCCTTCTAATTAAGAAAAAAACATTCCTCCAAAGACGCATTTGCATGCCAAGGAAAACCTGAGCTGTGAGTCCTGGAAAGTTAAGAACTTAATAGGAAAATGCTGACGTGCTTATCCCGCATGGCAACGAGCACAGGGCA
Organism: Pomatostomus ruficeps; assembly: GCA_013400735.1. Classification (NCBI taxonomy): domain Eukaryota; kingdom Metazoa; phylum Chordata; class Aves; order Passeriformes; family Timaliidae; genus Pomatostomus; species Pomatostomus ruficeps. The sequence goes on along the minus strand of VYZT01023560.1, from coordinate 55,816 downwards.
GTGTCTCCCAGCCCAGTGGAGGGTATAAGCTGTCCCTGACCCCGCTGGCACTGAGCAGCACTTTGCTTCGTGGATGCTCATTATTCATTTGAGGAGAGGGCAAATCCTCTTCCACAACGGGCTCAGTAGCCCAGTCACCCCAGTTTCCCCCATGCCCCAAACCCAGGTTTCCAGCAGGGAAGGTCCCCGAAGGGCTGCAGCTGGACAGGGATGCCCCAGGAGGACTCCATGCAGCGCCAAGCTCCCGGCACACCCGGGGCCATGCTCGGGGCCGGCACATCACGAGCCCCATCTGGTGGCAGCTGCCAGTCTCCCTGCAGCTCCCAAAAACTGCAGCTTCCCTGCGGAGAGGCAGGAAGGGATCGGGATGCACCTCCTCAGGACCGGGATAAAAACACCTGACAGTGTATGGGTCCACCCTGGGAAGTGTCATCATGGGGACAGCAGTAACACATGGACACGAGTCCCATTCCAGCTCCTGCATCTTGCAGGGTTTTTGGGCACCACGCTGTGAACTTACAGCTGTTATGGAGGGTTTCTTCCCATCTCCTGCTGGTGGGTGAGTGACATCAGCCCCGAGGAAGATCACCGGCTGCTGAAAGACGGCAGAGCTGGTGGGAGAGGAGAGAAGAGAAAACAAGCAGTCAGCCTTTGGGGCCATCTCGGGGTGATGTACAACCCAATGGAGATGAGCAGATGACATCAATGACATCTCCAGACCTCTAACTCTGGCCTGGACACATCAACAGCTCGTTATCAACAAGGTGCAACAAGTGACAAACCCCCATTTCCAAGAGCTACTTTATGCAGGCCCCCCACATAAAGCCAGGCAGGCAGCACGACCAGGGACTTGGGATACAACCCCAAAACCATGAGAGGCAGCGGCTGTACGAACCGCTGGTGAGGCACAAGGATGTTGTTGATCCCGCCAAGCTTGACGTTGATCTTGAGGCAGAGGTTGGAAAGGGTCTGCGGGGAGGTTTTCACCACATTCTTGACCTGGACGCACTGTGTGGCCATTCCCAGGAGAGTGTCCCCAACACGCTTCACCTCGGCTGTGGGCAGAGGAAGGAGGTGAGCACACAAGCAATCAGCACTGCACCACTTCCAGCAGCACCCTCAGGAATGGGGAGAGAGCCCTGTGGGAGCCAGAGCCCTTCTCTCTGTGCTCGCCCCAGACGCACCGTACACTGGCGTCTTCCCCGGCAGGATGACAATGATGAGCTGAAGCCCTGAATAGGTGTTCTTGAGGTGTCGGAACATGGGCTCCACACTGTCTGCACCCTGGGCGTACTTGCAGAAGCAGGGCTGGCCCTGGATGGGCATCCCGGCGTCCTTGGAGATCTTGCGCAGCTGGTCCGTGAAGTTCCTGTGCCAGAAGGAGAAGCCGTGAGCCCCGAGCCCTCCTGCAGGGCAGCTGTGCCCCTGAGCCAGCGCCCCGTGGCCGAGTGCTGCAGCACGGCACAGAGACAGGGCCATCCCATCACCTGTTGGTGGCTCTGTGGCACACAGCACATGCATGGCACGGGAAACACAAGACCAGCACATGTCAGGGCTGCACTTGGTGCCCTCTTACCCACGTACCAACTCTTTCTAATGCAATGGAGCTGAGCCCTTCTCCCTTAGGAAGCTGCAGCAGCAGGGAACAAAACTGCTGCCTGTGACAGTTGATTTCCAGGTGACTGCAAAGCTGATGCCAGCCTGCACTTACCACAGCTCAGCCACACTCTGGAGTTTTGGAATGCCAAGGATTGATTTGATGCAGTGAGAGCCAGAGGGAACACAGGGCTCACATCTCTGCTGCAAAGGGATCACGGGAGGAGTGCGGTGTCACTCTCACCTGCACCCAGATACTGCAGATATGGAAACTCTGAGCTCTTCCAAACCCCAAACACTCACCATGCCAAACACCCAGAAGAGACACACAAAGTGCTCACCTCAACGCATCCACACTTAGTCAGGAGAAACCTGAGACCCCAGCAGAATCCAAAACCAAAATGACCATTTCCCTAAATCAAATAAACTGCTCCCACTCTGTGTCATTTTGCTAGAAAAACCCATTCTCTAAGCTACCAAAGCTTTTCAGAAAGCCCAAAACTTCTCTGTAATAACCCATGGGAAGTTAGGATGCTTCCTACCTAAATTACATAATGTCAGCTTATTGAGGAAACTTTTAATCCTCAAAACCCCTTCTCTCTGGGGAGATTCAAACCCCTTCTCTCTGGGGAGATTCAGACTAGGAGAGTTCAATACAGCTTTAGAGCTGGCAGTTTCAGCTCCCAATACTGCAGCTCCCTGATGCAAATAGATTGAGGAGAGCCTGACTGGCAGCTCACAGGTACTCACTCCAACCCGGCAGCTTTGTGATGGCTTAGGGACTGTTTGTAGCTGGGACAAATAGGCTCTCTCAGTGGGAACTGGACACCCCATATCAGACTGGTACCACGAGCAGTGGAGCTCCCTGCAGCTCCAGCACTGGCAATGCCGGACACACAGCTCCCAGCTGTGAGCAGCAGCGTGGCTGCCCCTGAAGCCACAGCCCCTCTGGCTTCCCCCACCCGCATGGGCTGCCCCTTTCCTTACTTCAGCACCTCCTCTCGACACTGCTTCTGCGGGGCAAAGCAGGCAATGGCCCAGACTTTGATCTCAATGCCGTTGTAGAACTGCTTCCCTCGCATGTCCCACACGCCCTGGTTGGGAGTTGCAATGGCCCGGTTCTGCAAGGCAAACAGAGGGTCAGAGCGTGGCCGCAGCCTGCCCGGCCCCGCAGCCTGCCCGGCCCCGCAGCCCCCGAGCCCTGCATGGGCTGGGGCTGTGCTCCCTGTCCCACTGCTGGAGCTGGAGTTCACTCCCTGGCGATGGGCAATCCCCAGCCTCAGCTCCTCAGCAGTGACAGAAAATTCGCCCGAGCTGCCCTACCCTGAGCACCCCTCTCCATCTCATCACCAATGACTCTTGGCTACAACTTTCAGACCAGTTATATTGCAAAAAACCCAAAAAACACAAACCCAAGGCACTTTGATAAGACATTCCAGCTCTAACATGAAGGTAACACAACTTTTGCTCAGAAATAGTGTTTCCAGGTGTGACAGCATCTCCCTGCACAGTGCAGCTCAGCCCAGGCACAGGCAGCCCCACTTACCCGGCCTCCATACTGCAGGATGGGAGCCGGCAGGACCCGCCCTGTCACCTCCGTCATGTCATCCTTCACCTTGATCCCAAACTCCTGAATGTACGGATCCAGGTTGTAGCTGGCATTCTTCATCTGCAGAGGGAAGGAAGGGCCACGGGAGGGAGTGAGACCAACTGCTGCACCCCAGGCAGCTGCAGCTGGCCAGGAAATGTGGGCACCTGCAGCCCTGTTCTCCACACAGCTGCAAGTGGAGCAGCTCTGTCAGGGGAGGGCGAGCAGATCAACACTGAGGCTCAAACCCTCTCCAGTAAACTGACAACAGGAACCTGATTTTGAACCACACTAACCAGTGTAACTAACAGCACAGCCTGCTCCTGGGAGTTCAGATTTCAACAGGAAGGTTCAGACAGGCAAGGAACTTATCAAGAGTCCCAGAAGGAATACCAAATGTCTCCCTGGCTTCAAAAGCCCAGATGCACGTGTTTGGCACCACGTTTGGGGAACAACAGCTCCACTAACCAGCAGCCAGGCACAGACAGAGCTCCTGCACTGCAGCCCCACGTACACCCACAGCCAAGGATGTGTCTCTGCTTCCCATTTTTAGTTCCAGCTCCCTTTGAGTCAGGTTCCATCAGTACAAGGGCCTGAATTTGCTGCACGTGCATTTCCACGGTCACTTTTGAGTCAGGCTCCCCTGTACCAGGGTCCATTACACACACATAGGCACCTCTGCCCAGGGATTCAGTGGGAAGAGGGGGATAAAACCCCACCATTAACCTCACCAACACCTCAGCAGGTCACGGCTCTTCAGCACAGAGCAGCTGAGAAGCAGGACCACAGCAAGGTCCAGCACAGCCACAATGCCACAACCTGCCATCGGTGCCACAGCCCCAACCCGTCCCCTCCAGGGACTTGTGCCACGTACCAGGCGACTGATCTCCTCCTGCCTGTCTGGGGCAGACCTGGCAGTTGCTTTTATCATGGTTGATGTCTGATTGTCTGTCAGCTTCTTGATGCACCTCTGGCCAGCCACGATGTTACACACCTGCACAGGAGGGGACAGACAGCAGCCATGTGTTGGGGACAGGTAAGACAGGGGGGACCACGGCTGAGCACAGCCCCAAACCGCAGGTGCCAACACTCACCTCCAAGGGAAGGTACGTGTGTTTCTGTTCCTGGCCAACCTGGAGACAGGGCAGGTGAGGGTATTTCAGCTGCAGGTTGTATTTCTGCTTGAAGTACTGAGCCACTGTGCACTCCACTGTCTGACCACTCTCCAGCTGCAGCGGGAACCTGGCAGAGGCAGGACACGAGGGATGCGCCTACTCAGAACAGACACTTACAGACCTCAGGCACTATGAACTGCGGCTGGGAAGAGGGAGCTGCCAGGCTCCCACCCTGAACTGCCATACAGAAAAATAAAAAGCACAACAGTGATATTTTCAGAAGTGGAGTCAGGAATATTCTTACCCCAGTGTGGGACTGAGGTCCCTAAATAAAGCTCTCCTTCACTAATCCAGCTAATCAGGGCAAATGTTTATTGCAGGACGTGCCACACATGCCATGGCTGGACACAAAAATACAGCACACTGGCACTCAGGAGGGCTTCTGTGTCTGGTGTCCTTCCTGGGAGCTGAACTGAGCTCCACGGAAAGGCTACCTGGCCTCACCAGGTACAGGACAGCAATTGCAGGGTGGGCAGAAGGAAGCAGGAGGGGAATATTTCCCATCAAAAATGGAAAAAAAAATCAAACTTCCTGGCTGCAGGGCTGAGAGGTGCCACAACACCCGCAGCTGGAGAGCAATACCCATCCTCAGCCAGTACCAGCTGCTCCCAGCTCCATGAAGAGCTCCAGGAAAATGCAGAATTGACCTGATATTCTTTAAAGAATCAAAATTACAGGAGAGCCTGACTGACTACCTCAGCTGGGTGCCACATTCCTCCCGCGCTTGCCAAGCCCCAGGGCTGCGATCCAAGGATGCGGGTGCACAGGAGACGCTGAGGTGCCCAGGCCCAGCCCGCTCCCAGGCACACACAAAAAATTCCAAGGCAGATACTCGTGTTAGCCCTTGAAAAAGTCTCTGCTCTGGCAGTGACTATTTTAAGAATGAAGAAAACCAAACCCGGAGGTAAAAACTAGGACAATTCCTGGCATGTCAGCTCCCGCCCGCCGCCGCGCTCTGCCTGCCAGACACAGCATCCTCTGCACTCCCATCTCCCTGCATCCCACTCCACACATGGCACAGGGCTGCAGAGCCCCAGACACGTCTCCTTTTGCCATCAAAGGCTGGAGCTTCCTGTCCATGTCTCCCTAACGACAGCAGCAGCTGTTAACAAGAACAGTGCCGATTTTTCCAAGGGCATCTGCCCACCCGCCTTACGTCTGGTGGCTGGCTGGCCGTCGGGTAACGTTACACACACGGTATTTCCTCTTCATCTGCCCACAGTGGGTCACCTCCACCTTCAGACCTGATGTGAGACAGACACAGCGCAGTCATGGTGAAGGTGGGAGCAATTCCCCTTTGCCCAACTTCCCCAGGACACTGCCAAGAGCTTCCTTAACTAATTCCCTGTCTACAAACACCCCAACAATAGCATGAGGGAGGCAACGGTGCCCCAGAAGACATTTAAAATGTGCAACCTCTGCACCCCCCACCTCGCTGCAGGGGCTGGGTGGGACACAAGCCATGGCCAGTGTCAGGGGACAGGGCACAGTGCTTCCCAAGGACTCTACCTTTGATCTCCTTGGTGAAACGCACTCTCTGCGAGTCCGTCAGGGGCTTGGGCTGCTCGTCGATGTTCCGGATGTCCAGCACCTCACACATGAACTCGATGACAGGCTGGGCTTTGTAGAAGGCAGTGGCCGACACTGTGGGACAGACATCACAATGTGTCTCTGCTCCCAACCAGCCTTCCCGAACACACCCAGCCCCCCCTCTGCAGCTCCCCAGCACGAGAAATAACGTCACCATCGATGTTGAGCATCATCTTCCACATGGCAGGACGGACCGACTGGTGGAAACCGAACCAGACCTCCCTGCCCCCTCCCAGGGGGTGGTAGTAGCCTTCAGGGGGGGAGAAGAAGGAGCGGCCGACAGGGGTGTACCTGTGACCAGGGCAAACCATGTCAGTGGCCCACTCTGGACCCACGGCAGCATCCCCAGACCCGCGAGCTGGCACTCACCCTGCCAGCTGCATCACCCCCTCTATTTCTTTTGCAGGAGCTGGCACGGCCACCTCCTCCAACGACTGTCAAGGCCAGTCCCAGCCACAACAGCCTGCCAAGGGCAGCAGTCCCCTCCCCTCCCTGGCACAGCCCCGTCGTCCCTCAGCGCAGGTACCTCATGGAAGCCAGGTGCCTCATGGCAACATCCAGCGCCTGGACGGACTCCAGTGGGACAGGGATCTGCCCGCTGACCAGGGCCTCGTGCAGCATGCGCCAGCTCACGATGGCCATCCATTTGATAGAGACCTTAAATATCCTGTCCTTGCCTTCCCCCGGGATCGTCACCTCAAAGTCAACCTGGGTGCAGGAGGGAAGGGACAGTGACCATGGCATCCCCACAGGGATGAGGCAGGGTCATTTCTGCTGGTCTTTCCCAGGCAGGAGGGAGGTCACAGTGCCCACATGGGGCTCGCTGCCCCCTCTTACCCGCTCGTTCCCAATGGGCAAGGCCGTGACAGTGTAGATGTTCTTCTTCCCATCATAGACTGGTTTTCGGTCACCAAAGATCTGTGGTTTGAAGTGCTGCACCATGTACTCCACAACTTCCCTACACAGGCAAAATAGAGGGGCAGGAGGAGAGAAGGGGGAGATTTGTTTTGTCACTTACTTGACAGCCTGATACCTTCTGCAACCTGCCCAGTCCACCCGAGCCTCCCTCCCTGGGGCAACTGAGAGCAGAGCTGAGACCCCTGGGGCAGGAAAGCCCCTGGACAAGCAGCCACGTGCCTTGTCCCACAGCTCAGTCTGCTGGCTTTGGCAGATGGAGTGTACAGGGCACAGGGGAACGCACAGCGGCTGGAGCTGCCGCAGTGGGACTCGCTGCTGGAAGCACACGCAGCATCTGCTTGCCGGCCTTCGGGGCACAGAGCTCCCCAGGCTGCGAGGGCAGGAGGGGACAGGCAGCGAAGAGCACATCAAAAAGAAAAACAAAGGGAAGAAAAGAACACGATGACCCAAGGTCTGGGCTGGCTATTTTTAGATCAGGGATTGTTGCCAAAGCAACACAGCTGCTGCAGAGCAGCAGGGACTGTGCTGAGGCTCCGGACCCTTGACGCTCCCAGGCCAGGAACCAGCACTGCTGCACAAACACGGCTCAGGGCGTCCTGCCACCTGTGGGCATCACGCGGTGCCATGACCCCTGTCACTGCTGTGACCCCTGCCATAACCGCCACCCTAATGGCTTCTACTGCAAACACACAGACAGGCACTTATGGAGCCTCCACAAGGAAACTGGAAGCAGGGAACAAGTGCCAAAACCTCTAATACTTGCCTTACCTGTTGACTCTGCGAGGACATTTATCGGGTTTGATATCCACTTCATAATGATACACATCGATCTTGGGAATGTCCACTTCAAAGTAGTTGGCCAAGAGCTTGATGGGCTTCCCGACAGTTCCTATCCCGGGCCGACGCGGCGCCTGAAACACCTGCTGCAAGGGGGGCAGGTATGCGCCTGCAGCTGTGGGAGAGAGCGTGGGTCAGGAGGGCTGGGAGGGACCCCCTACGCAGACAGACAGACAGAGAGACAGATCTCACAGAGTCACAGCACCTTCCATCACCACATCCTGAACTGGAAGGTCTCCCACTTCCCCTCCTCCTGGCAGGAGGTGGCAGTGGCAGAACTCAGAGCAGCACACCAGGAAGCAGCTTCTCTGGGCGCCATCTGGGGAGCACTGGTGCCAAGCCGAGCTGTTGAAGGGCAGAGCCAGGCCACAGTGGCACCACCAGCTCCCTCGGCACAGGCTGCGGCACTGCCACCTCCGATGGGAGAGCAGCAGCACCTCCACTGTCACAGAGCTGCAGGTCTGCCCCTTTCCAAGGGGATGCAATTCCCCGGATACTCTGTCAGCAGGGACATACAGACACGTGTTTCCCCTCCATTCACCAGCAAATTCCGACTCACTGCTGGAGGGAGGATGCCACAAGAAACAGGAAACACGTTATTCCATCTGCACTACACAATTGTTGAACTGCTGGGTTTTGCAAAAAAAAAAATCCCAAAACAAACCAAAACCAATCCCAAACTCCCACTTGAAGCAGTGTGGGGACCTGTAAAGAGGGAAATACCCGTTTTTCCACAATTCCCATTACAAAGACTCACTTATGTAGCTCTGGAGATGCAGGATGGTACCAGCACATGGCTACAGGACTGAGCTACATTTCTAAATTAACAGCAGCCTTGGACTCAAACGTATCTTAAAATATTGCCAAGAAATTATTCCACCTCACTGCTCTCTGAGGTGAGCTCTGCCCTCCCTGCCCCATTCCCACTCTGCCCATCTCCATCCTTCCCAGTCTGCGCCTTCTATTTGTTCCTCAAACCCTGCGAGGTCCGAGCCAGCTGGGCCGGTGCGGGGAGTGAGCGTGGGGGTATTCGGAGCGCTCCATCTGCGCGGCCAACTGTCCACATCGGCCCACAAACAGCAACCCAGCTCCGATTCAAGCTCCTGAACACATGGTGCTTTTAGCACCCCTTTCTCCCATCCACTTTCTTTTTAAATCCAAATTTCCATTCCAGGCTAAAAATATCAGAAGCAGAAAAACAGAAGAGCAGCAAACTAAACTTCAAATTTGCCTTTTACTTTTGCACCCAAACTCCGCAAGACTTTTCCTGCTGATGGAAAGCCACCAGCGCTGCAGGACACCAAGGGGATGGGAAACCTCTTGTGAGCCTCCAGGGGTTGAACTGCAGAAATTAATGCTCCAAAGCCAACCTCTGTTCCTGCCTCTGCCCTGCAACAGGAACTCAAGAAATCCAAAATCTGCCAGGAGCCCCAAGCCTGGGCTAACTTCAGCACCTCCTTGGGCAAGGCAGGACAGGACTTGGAGCAAGGTGGGCTCTGACCTGCAGTTGCCCCAGGACAGACTGCCAGCCGCCCCCGAAAACCATCTGCGCTGCGCTTCGGAAGCAGCTCGTTTGAAGGAACTGATTTTCAGATGAGCTGCTCCTCGTGTAAGTCATGTCTCCACATGATCAACATTTCTTGGCAGTGGCCAGCTCCCTGGCTGCAAGCGGGCGCATTTTTAAATCATGGCTCACAAGCGAAGAGGTATTTGCCAGTGCTGCTGGAGCCTCCAGTCCCTGAGTTTGAGTGAGGAACCACGCCACCCACCCGCAAGATCTGTCAGGGGACAGCAGCTCTCCACTGCCTCCCTGCAGCCACATCAAGGCCAGCACCCATAGCTTCTCCTCCTCCGGATCATCTCACCCCCCAGACAATCTCGGCAGCCACGTGTGAGCAGGACCACAACTCCACGTGCCCGTGGTAACCCTGCAGAAGCAGGGAGCACAGGGCAGTGGCCACAGCTTGACAGCTGCTCAGTGGCTCTTATGCCCAAGAGGAGCTGAAGCCAGTTTGAGGCTGGCAGGAGTTGCAGAGGTGCGAGCAAGTCGCTCTACACCCATCCCACACTTGGCACTGCTTCGGTGACTCCAAAACTACGGCTCAGCCATGCAAACCGTCTTGCCGGAGGATCCCCAGATGCTTCATGAACATAACACCCCACAATTAGGCTCATGAATCACAGGTGAAGGAAGGAGCCAGCCTCCAGCAACACAAAAGTTGGCTCAGAATTTTCATGGGACACAGAAGATACAGCAAACGCAGGGTAAGATAAGCAGACGGTGTGGGCAAAGGAAGCAGCACCTGATGGCACAGGAGATGCTCTGCAAAGACCAGGGCAGGACCATGACCAGCATCGAGGATGGGCAAGTTCACCCCTGGCTGACTCACAGGGTTTTATTTTGGTGACCACAACCCTCTGAATGTGGCACAGTCCCTGAATGTGGAAAGCCAAAGCAGCTGCGCAGGCAGCACCTCCGGCATGTGAGCCGGGCTCATCTGGTCTTGGCTGCTTCAGCCCAGGTGAGAAAGACCCCAAAACTCTGGTGAACGTGCAATCTTGATTCATCCTTTCAAATGCCACATTCCTGCTCTGGGGCGCTCAGGGTCCCTCCATGATTTGCCTCAGTGAAAATCACCCTCCTCCTGGTTCAGAGGATGCTGCCAGGGAATCCCGGGCAGCTCGACTGTCATCCCCAGACACCTCATGCCTGAAGCCGGCTCAGGGCAGCAGAAAAGGAGCCAGCAAGAAGAAGCCTGGTTAAAAAGCTACCCAAAGTGTGTGGAAACAGGGGGGCCCCTGCACATGGGGGGGTTCTTGCAAAGGGGGGTTTGGCTCCTGCATACCTCGACTCTCCATGGCGAAGCTGCACAGGCTCCCACTTTGTCATGTAAATGCGGGCGCCGGGGCCGGGGGCTGCAGGGCGAGTGTTGTTCCTGCAGCACAATGCGGCCAGTGAGCGGGATGAAATCCGCTGCCATTAGAAATTCCGCGGCCCGGGAGGAATCACAGACTTTCGCACACAAAGCCGTGCCCTGGGGACGCGCCGGCGGCGGGAGCACAGCCGCCCTTGCGCCGGGTACCGCGGGCAGAGACGGCGGCGAGGGCAGCGCCAGCGAGGTGAATGCAAGTTTGAGGTAATTAGCGCTGGAATACGCTTTGTTTCTGTTATTTATTGTAACAGCTGGGGAACACGACCCGCTGCCGAACAGCTGCCTGCGCCGGGCGAAGCCGCCGGTGGGACGGCATGAAATTACCATGTCATTGAAATCCTCTCCAGCGCCGCATTCAGCCGAGGGGCCGCGGGAACGGGGCCCAGACAAAAGGGAGTTTTATTGCGGCGGCGGCGGGTCCGCGCCGGCCCCCTCTCCGCACACCCACCCGCCAAAATACAGCCGGGAATCGGAGCGGGCCAGACGGGGCCGCGGCACAACAAATGCCACCGGACACGCAGCGTGGTCTACACTCATCCTGAGACATCTCCCATCCTAAACCACCCCAAAACCCCCCTGGGAAGTGAAATCCCTGTCGGGGAGCAAAGCAAGGGGCAGCACCAGTGGGAGAGGCTGCTGCTGGAGGGGGTGAGCAATTGGCATTCCCAATCTCCAGGCTCGACACCTTCAAAACCACCGGCTCTAGGCAGTGACCAACGCCATCCCACGCAGCCCAGACTTCAAAAAGCTCTATCTCAGCTCTGCCAGCCCAGACATCGACGCCTGTTCCTTCCCGAGAGCCCTGAGCGCCGCCAGGGTCACGTAGCTGTGGGTGCTTTTTGGTTTGACACCAAACTGAGTTTCAGCAGGTGATGCACACGTGGGACAGAGGCTCCGTCTGCAGCCATCAGAGCTCATCATTAAACCTTTCTGTGCACCAGAGTCCCGTGGTTGAGGGCAAGGCTGCCCAAGCTCTGCTCCTGCCCTGCACTGGGGTGGCTGCACACAAAAAATGAGCCAAAATGGGCTCTGAACTGTTTTACTACAGTACTGACATCTGAAAGCAGCTGAGTTCATTGTATCCTCACACTAAATATTGCAAAGGACACTGCTGTGCTTCACACCTGAAAATCACGGGTGACACCCCAAAGTGCAAGCTCTAAACCTGCCTGGCTGAGATCGGTGTCCCTGCACCCTGGGACGCACAGTCCCCAGGCTGAGCCGGGCAAGAGTGTGAAGCTGCAGGTGCTGTGACAGCACAAGGAACAGCAGCAAGAGCGGTGCCAGCTCCATCACACCCTCACGCAGGGGCTGCACTCCAGCTGCCCTGGCTCTGGAGAGCGGTGTGGTGATGCCAGTGGTGTGGTGATGCCAGCGGTGTGGGCACGGCTCAATCGTAAGCCGACCTGTGAGGGTCCTGCCAAGCTGGCCTCAGCCGTCCAGCAGCTTCACGTCTCTCTTTTCCAACCCTCTGATGAGAAGCACCGGCACAGCAAGTGTCACCACCCCTGCTGAGCACACTGGGTGGCACATCCAGGCCGTGTGACTGCACGGTGACCCTGGGGTCCCTGCTAATGGTACCTGGGCCGGGCAGAGGCTGACACCCCCTGCCAGCCCCACAGGGTCTCCTGCTGCTCCTGCACTGCCCAGGCAGCAGCCAGCAATGCACAGAGTCGGGAGTCGCAGACAAAGGCGGCCCCCAGTGCCGGAGGGACAGGACAAAGGCGACACCGGCTCCTCTCCATGTCCCACCATGGCCACACAGAGCCACCGCCTCCCGGAGCAGAGGCTGAACCCACCCGTGGCTCCACACAAATCACCAAGGAGCAGCTTCTCTGCCTGATCTGGCTTTCTCCTCGCGTTTGCCTTCTTAATAACTTGTCTATGTTTTGTTCTTCCCAGGGTTTAGGGAGAGGCTGCAAAGAGTGTTTAGAGATAAACCATCCGTGCTGTGTCTCCAGGCAAGGTGCTTCTCCTGGCTTTGTTTCTCGGTCTAATCCCGTCCCAGAACCAGGCATACGCAATTTCATGTTTCCTGAAGATAAAGAGCCCCAACAGACGGAGCAGCTTTGGGGTTTTTGCAAGGTTCAGCACAGGAAGACATCGGTTGAGATTAACAGCCTTTAGGAAGTTTGCAAGGGATAAAGAAAACTAAAACTTGGGGGAAAATAAGTTTAGTTTTTAAAACACTGCATGTGTGTGCCTCCCCGACTGCTGCTTGTGGGTCAGATGTCCTGGGTTTTCCCGCTGCCTTTCCAGGCATCTCCATGTTGGGCACACCCAGGCACATGCCAGTTTCTGCTTTATTGCCCTGATAAGCCACAGCATCATCAGAGCTCGCACGCGAGGCTCAGCCCATAGCCAGGGCCTGGCACAAGCAAACGGGTGCCACAGCAGGGCAGGATCCACAGCAGCTCTGATGACATGGGATTCATGTGTCCCCTGCCCACAGGGTGAACCCAGGCGGGAGCAGATATCCCCCGGCCAAATTTGGGGACAGAAGGGAAAACTCCCAAGGGTGCAGCATCAGAGCCCTGCTCCCAATGCAGCCCCCACAGGCCCAGCGACTGAAACCAAACCCATCCACCGAGTGCATCCTCATCCCAAGAGATTCTTTTAAAGCACCTCAAGAGCATCAGTTAAGGCTGGGGTAGGAGGCTGCCCGGCAGCGTTATCTTCGTGGCCCTGAGGCAGCAGCGCTGCTATCGCCCCAAGGCGACAGCAAAGCCCGCGGTGCCCGTGCCGCCAAATCACAGCTTCCAGAGGCCATAAATCAGCCCAAACACAAAGCGCCGGCAGCCAGAAGGTAACGCTGACACAGGGAGGTTTCTGTGCCACGCTTAAAGTAAATATCACAAGAAAGGACTGAAGTTTGCAAACACTCGGCAAGTTTATGTCAAAATCTCACCAGGCTGATGTGTTACGGAGGGTGACAAACCCACCAGCACAAGAGAGGTGGCAGGGCAGCGACTGCTGATCCCATTGCCCTGTCCCTCGGAAGGGCAGCAGCTCCCCAGTCCCACCGGCCCGTGCCTCAGCAGGGCAGTGACCCGCATCTCCATCACCCCATCCCTCCTCCTGTCTCATTTTAGGCACCAAAACCCTTCTGCGACTCAGCAGCGCAAGTTGGTGATGCTGAAACCAGGCACAGGAGCGAGCGGCTGCCGATGCGCCGGCCTAGGGAATGGCTCTCCAAACCCCCGCGGGGCAGCCCGGCACGACGGGCACTGCCAGCTGCTCCCGTCCCCAGCCGGGCGTGCGGAGGCTGGGGCGGGGGACACGGGGGTACAGGGTGGCTCTGGAGCTCGGCCCCGTGGGGCCACGCTCGGCCCCGGCTCCGCGCATGCCCTGGCACGGGCAGAGGAGACGCTTCGTGCTGTCACGGCACACGGCGGCGCCGGCCCCGCGCCAGCTCCAGCCTGCGCCCCGCTCCCTGAACTCGGGAAACGGGGAGCTGGGGGATGGATGGGGAGCGAGGGGATGAAATGGGAGCTGGGAGGGATAAAATGGCAGCTGGAGGGGTGGAATGGCAGGGAGGGGGGTGGAATGGCAGCTGGGGAACATGGAATGGGAGCTGGGGGAAAGGATGGGGTGGGAG
>VYZT01023560.1:25129-40824 GCA_013400735.1 Pomatostomus ruficeps | reverse complement strand
TTTTTTTCTGACTCGTTTTGTGCGGCCGGGCCGAGGAGGAAGCGCTGGGAAGCAGTTGTTGTGTGGGCCGCTGTACGGTCACTGCTGAGGTGCCCTGAGCCTCGCCAGGCAGGAATTCCCCGTGGCCCTGCTCCGTATAAATCCATGGAACCGGGCAGAGCATCCCTTTTCCATCCCATTTCCCACCACCTCCCAGACCTGTCCTTCCCAGGAACTGCAAATCCCGACCCTGTGCCTTGACTTTATCAATAACGTAAGAAACCCCAGGAGCATCATTCCCACAGCAAGCCCAGGTGTGCGATCCTGGCTGGGCCATTCCTGGTGGAGAAGCCACAGGAATTCGGGCTGTCAGAGTGTTCCCACCTCGTGCTGTTCTCTCAAAACCTGAGCAGCAGCTCCTGCTGTCCCGAGGGAGTGGCTGGAGCTGGACCCAGCTGGAATTTTGGAGCTGGACAGCAAGGCTGTGGCACAGAATCCCGCGCATCACTCAGCCCTGGGTTCCTGAGGTTTGATCCAAGAGGTCTTTGCATCATGTTTGGAAGACACCAGGATAAGCAAACCTTGGGGTTTGAGCTCCTCAGGTTTCCGTGAGGCTGAGCAACCTCAGGGCCAAAGCCCCAGGATCTGCCCTGCAAGCGGAACTGGCACCTGAGGCGGGGCTGCAGAAGGTGCCGGGGATTTCAGACAATCCTGTCCCGCTCTCAGTCACAGCTCCCACGCTCTGGCCTCCTCCAAAAGCTTTTCCTGTCCCTTCTGCAGTATTTATAGTGCAGTGCAGCTGTCTAAGGACACAAACCCTCACCTCAAATAGAAAAGATGAAGCAGCCAACAGCACTTGTATTTATTCATTGCATCTCTCTGATATAGAATCCCCTTTCCAGGCAGGTACAGTCCATTAACACCAAATTTTCTCTGTAATTTCCCAAACATTATAAAAATAGGCCCATTCCGAACCCCGCCCCTGGGGTTTGCAATTTCAGCTTCTTTTAGGATCCCCGGAGATGTCACCCATACATATTTCTGTAACTTGCTAACTCTTAATGCATCAGAAATAGATATAGTGTGGTAATGAGTTCCACAGGTGACACGTTGTGTACAAGTTTTAATTAAAAGTTAAATAGTTTAAGACATTTGTTTACAGGCAACAGTATTGGTTGCTCACTCTGTACATTGCATTTATTGGACAGCAATAAGGAAAAACAGAACATTTGGCACGAGAATGCCAATTTTTTTTTTATTATTATTATTATTATTTTTGGACACATGAACACAAAATATCCCTGCAGGCTAAAAAAAAAAATACATTGCAATTGTACACGACCAGCATCTTATCTCGACACGGGGCTGTGAGCCCCAGGACAGTTTAGAAAGTACCTCGTATTGCTAGAGACATACATCCAGTCCAAAGTTAATAAAATACCATTTGAAACATTACAAGTCTAACAATATAGAAACCAAAAAATTACATCAGAAGTCAAACTGAACAAATGCAAACATTTTACATTGAAGTTGCAGCCTCTAGACATAGAAATATGAAAATGTCAATAGCAAGGTCTAAGAAAATCTGTAAGTGATATTTAGTGCAAGATCTTTCCTCCAGTGCACAGGGAAAGAGCCTTGCAGTGGATCAGGATCGGGATGGCTCCAATGCCCTCCGGCCCTGCCTTCCGAAAATGAAAGCAGAGTCACTCCCTCGCTATTGAGCAAGAAAACTCCTACAGCACATCCACAAAGGGGTCGGGGGTCGGGGCTGCCGGACGCCAGCTCTGAACGAGGGCCCTTCCCCATCCGAAGGGCCGAGAGAGGGTGGACGCGGGACATCCCGGCCACGGGACATCCCGGCCACCGACCTCTGCGCCCTTTGGATGCAGCTCTGGGCACGACCCTGGGTAACTCACAGCAATACAAGAGCCAGGCTGGTGGAGACAGGCTAACCAGGGATTGCCAGAGCTTGTTCAGAACTCAGCAGGGACAAAGAAAGCAGAACCGGGTGGAAAACAGGATTTCTGCCCCATCCCCCATTTTTTTTATATATATATATTTTATATATATCAACCACCCCCTTCCCCAACTCTTTGAACTTTGCTACATTTAAAATCTTTCACACCACAGAGCTAAACAGTGGCCAACAGGCTTTATATATAAAAAAAAAACCCCAAAAAACAAAAATCAAAACACCCTAAAACTACAGCTACAGAATGCACATCTTCCCATTGATTGACACATGCAGAACGAGTCACTCAGGCCCACAGGGCTCACCCAGGTCCTCAAGTCCCCCAGACTTGGGCTCAGACCTGCCTAGGGCAGCACTGCTGCAACTTGGATCCTGAACTTCAGTGCTTTCCCCCCAAAACTCCAGCCCTGTGCCTGGGCTGGGCTCACGCCAGCCCCGCTTGGGTGCTGGCCCAGGGCTCGCCAGGGGCTGATGCTCCACCTGGTCTGAGGTCAAATATCCAGTCACAGGCAAACCAAGGAGAGGCTCTCCCTTCCCTCAGTCTCAACCAGGAGTGCTTGGCACTGGACAACTAATTGGTGATAAAGTTCATTTTTTATGCACCCTTGTTAAACCAGCCCCATTCCTAGTGCACAAACTCAAATCAGGGATCTTGGATCCTACCACCTCCAACAGGTGCTCAGGTGCTTTTCAAGGTGCCAAAGTTCTCCGTGTGTGTTGGGTCAGTCAGAGTTCACTCTAAAAAGGGTTTTTGTGTCTTCTCCCTGAACGAGTACTGAGAAAAGCAGCGGTCAGTCTCCCACCCACATGTCCTGATTTTATTACACAAGTGAGGTATTCTTTAAAAAAAAAGTTAAATAACTAAAAAGAATCTTTTTGTTTTTTCAATCTAAACCTGTCCTGGCACGTGCCAGGGGCAGGGTTCACTTCAGTCCCGTTTTCAACAGAAATGAAAAGAGGTTAAACTTAATTTATGAGACGTACTACTGGCAAGGAGGTTATAAAACTGTTTGAAGATGTTCAGTGTACTCTGGTACAACTGAAAACAACAGCATTTAGAAATGTAAACTTTCATTTATTTACAAGCTTAAAGACTGAAGGAAACAGCATTTCCTATTGCTGAAATTTGGAGGGGGCTGGTTCCTAAGCTTTGGGACAGCAGACAACTTAGCAGCAAACCCCACACGAGTATCAGAGACCACAGTGCAATCCTTGGGCTTCTCAAACTCCTCCTCGGTTTAGGAATAAGCTTTAATCTGCACTAACCCAGGTATACGTAAGGGATCTAGTCTTAAATTACTACGTTCACGGATTACAGGAATACCAGGGAAACCAGGTCCCTGTTCTGCATTACAGGTTGCAGCTGAAAAAAGCCAAGCAGATTAAAAACCCTAATTTCTAGGCTGGGACAGAATCAGCATTTGAGACTCAACACAGGTTCAACATGCTGTAAATGCAGTTGTGTGGGCAACCCAGATTCCCAGGAAAAAAAAAACAGTTCAAAATGCTGGTACAAGTCCTCAGGTTGCCTGTCACACAATACATTTTGACTGTACACGTTGGCCTTTCCTACACGGAACACCCAGTTTCCAAGCTTATAAAAAATGTTGTAGACAGGACACCAACAGTGAATATAAAACAGTTAAAAATAATTCTTAAAAAAAGCATGGAAATGCGTCTTTTCTAATTTGTTTCAGAAACTGCCAAATTGTGTGTTCAGAAAACGACACGAGAATGTCGGTTAAACTCATGCACAATCCTCAGCTAGAAAATTACACTGTTGGGGGGGGCTTAAAAAACAAAGATTTATTGCCAAAGTTAAACCTTCTATGAGAAAAAAGTTTTAAAATCACTTAGATTTATCAAACCACACAGCAGCATAAAGTGGGCACTTTTGTAAAAGTTTGCAAAATACCTAAAAGCTAAATTTTTTTTTTTTTCTGTTTTATAATTTTTAGAGGGGGGAAATGATGGTTCAGTACTTGTTACGATACCATGGCAGTATTATTTATAACCATTATCATTAAAATCTACTGACAGGCATCACTATTGGTTATATTACACATTCACAGAACAAGAACCACCTATTAACTCGCAGTATAGTGCAATTGCTTTGCAGCCCAAGTCTGCAGAGATTAAAAAGATAATTAGTAAAACTGACAAAAAACTGCAATACCTGTGAAAGTTATGTTTGTTAAAAGGCATTTACAGTAGTGAAGTCTAAAATCTCCATTAAAAAATCTATGGCCCCACACGACAGAAGGATTACAGCGAGCTGGATAAAACATTTTGCCATCACATCATACTCACGAAGCAGGGCACGGAGACAGGGCAGCAGTCACCGTCAGCTCATGGGATGAGGAGAACTGAAAAACCACAGCTAGCAAAAGATTCGATAGAAACCTTTCGTGCCAAGTCCTTGAAAAATTTCAGGATGATCGGCCTTTGCGCTTTGAGGTAAAAATTCAGTCCAATGCATCAGAAAAGACAAGTCTATGGATTTCTAGTACAGAAAACAATGAAACAAATGGCTCAATTGTGTTGGTGCATCAGACGTTGCAGTGAAGAACAGATTCAGTGCGACTGTCCGGAGCTGCTGGTAGTGGGCAGTCCGAAATCCCCCGGCCCTGGATGGAGCAGGAGGCTTCCAAACACTTCAGGACTGCGTGGGTTGTTGTTTCGCCTCATCTTCCCATGTGCTCTCAAGCGAAATACATGGTGTGCTGGGTGTCGTGGTGGATCTGCACGGCCTTGGCCAGCGCCTGCGGATCGCGGCCGTTGCTCTGCCCCGACACGTGGCTGCCCTCAGCGCTGCGAGCAGACACACACCCATGAACAACCGGGACAAGCAGCACAGCTCAGCTTCACTACCTGCCTACTGGCATGACGAGGCCATTCCTTACCTGTCGTGATCCTTGTCCACAAGATGGTACCTGGCCCGAAAGGCCACCAGCCTGGCGTAGTAGGCGGGCGCGGGGATGGAGACGGAGCGGGTGCAGCGCACGTACGTGTGGCACAGCTGGTACGTCAGCAGCTGCAGCTCGTCTGCCGTGAAGCAGTTGTCATCCCACAACACCTGGTAGTGGGAGGGCCGGCTGGTTCCCTGCAGAGAACAGGTGAGCAGTCAGCTGGAGAGCAGCAGCAAGGACAGAGGTGGTACCTGCAGGCTGCCCCTACAGCAGGCACCGAGGAGTCAGTGCCAAGCGGGCACCGACACACTCTGAGCCTGCCAGGTGACAAACAGAAGTGACATTTCCCATGGGGACAACTACCTGAACACAGCAGAGCTGACATTACCTGAATTCCTGCATGGCTACAGAGGTAAAAGTCAAATTCAGAGGGATGTGTGATGGTGCTGTCCACAGTAGTGCCTGCTGGTACGTTGCCACTTTTACCCACCTAGTGAGAAAAGTTTATTATTAGTCCATGGGCTTTTTTGGAAGTGACCCAAAAATGCCTTCAAAGGAAGGTTCTATTGAAAGCTGCTGGAGAATTTGCTGCTCAAAAAGGTGAAAAAAATATTAAGGTCGTTTACATAGGAGGAATGAAAATGTTCTCTGTGAATTCATTTTTAGAAACTTCACCAAATCCAGCTGGTGTGTCATCAAAGGAAAATAAAACCCTTGCCAGCACCATTAAAACTGCAGAGTGGGATAAAGCCTACACAAGTAATTCAGGATCTGAAAATGCAGGTTCCTGAGATAAATTTATTTCGTACCCTTGTTTGCCCTCACACCCTGGAGATCTGGGTTTTTAAGCAAACCTCAGATCGAGCACTTCCCTAAAGAAGGTTCTTCAGTTGGCCTGTGGATTTGTGCCACAGGCACATCTTAGATGCACCGGGAGACAGAACAGGGGACAGAGTGAACAGCCAGGCCAGCTCATCATCAGGAATCCTGGACTATAAAAACCCAGGATACAGCTCCAGGTGCAGAAATACTGGGATACTGAGCACACCTATTGCAAAAGGGAGAACAAGCTGTTCCATCTGATGCAGAGCAATAAAAAAGGGAGGAACTGGTTATTTTGGTGGAGAAAGCCTGTTACCACCCAGTACTGCTGCTGCTTGTACAGCTTTAGTGGGCAAGGCGGATCCCACCCCATTGAATCAAACAATCCCAGTTTCCTGTGCCATCACCTCCCCCTCACGGAGTCAGTACTTGCCCTTTCGGTTTTGTCAGCACAGAACAGCCTGGTGTGATGCCTTTTCTGCACAACAATGTAGGTGATTCCTGGTCTATAATCTTCTTCCAAACTAATGCAGGCCTTCCGGATGGCGATCAGCTCTGGCCAAGCTACCTACAAGCAGAAGATTGAACTATTATGTGATGAATTCAGTAGGTATTTGATTATTTTTTTCCTGTGTACAGATGCCACATTGTAAGGAACATGATCAGATGGGTTAAGTGTACATTGTGCTTGCCCAGGACAATTCAAGGAAACTTAATTTTTCCAATAACAAATATAATGCACATAAATAAATACGTTTTTTCAAGGGCCAGTCATTTATAATCCACATAACTATATGCTTTTCACGAGCAACAAAAAATTATCTGACAATACCTGTTTCATCTGCCCTTCCGACACTCCCCCTCTGTAGTAAATGATCCTCGTGGGCTTGAACCGAGTGGATTTGTAGAACTGGATCAGCAGCTCCCGCACCATGTTGGTCAGGTCCTGGATGACCTCCTGGCTGTAGAGCAGCTCCTGGGAGGTCTCCTGGCGCGAGGTCTGCACGCGCACCGTGGCGCAGTAGCGGCTGGGGTGCCCGTCCATGCTGCCCACCACGGCGGCGATGGACGGCTTCTTCCCGTCCCCGGCCGGAGGGTGAGTGACATCTGCTCCCAAAAAGATCACTGGCTGCTGGAACACCGAGGGCCTGTTTGATAAGATTAAGATTTATTAGTTAGAATCACAGAATCCCAAAAGGGTTTGTGTTGGAAAAGACCTTAAAGCCCATCCAGTTCCACCCCCTGCCCTGGGCAAGGACACCTTCCACTATCCCAGGTTGCTCCAAGCCCTGTCCACCCTGGCCTTGGACACTGTCAGGGATGGGGCAGCCCCAGCTTCTTTGGGCAGCCTGTGCCAGGGCCTCACAACCCTCACACAGAAGAATTTCTTCCTAATCTCTAATCTAGACCTACTCTCTTTCAGTTTGAAGCCTTTACTACAGTCCCTCCCTGGCTTCCTTGTCAGCCAGATACTGGAAGGTGCTGTGAGGTTTTCACACAACCTTCTCTTCTCCAGGCTGACCAGCCCCAACTTTCTCATCCTGACTTGGGAGGAGAGGTGCACTTAGGCCTCTTATCAACTCATAATAATAAATAAGAACAGCAAAAAGAATGAGGGCCAGGAACAAAAATAAATTACAGCTGAGAAAGACACATCCAAAGCACTGAACAGAACTAAAACCTGTCAGAATCTTTAAGGACAAAGTTCTCTGCCTCAAGCACTTACAGTCCAGAAAGAACAGAAAGTGACAAGGACAGGATCAAAGGCAGACCAAGTTACAAGCATTGATTCCAAGTCACTCCTCCTCACTCCTTCTCTTTCAATTTGGAAGCAAACACAGGATGCTTTAGGAGGAAAAGGCAGACTGAGTGAATCCAAAGGCAGGAAAGAGACAGGAAAAAAGACCTTGGTGAGCTTGGTGGCTCTGACTGCTGGATGGCTCTGACTCCCCTTGGCTCAGGGCTTACTGGGAACACTCCAAATGCAGACATATCCTCCACTGTCCACTCCAGACTGTGGGAATTTCTAAAGTGTGTTTTATTTTGAAAAGTATCATTTTAGCAAACACAACAAAACAACACCATTTTCCTTGACAATGCAGACATTATGAAGAGCTTGTGATTGAAATCTCACCTTTGATGAGGTACCAGCACATTGTTGATTCCTCCGAGCTTGGCGTTGATCTTCAGACACAGGTTGGACAGTGTTTGTGGTGAGGTTTTGACCACGTTCTTTACCTGAACACACTGTGTGGCCATGCCTAGAAGAGTATCTCCAACCCGCTTGACTTCAGCTGTGACAGAAAATAAGGCAGTGGTTCCTGCTTGCTCTCATTTTTTTCCAATGTTACTGTAATTCAGATCCTTGAAACTTCACTGACAAAGGTTTCGTTTGCTCTTTGGTCATACACAAGTTCTCCAACCAGGCCTTACAAACCAGCTCCAAAACACCCTTTTAAAGAGAACCCATTGCCTCCTCTGCCTCCTTCCTGCCACCCACTTGCAGCACAACTCCTGATCTCTTTACAGCCCCTTCTCCATACCGTACACGGGCGTCTTCCCGGGCAGAATCACCACGATGAGCTGCAGGCCGACATAAGTCAGCTTTAAGTGCTTGAACATGGGCTCCACGCTGTCTGCACCCTGGGCGTACTTGCAGAAGCAGGGCTGGCCCTGGATGGGCATCCCGGCGTCCTTGGAGATCTTGCGCAGCTGGTCTGTGAAACTCCTGAAATAGAAGTGGATTTGTCCTGGCCTTTTCACTACGGTTCACTCACCAGTTTTATCAACCAGATCTAAGCTGTTTCTGCTATTTCACAGCACTACAGTAATTATTTTTTAGCGATTCTATCCCCATCAAGAACTCACTAATACGCCTCTAATCCTCTCTGAGGAAGGTCACCAGCTTCTGTAATTTTACAAGCCTTACAGAAACAGACGTTTGAGATGCACATCCTGAGGGAGATTCCCAAACTAATACTGATGCTCTGCTAAATTTTTACTTATCCACCTAATTTATTTGAGCATTACTGCAACCATGATTTTTACCAATCAGTAAAAACCTGACACACAACCTCTTTCTTTAGGATTCTGTAGAGTAATTTGAAGGGCAGGGGAAAATCAACTCATACCACAGATCACCTTCCAGAAACATGAGAAAAATACACCTTGAAATAGAATCCTGAATAAACAGGAAAATACTTACTTCAGCAAGTCTTCCCTGCATTGCTTTTGAGGAGCAAAACAGGCAACAGCCCAAACTTTAATCTCAATGCCAGCGTAGAACTGTTTCCCTCTCATGTCCCACACGCCTTGGTTTGGTGTGGCCACAGTCTTGTTCTGGGTAAAAACGAAAGGCAAATTAGAAATAAAGTGCTGCTCTGTTTTGACTGGAGCCCACCAGAGGAAGCCTCATGAGAAGATACACCAAACACCTCATGAATTTCAATAACCTCAGGATAAGGAGTTTTACAAGACATGGAAACTCACCCTGCCTCCATACTGCAGCATTGGGGCTGGCAGAACTCTGCCTGTCAGCTCTGTCATTTCGTTGTGGACAACAATTCCAAACTCCTTCAGGTACGGATCAGGCCCACCAACCATACTGTTACTCTTCACCTGGGGACAAGACAAGTATTGATGTCACTGCACTAAAGCTTCAGGTGACTCTGCCCTCTTTGCCGTCAACAGCCTTTTTGTTTAGAAGGCTTTGTTTTAACCAAAACAGATTTTTTAACTTCCCTCTTGGAAATGCTGCTCTGGAAAAGCCACAAGAAGTGAAAAACAGAGACTGTGCAGCTGGAAAAATACTCACCAGTCTGCTGATCTCCTCCTGCCTGTCTGGGGCAGACCTGGCAGTTGCTTTTATCATGGTTGATGTCTGATTGTCTGTCAGCTTCTTGATGCACCTCTGGCCAGCCACGATGTTACACACCTGCACGGGAGCAGGGAGAGCTGCTGTGACACCGTTTAACAGAGGACACACCACGGGGCAGGACTCGGATCCTTACCTCCAGTGGCAGGTACGTGTGTTTCTGTTCCTGTCCCACCTGAAGACAGGGCAGGTGAGGGTATTTCAGCTGCAGACTGTACTTCTGCTTAAAATACTGAGCTACTGTGCACTCCATGGCCTGCCCATTCTCCAGCTGCAGAGGGAACCTAGAAATTACATTTGTCCTGGTTAGACTTCGTCAGATTTTTTAAATGGTATGAAAAACCTATTCCAGACTATCTTTAGCAAAACTCTAAGTCAAAACCCACACTATTCCTCTACTCCACTAAGACTGAACATCCTGTAAAGCCACACAGCTGCTTCACCTCCAGAACCAACTATTCCTGCATAAAGAATATACCAGCTACATTCCAGATATATTTAATAGGCTGAAAATTTTAAGAACTGTCAGGCAGTGCTCGATACGTACGTCTGGTGACTGGCTGGTCGCCGGGTGACGTTGCAAACTCGGTATTTTCTCTTCATCTGGCCACAGTGGGTAACCTCTACTTTTAGACCTGAAAACCCAACAGAAAATAAATTCAGGGACTGGAATCACCTTTGAGGAGGATGAAGGCAAAAAGGAACAGCCCAGCTCCCTATTGTGCCTTGCCAATTTTCATTACATCATAGTACGAGCAGGTTTCAGTATTTTCTTGCGGCAACTTTGGGACAAGATTTTACCTCTGATTTCTTTGGTAAACTTGACACGCTGGGAGTCTGTCAGAGGTTTGCTTTGTTCACTGATGTTCTGGATGTCCAAGACCTCGCACATGAACTCAATGATAGGCTGGGCACGATAGAAAGCAGTCGCTGACACTAAGAGAAAAGGATGGGACAATTAACTGAGAAGCACAAAGAACTCCGTTACGTGAGTGAGACAGAATCTCCTACACACCATCGATGTTGAGCATCATGTTCCACATGGCAGGACGGACCGACTGGTGGAAACCGAACCAGACCTCCCTGCCCCCTCCCAGAGGGTGGTAATAACCTTCAGGAGGGGAGAAAAAGGAGCGACCCACAGGGGTGTACCTGCAAAAAATAATAAAATTAATACTCTGATAATTTCTTTCTGATATACTTTTTACATTCACACCTATAGTGTTTAAAACACATTTCTACAGCATGTTATAACTGTCAGTTCACTTATGGCAAGCACACAAAGCCTTTTCTGACAGTGCAGCTGGAAAGGGTACAGCAAATTCCTGTTAGAAACATGACCAGCAGGCACAAGGCCTTAGTTCAGATCACATTTCGCTATTCTAGTGCAAATTTGTAAGGCAGGTGTTGAATTACACGGCTGCATCCCTCATCCCTTCTACCACAGGAGCAGCAGAGCAGCAGCAAGGAATAACTAACACAGATGTTAAGATGGACAGAAGACATATCCAGTCAGGAAGGCTCCACGGGTACCCACCTCATGGAGGGAAGGTGCCGTGTGATTACGTCCAGTGCCTGTACAGAATCTTCAGGAACTTCATTCAAGTGCCCTGCCAGAGCTTCCAGCAGCATCTGAAGGCTGACGACTGACACCCACTGAATGGAAACCTTAAATGTCTGGTCCTTCCCCTCTCCTGGAAGTGTAACCTCCATATCCACCTGCCATGGGGACAAGAGAATTAAGCACAAGCTTTTGTTATGGATTGCAGACAGATGCAACACTCAGCAACGGTACCATTTCCTCCTAGGTGTCCCCTGAATCTGTATTTTTGATAATTAGTTTGTGTAATGACCTTAAAATATTAGAGTTGGCTCCCTCAGGACTTTGAAAGTTTGTCATTTATTCACCTGAGAAACTGCACTGAAGTATCTTTAAATGTAAATTTTAAGCAGTAATTAGTATGGTGACATCAAAGCTCTGGAGAACGGTGAGTCATTTTTTTAAGTCAGCCAGTTAATAGCAAGATGCTTTGTGAACCAAATGGGAAGGCAAGAAAACCTTTTGGTCAAAGGGGACACAAATCTCAGAGTTCTGGCACAGCACTTGGGATGATTCTCCCACCCCACAGCCCAGAGGGATGTGAACTCATCCTGGGCCTCCCCCATGGCACAGCAATGACCAGATCCCTTGGGACATCAGTAGATGGGGTGAGGTTTGGTTTAGAGCTGGGGTCCCCAAGCAAGGCAGGAACAGCTGATCTGGTTGCTCCCATGGAACAGGAGGACGTATCTCCACAGCGCAGCCAAACCCAACCAGAATCATTGTCAGCTGCAACAACTTTATCATTCAGCAACAGGATGAGGGTCAGAACAGGGAAAAGGGAAGTTCCCATCAGGGTGAAAGAAAAATCGTCTACTTGCAGCTATAAGAGCACAACGTAGCTCTCATGTCTCGTGATATTCTCCAGCTGAAGAGCTGGGAATTAGAAACCCAAAGACACAAACTTCAGTAAAACATCAGAGATCTCCTAGAGACCCTGACTGGCCCTGCCTGTCATTTCCAAGACTATACCAATAGCTGTGACTGTACCAATAGTGTTTTGGGTTTTCTTCAATAAAAGAACATTTTTAAATGACACTCTAACAGTTTTCCCGTAGACCCTTAAAGCAACACTTTCTCTGTCCCTGTAACAGTTTTCCGATAGAAATCCCAAGTAACACTTACTCTGTCCCTGCCGATGGGTAAGGGGTGTGCCGTGTACATGTTCCGCTTCCCATCGTACCCAGGCTGCCGATCCCCAAATATCTGCATCTTGAAGTGCCTCACCATCGTATCCACCACCTCCCTACGGAGTGATTCATTGAGTTAAGTGGAAGAACAGAAAATTCAGCAATGAGCTTACACAATTTAAAAGTATTTTTTTCATTTTTTTCTTAAAGGAGCAAGATACGAAAAATAGTAATGGACGAGAGGACCCCCAGGTCACACCAGGAGCTGTAAGTGTCACTTCCAGGTTAAGTGGCACACACAGGTGTGTGTACAGGTATCTGTACTGCCAGCAGAGCTACAGCCAAAACAGGTGGAGGAATCTGGAGATGTTCACCCACAGGAGCAGACACAAGCACCTGCCTTGGGGCAGGTGGGAGCGCTCAGTGGATTGATCCACATACAGACTCCAAAATCTACAAGCTGAAATACGGCCCCTCAGCTGCTACACGTCTGTGTAACAGACTGTGAAACAATTACCAGGGACATTCACTTGTAGACTGTAAAATAAAACCAGCTGGAGGTCAATGCTCAGTACACTTCCCAGAGCCTTCCAGATTATGGGCCAATTACAACACATCTTCATAAAAATCAGAATATTATAGCTCACTGAAAAGCAACTGCTCACCACAGTACAAACACAAACAGGCCTTTAGCAGGTGGAGAATTCCTAGGATGCACAGTTTTCTTACATTCAGGTATATACACTTAATTTAAATCAATAAACATTTATTAAATAACTCCTACCTGTTGACTCTTCGGGGGCGTTTCTCTGGTTTGATATCTACATCGTAGTGATAAACATCAATCTTGGGGATCTGAACCTGGAAGTGGTTGGCCAGGAGACGGATGGGTTTCCCAACAGTGCCCAGGCCTGGGCGACGGGGCGGCTGGAAGAGGCTTGTTGGGGGCCCTAGAAAGTCAAATAAATCTGTATGAGATGTGATGGCGCACTCCATGCACCTCTCAGATGTGCTATAGGTGACTTTTTGACTGGGCAGGAAGAAATCTTGAGCTTTCTGAGGCTGCAAACAGAGGCATTCAAAGAGGCTCAGCCTTCCAGCTGCTCAGAACTTCAAGGTAAAAACCATGTTCCCTAGAGCACGTATAGGTAGGTGCCATAAATCGTTCTTCAAATTTTAGTGGCATTTATTCATGACTGTGGTTATGAACTTCACAGAGTCCTGACAGGGAACGCAACCATAGAGATATTATGTATTTTCATTTAATGCAAAGATAAATACATCCCTACCTCCATTTCTAGAACAAACCAACAGCCACAAAAGCCACATTTTGTCATTGTTTTCACTACAGGCTTAAAGTTCAGATGTTAATGATCCAAATTAAAATTCCAGCGGAAAGACAGGAATGAGGAAGGATTTAGGCTTTCTTCTAAATAGAAGGATAAGGGAGAAACATGAGACAGGTATAGACTCCTACAGACGCAGAGGAGATATTTTATTGGGACAAAAAAAGAGCTTCAGGAGCAGCTCTAAGGAGGAAATTATTAGAGGCCAGGAAGCATTACTCACACGCAAGCTGGCCACTAGGGAAGCCTTTAGTTACCCTCCTCAAAGTGCTAAGATCTGAGATACTATGTTAACGAGATTAAACTGACTATTTTTTAAAATCGATCACAGCCTCAGCTGACACGGCACATAAAGCAAATGACACTGGTATATTTTCATGGGTTTGTCTATATCTGAGCAGGGCTCAGTGTGATCAAAGTGTCTTCCCTCTGTTGTAGAGTAGCAAAGGAGAGGGCATGAAGTCTCACTAGAATGCAATAATAAACCTACCATAAAACTTAGGGCAAATTTAGCACTATAACCTGACAGCACCCATGCAAGACAAAGGCTCAGAGTTTGTACCAGGAGAGAGGAGACGTAGGTGACTCCTATTTGGGTACACTTCAGTGGGCAGCAATAAACTTTAACACAACCATAATCCAAACCCAGGACCAATCCCAGGAGATTCCACACTGGATATACAAGCCATCCACTGGCTACTGCATTACTGAATAAAATCACCCACCTGAGGACACCAGCCCTGGAATATTTTTAAGCAGGAGGACCACAGAGCGTGTAAGCAGCTGCAGCCCACTGCCACGTCAGCTCCGCAAAGCCGCGGTGGCAGGGGGCTGTCAGGGACAGGCACCCCACAGGACCGTTCCTGGCTCTGCACCTGCCTGACAGATCATGCTCCGTCACGGTCAGACCAGTTGTGGGGTACAGTTAGTGTTTAAAAAAACTACAGCTGTCTTGACAAGCATGAATCATTGAGGGCAATCAAAGTTTGCTGTGCTTATTTGGATACGAGAGATGATCCATTAATCCCATGCTAATTAGTCTGAAGGAAGTGCAGGCACTGACCTCCTGCAAGAGATTAAATGACAACTATATTTACCCATTTTCCTCCCTTGGTACTGACAAGTTCTGCAAACGTGCACAGCAATGCTGCCCTCTGTTCTGACCAAAGCAGATAAAACTTACATCTCCTCGTTCCCAAAGTTATTTCTCAAAGGATTCCAGAGAACCAACTAAAAACTGTTTTCCCATTTTAAACCAGGCTGTCCTGGCATCACAGGACTTTTATCTGATCAGCCTGACTGGGGTTGTATGTGCTGTTATATTTTAATTTCTCCTACCCCACAACCATTATATACTAAGCACCTCAACCGAGTTGCTTCAGACAGGAAGCAGTTTTCAAAACTGAAAGAGGATCTGCTTCTCCAGCTGGAACTCAGGGAGGCCCCGATACATCACACACATTCAGCAGGCTCTGAGTCAGCCCTCACTACCTCAAACTCTGGATTCTTCTGGAATTGCACCTTTGTGTCAATAAACGTTTCCTATCACACCAAAATTAACATCACTTCGATTACACCAATCGTTTGAATGGGAACTTGATGGGTCAGGTGCACAGGCCACTGAGGGCTAGAAATACATCCTGCAGGCATTTGATGGAAGAATAATCATGGAATAAGACACAAGCAGGAAAACACCACATGCAAAAACCCACCAATATTTAAGGGAAGTTTGTTAAAGAAATAAACAACCGTATTTTCAGACAGTATCACCTTAAATTCTCCGAAATGACAACTCTCAGAAATGGCTCAATGTCAAATATAAAACTTATCATTGCACAGGTTGCAGGGCGCACATCGCTGTGACACTACAGCCCTGCCTGTCCCCGTCCCCTCGCCGCCGCTGTCCCGCTCCCATCCCCGTTCACCCCGGGAAGGGCGAGGCGCGTCCCCCGGTAGCCCCGGCAGCAGCGGGGCCGTCAGGGCATCCGCAACCCCGGCGCAAAGTTTCGCGACCCGCCGCGGCTTCTCCGCGCCGGGCAGCGCCGGCGGCTCCGAGCGGG
>VYZT01023560.1:700-24797 GCA_013400735.1 Pomatostomus ruficeps | reverse complement strand
GCCCGCGGGAGCGCGCACGCCGTCCGCGCGGCCCCGCGGCCGCAACAGGTGACGGCTCCGAATCACGGAATTCCAGAATCCCAGAATATTTGTGGTTGGAAGGGACCTCTGCAGATCATCCAGTCCAACCGCCCTGCCAAGGCGGGGTCACCCGGAGCAGGTGACAGGCACACACCCAGGTGGGATTGGAATGTCCCTGGAAAGGGAGGCTCTACGCCCGCCCTGGACACCTGTTCCAGTGCTCGGCCACCGTCAACATAAAGAAGTTCTTCCTCATGTTGAGGTTAAACGTTGTGTTTTCGTTTATGGCCAGTGCTCCTCATCCTGTTGCTGGGCACCACTGAAAAGAATCTTCCTTAGCATAAGGAAGAACTTTCCATGAGGGTGGCCAAGCACTGGAAGAGGATGCCCAGGGAGATCATGGACACTCCCTATCCGGAGACATTCCAAATTCACCTGGACGTGTTCCCGTGTCACCTGCTCGGGTGACCCTGCCTTGGCAGGGCCATTGGACTGGATGATCTGCAGATGTCCCCTCCAACCCCAACAATTTTGTGATTTGGTGAAAAGAGTCTGGCACCATTCTCTTGGCACCTGCCTTTGAGACACCAGTATGGGATCCCCTCTCAGCCTTCCCTTCTCCAGAATAACCAGGCCCAGCTCCCACAGTCTCTCCTCATCAGAGAGATGCTCCAGACCCCCATCCCCTTTGTGGCCTCGGCTGAACCCTCTCCAGTAGTTGCTTGCCTTTATTGTCCTGAGGAGCCCAGAACTGGACACAGCGCTCCAGCTGTGCCTCACTAGGGCTGAGTGACAGGATTCCCTCCCTGACCTGCTGCCTCTTCCCAGGGTGCATCCCACGTATGTGGTCCCTCAGAGCTGCTGCCCCTCGGGCACCACGAAGGAGGAAATTGTCTGCACCTCCCCGTTCTGTCCCCAAACACCTGTTTGCAGGGTTAATAATTAACCCAGAACTCCAGCACGCTCCATGGCAGCTACCCTGATGGTGCTGCTCCAGCTTCACCAGTCCTCCACTCCTCCCCAAAACCAGGGAATTCTCATTGCTCGGTTAATGACACCCTGAATAATCCCCAGTACCAGCTAAACAGCCCCAGTGCGGTTTAAAACACCTGAAAAAACAGGCTTTGTACAAGTCAGGTGAGCTACAGCACTGAACCTCTCAGGGTTGTGCCCAGCAGACCCTGAGGTGCTCCCAGGACACGGAATGGCTGATGATCCATGAGGGCTGGAGATCCGTGAGCCGCTGGCACAATCATGGGCATCCCCCCGGAGCTGCCTGGGAAGCACCGGCAATGGGAACCGGCTGTGTTCCACTGACCAGGGTGTTCAGCTCCTTGCCATGGCCGTGTCCCCTTATCCTCACAGACAAATAAATTTGTCTCCTGTTAAAGAGACAACACTTCCAGGCATGTACCATTAAATAAAGGGCCATGGGACTCTTTTTGCCTTTTTAAGCAGTTTACACTATTTTAGCAAGCTGCTCCCTGGGTCCTGTTTAACCAACAGCTCTCTGCTGACTCACCAGAAAGTCAGAAGTCAAAACATTTTATAAATAATAAATGCCAAGTCCACTTTATTTGCCTTTTTTAACCTGTGGGGTTGATATTTTCCACGTGGAAACGCTAAAGTCTATTTTAAAACTAAATTAAATCCGAGATTTTCATATAGATCTGAGATTCTCTCATAATTCCCTGACAGCAGCTGATGAACACCTGAGGGAAAAACCAGTTTTACCAGACCAGTAACAAACTCCACAGTGTCTGGCAACATTTCCATGCTATTATTCAGCATATCTATGTATAAAAAACACGTATGTAGGACTACACAAATAGTGCTTTAAAAAAAAACCACCCACCAAAGACACACCAATCTGTCTCAAGAAATCTGCAACACAACAGCTCAGTCCTGAAAGATGTTGAGTGTGATAACTAAAGCCTTTACTTACTGCGTTATAAATTCAATTAACTTGATAAATATTACATACATATTGAGACATCCCAACTGCCACAGCAGTCAGAACCCTGTTTCTCTATGTTAACCTACCCATATATTGAAAACAGCCACATTTCCAGGGGTAAGATTGGAATTGGGAATGACAGACCAGAGTTATGACAGGATTAGTTCTGAAGATTTGCTTCTAAACACCTCACCTACTACAAGTTGGGGAAGGAGTATGTTGTTTAGTACAAAACAGCTTTTATAATGTAAGTATCTTAATAGTGCTTGGCCCAGTGCTAAAAGTCTGTGTTTAATTTAGAACCTCTTTAATAGCAAATGTTTTACCTGTTCCATGGCTGCCTCTGTGTGCCAGGTATGAATAAGAACCCAGGACCAGAAATTACCTAACAAGGCCAATCTTTTTGCCACCTTTTTCTTGTCTGCTGACTCTGACTCTCCTCCTGACGCAGCAATGAGAGCACAGCCCTGAGGAGGTGTGTTTGTGCAGAGTCAGCACCTGTCTCCCTGCTACTAAACACTAATTATTTAACTAATTACTGCAGCTCCTGCACCAGCTAGAGGAAAGCAGAACTGTGGTGTTTGTGGTGGATTTCATTGACACTCACTTCCTCTGTTCTCAGGCTTTTTGGCACCATGGGACCTGTCATGGTAGATCAATTCGTCTGCTCCTCGTCCCTGACGAAACCATAGCTGGTAGCAAACACCCCAAAACACGTAATTTTTTTCTGTGTTTGCCTTCAGTGATAGCAGATTCCCGCTGGGTGACTTGGAAGGAAATGTATTACTGTAGCAGCATGTTCTACAAAGTAACTGTAGTGACGAGAAAAGCACCAAACATCCTCAATTGTAAATCAGAACACGGTCCCTGACACTCACCCCAGCTCAGGGCTCTCCCTCCAGCTACTTGCAAAAGAACCACAGAACCAAACATAGCAAAACAGGATAAAGTAGAATATTTTCATACTTGGATTGACTCTGTACTAGAATATCCCTGTATGGGCCATTCACCTTCCAGCTGGACTCGATGATCCCCGTGGGTCCCTTCCAACTTAGAACATTCTGTGAAATCTGTGAAGTATGAAGTGATTTGCATCTGTTGAGTAGTTCTTCCTTGACTTACGGGTTTTCAGTAAGTTCTTCTGGCTTCAGAAGCCTTTCTTTTCTTCCCTTAAGAAGTGTAAAGCAGCAAGGTTAAGTAAAGAAGTTATTAAGTAACTACATAATGAGATCTGATGACTTATGAGAAGAAAAACTTAAATCCTGTATATGTAGAGGGTATACTCAGAAATTCAAGGGAGAAATTGAGAGAAATTGGAAGAATTTACCCAAAAGGTTGGAGCCTTCATTCACCTACCATGAGTGGGGTTGGCTCAGAGTATGTCTGTACAGAAGCCAATGGAAAATGCATATCTTTTATTCTGTAAATAGGACACTGCTGACAGTAATAGCTGTGTGTATCTAATATCCATGAGCTTGGCTCGTGTGCTCCCACCCGCAGGTCCCCTGGAGACACAACATGCAGCATATCCCGAAGGTCAAAACGAAACATAGGCTCTGTTTAACCCATGGAACAACAGTGAAATGTTTCGGCGGCAGAGCCTCGTCCCCGCAATGTCGATAACTGACAGAGGTGTAAATCCCCGGGCCCTTCACGGCCCCTCCTAGGCCCTCACTCCTCACGTCTCCTGTCGGTCCCTCACGACTCCTCTTGGTCCCTCATGTCCCTCTCGGCCCCCCTCGGCTCCTCACGTCCCCTCGCGTCCTCTCTCGGCCCCTCATGTCCCCTCACGATCCCTGTCGGTCTCTCACGTCCCCCCACGGCCCCTCACATCCCCTCTCGGTCCCTCATGTCCCCTCTCGGATCCACACGATTCCTCTTGGTCCCTCACGTCCGTCTCGGCCCCCCTCGGCTCCTCAGGTCCCCTCATGTCCCCGCATGTCCCCTCTCGGTCCCTCAAGGCCCCTCACGGTCCGTCATGGTCCCTCACGTCCCCTGGTGTCCCCTCATGGTCCCTCACGTCCCCTGATGTCCCCTCACTTCCCGTGGTGTCCCCTCCCGTCCCCTCCCGGTCCCTCACGGCCTCGCCCGGTCCCGCCTCAGCCCAGGGGCAGGGAGCTCCCCGGCCGCCAGGCGGCGCCATGGTGCGCGCGGGCGGCCTGAGGGCGGGAGCCGCGATTGGTCCATGCGGAGGGGGCGTGTCCACATGAAACCCCGCCCCTCAGAGCGGCAGGGGGCGGGACTCAGGGGGCGGTTCTGGGCAGCCATTGGACGGCGCCGGGAAGGGGCGGGGCCGGGGCAGCGCGCGAAGGCTCGAAGCGGTCCCCGGGCGGCGGGAGCGCGGGCGGGACATGGCGGCCGTACCGGTAACAACGGAGGGCCCCGCTGAGGTGAGTCCTGCCGCTCCCCTCCGCTCTGCATGGCCGACCGGCCGGCTTGCTGCTGGTGGCGGTGGCAGCTCGCGGCTGCCTGCGGCCTTGCGGCTGGTCTGGCTGTAGCGCGGTGGAAGGCCGGGAGGGACAGCGAGGGCGGTGGTGGTTCCAGGAACCGTTCCGGTACAGTGCCCGTTCGGGTAGCTGTGCCAGTGGCGGTGGCAGTAGCTAGCAGCCACCCCTGCCCGCCGCCTTTGATCCCGGGCGGTCCCGCGCCGTCACCGGGCTCGCCCCTCCTGGCAGACTACAGCTCCCAGCATGCCCCGGGCGGCCGCGGGGCGCGCTGGGAAGGCCGCGCTCGGCCGGTCTTGGCGAGGTGCATGCCGGGAGGGCTGCTCCGCCCGTGGTGACGGGTCTGAATAAAAATCAATAAATAATAAAATAATGAATAACAGTCTTTCAGTCTGAATACAGCCACAGCAGTTAATGTCGATCCTCTGCTTTTTCTGTGCAAACTAGCTTTTAATTACTATCCTATATGTAAACACCCATTTGTATTGATAAATATGGTAAATATCAACAAATATCAATAATAACAAATATTGCTTAATATGGAGATATCAATACCGATAGTTAAAATATAAGGAGACTGCATGTGCATCTCATTGTGTGTGAGTGTTCATAGTCACGGTTTTGGAATGAATTTGGATGCCAGAATCAGGACTAACTAAACAATGTTTACCCCAGTAAGAAAAATCTTATTTTCCTTTGTAGCTTCCGCTGGCAGATTTGAACCCAGACTTGCAGAAACCCCTGGACAGTGACTCTGACAGCGGCCAGGGCAGCTGTGAGACGGCCTCCCCTGGTCCCCTTGGCAAGGGCACAGCATCCTTCGAGGACAGAGGTCTGTAACGTTTCCATGAATTGTTTTTCTCTATCACTACAATTTTTTGTTTCATAAATACCTTTTAGGAGGTTGTCACTGCGTGACCTGCAGGAATCCAAACTCTTTTTGTTGCTCAGAATGTGGGCGGGTGTCTTTAAACCTCTGAAAAGTGTGTTTTGAGCTATAGATATAAAAAGAGTAAATGGGATGTATCTTAATTACTTATTCACTTTCTTTTCTGTTTTGTTTCATCTATGTCTTGTGATTTTTGTCACTATTTCAAGGCAAGACACTACGAGTGAAGGATTTTCAGGTTTGCCTTTTTTTCAAAGGTTAAAACCTGTAATGTCAATTTGGGTTAATTAAATGCTGTTCTCTGGGGAGAAGTGGAGTTTGAAAAGTTGAGTTCAAGCTCGTTTGCTGTAGATGGTGACATATGTGAAATTCAACGGATGAAAATTTGTTTGTTTGTTAATTAATTAACTCGTGGTGCTTTCCTTTTTTATTTTCATGTGTGTTACCAGATTCAGAGGAAGAGATTTTTGTGCGTAAAAAAGCAAAAAACAAGAAGGTGCTCCAGGACAGCGAGAGCGAAGAGGGGGAGGATGGAGGCTCATCTGTGCAGGAAGGTGCTTTGAGTGGAGATAAGGAAAATGGGGAGGAAAATGGGGAGGAAAAGGAGAAAGTTGCTGCTGAGAAGAACAAGAAATCCCATCGGATCCGCCCGGCTCTGCAGGACAGCGATGACAGCGACACTGGTGAGCGGGTGCAGATTGAAAACCTTGAAACAAGCAGGAGGTCTGGCTTGCCTGAGGGTGAGCTGGAAGAAGAGAGACCCCTAAAATCTGGGAAAAAGTACAGAAAACATAAACATAAACACGACGTTGAAGAGGAGCCAGCAAAAGAAGCTGTAGGAAAATCCAGAAGGAGGAAGGAAAAGGAGAAAATAATGGAGTCTATTAAACAGCTGAGGAAAGAAAAGAAACCTGTGACAGAGGTGGGTATTTTGACAGAAAACCTCAGATAATTCCTCAACTAAATTCAATTTATTATTGCTTGTGGTTATTCTGTTCCAAAGCTTCGGTGCTGTGTCCACATTCCTGCAGCAGGTTTGGGATCCATGGAACACCGTACAGTTCTAACCTGCAAAGTCTGCAGGGTCATTTCAATTAAATTGCATTAAATTTGCAGTTTAAGGAAGTACAAAACCCAGTGCTTGATGGTTTAATGTAATTTTAAATTAATGTCAAAGAACCAAAGGGACCTTCTGAAAGGAATCACACAAATAATTTATTCTCAAAGCAGGTGGATGGTGGTGAGAGGCTTCCCTTCAATGACAGTGGATGTCTTCTGGATGACAAGGAACTCTTTGATAATGGCTTGGAAGAGGAGAATGATGAAGAGGAGGATGAAGAGTCTCTAGAATCCATTCGAGCAGCTGTGAAAAACAAAATAAAACAATACAAGGTAACACTTGGCTGGGATACAAAATTATTGTAAAGGTGCTCTCTTTCAAACTGATAGAGAATGGGTTTAGATTCTATATTGGGAAGAAATTCTTCCCTGTGAGGGTGGGGAGAGGCTGGCACAGGGTACCCAGAGAAGCTGTGGCTGCCCCTGGATCCCTGGAAGTGCCCAAGGCCAGGCTGGATGGGGCTTGGAGCAGCCTGGGGCAGTGGAGGGTGTCTCTGCCCATGGCAGGGAGTGGAACAGGATGATCTTTAAGGTCTTTTGCAACCCAAATCATTCCATGATTACTGGATTTAGTAGGAATTCGTACCTGGGCAGGTTCTAAAACTCTCTTTGACCATGGTGGAGTTGTGCTGCTGTGGCAGAGGAGAGAAGAGCCTTCTGGATTTTGTTTTTAAGGATGGAGGGATGCTGTCCTGGCAAGTTAAAAAGATAATGCTGGAGTAGGAACTTTGGAAATCTGCCCTTGTGTGGGGTTTGTGGTGATTTATGAGAACATTTGCTGGCTTTGCTGGCCAGTGGTGGTTCTGTACAGTTATTTTTGATGTGTTTGCCCTCAATAGTGCCAGTGTATCAAGAGAAAATGTTGAATTTCTTCTTATGCCCCATAGAACAAAGAACGTTTTCCTGAGGGTGAAGGCTACAAACATGTATTTGATGAGGAGGATGAGGAGCCTGTATTAAAGGAGCCAAAAAGGAAGGTGAAGTCTTCTTTTTAAAGCTCTGTGTTGTTTGTTGTGACTAAAATGGTTTTGTATGCACAGTGTGGTTTTGGATTTTTTTAAACTGATGCTTTATTCTGACTCCTTTCTGTTTGAAAGGGAAAAATAAAGTATTTAAGAGGTAGAGAGAGAGCCCCATGTTTTGTTTCCTGACTTCAGGAGCCTTTGTTTTCTCCCCTTAAGGAGCGGAAAGCAGCAAGGTTAAGTAAAGAAGCCATTAAACAACTACACAGTGAGACCCAACGACTTCTCAGAGGTAAAATTAAATTCTTTGCATGTAAAGGGATATAAACTGTTCAGAAATTCAGAGAAGAAATTGAAAGAATTTACCCAAAAGTTTAGAGCCTTCTTTGACCTAACATGGCTTGTTGAGGGTTGAAGGGTGCAAGACCATTTTTATTGAAGAACCTGTTAAAGGCATTTTTGTAACGAATGAAAATAAAGATGCTCTTTATCAAATAAAGGGCTCAGATGATGTTTTAAATCGTCTCTCCCTGTCTTTCTCTGGCAGAATCATCCGTGTCTCTCCCTTATCATGTGCCTGAGGCCAAAAGTGTTCACGACTTCTTCAAGCGCAGACCTCGACCAGCCTGTCAAGGAAATGCCATGGCCTTGCTGAAGTAAGGACTTAAACCTTCCCCATACAATTTTTTCATAAACTTTAAGCATCTCAAGCTTTTCTTTTGAGGATAACCAGACTTTTTTAGGCTCCTTTAAATCCATAAAAGTAGGAAATTAGGGGAATGTCATTGCTAACATCAGGCACTGCTGCACTCCTGACACAGTCGTACTGTTGAAGTCATCAGGGCCAGGAGTAACTCAGATTCAGTGTTACTTTAAGGGGATTTAGGCTGAACCCCAATTATTTACTTGGACTGTTTCTTCTCTGAGTAATGTGTAGTAAAATCCTGAAGCTGCAGTAGTCACAAAATCCCTCAGGAATTTCATGCTGTGATTCTGTAACCAGTACAAAGCTTTTACGCTTCCTTAAGTTCTCATGATGTTTTCCAGATTTCTGTCCTTCACCTCTTCCTACGCATTAATGAGAATAATTAGAAAATGGTTTGTTCCTCTCAGTTTGTCCTCAGCCTCATCTCCCTTTCACTCTAGCCATGGGTGGTGTGTTTCTTGCTGCCTTTCTTAGGTCCTCTAAATACCAGCTGCCCCTAAATGAAGAATCTGCAGCCTCCGGGAACTCAAGCAAGGATTGCAAAGATGGGCCAGTGGAAGGGGATCAATCAGCAGCTGCTGAACCAGAAACGAACCTGGGCAGAGATGTTGATGCCTCTGTGACTGAGCCTGTCGCTGCTGCAGGGAAGAGCTTGCCAGAGGACTGTGCTGAGCAGCCCGGGCAGGACAGGGAGGATTCTCACGCAGTTACAGGAGCTGTAACGAGTGATGGTAACACAGAGGAACAGCAGCTCTCCAGCTGCCTGAGCGCTGACTGCGATGGGCAAAAGGAGAGCGAAATTCCTGCAGCATCTGGAGAAGCCCTCGTGCAAAGAGGGGAAACAGCACCAGAGGTACAAGGTGAAACATCCAGTCAGCAAGTGGGGCCTGGACTGGTGGCACAGCCGGAAAAAGTGAGGAAATCCAGGCTGGATAAACTGCGTGAACTGGGAATAGACGTGTCCATCAAGCCAAGAATCTGCTCTGACAATGAATCCTTCATAAACCTCGATGAAGGGGATTCAAATAAAGGTATTACTCGTGTTGTAGTCCTAAGCACTGTTGATCTGAGCTGGGCTGGAAAATTCAGAATATTTAGGTGATAGAACAGTCAGACACATTCACTTGCTAGTGTGGATTCTTTGAGACGTTAACAGAAATTTAGAATTGCCTAGGGGCTGGGAGGCTGGGCTGGAAGTGAACTGAGGTCTTGTGGATCAGTGGTAGTCAATGGTAAAATAAGTTAATATTGGGTAATATCAATTAAATACAACTTGCAGCAAAAATAGTCTGTAGTGGTTTATTATCAGTCAAATGGAATTGTTTTGCAAATATTTTAGTATTAAAAATTTAGCTTTTAAACTGTCTTTGGCGGCAAAAAAAGCTCAAGACCTACTCTTGCCACAACTTTTTACAATCAATGCTTTTACGNATTTAGCTTTTAAACTGTCTTTGGGGGCAAAAAAAGCTACAACTTTTAACAATCAATGCTTTCACATGCTATCCCATTAATTTAATTAATATGTGTATTTAAAGAACTAGAAGCCCTGAAAGCACGATTCTTGAAGCACACTCTCCAGACATCGAAATCCAAAGCAGAACGGCCCATAAACATGAACATTATCCGTAAGGAAACCACGTCTGATGGGAAGGAGGAGCTGAGAGCAGACGTGGTGCCAGCAGTTCTGGCTGCAGAGAGCCTGGAGGAAACAGTCCACACGAAGCCAGGTTGGTGGGGGAGAAGAAGAGATGAGGATTGAATTGGAAAACAGTTTTGTCTTTATTTTCCTCTCTCATGCTCTGTTTCCCAATGCTGCCCTTTGAAATAGAGGTGAAGGAATCTTCATCTGTAGGATTACTGTGGATGTTCCCCATAACGGATAGCTCAGTTTTAATAAAAAAATCCTTGGTACACCACTTAAGTAGCAGTGGCCTGTGCAGGACAGCCTCAGTCAGATCTTTGTGACTGGTTCCTTGGATTTTTGATGCTCCCATGAGAAGCTGTGGCTGCCCCATCCCTGGCAGTGTCCATGGCCGGGTTGGAGGGGGCTTGGAGCAACCTGGGCTAGTGGAGGGTGTCCCTGCCCATGGCAGGGGTGGAATTGGGTGAACTTTAAGGTCTCTTCCAAGGCAGCCATTCCCTGGTTCTGTTCGTGCTCAGGTGAAAAGCTGCAGGCCCTGAAGGCCAAGCTGCAGGAGGCCATGAAGCTCCGCAGGACCGAGGAGCGGCAGAAGCGGCAGGCGCTGTTCAAACTGGACAACGAGGAGATGCTGGAGGACGAGGAGGAAGAGGAGGAGGAGGAAGAGATGACAGATGAGTCTGAGGAGGAGGAGGAAGAAGAAGAAGAAGGTGATCACGAGGTCTGTACGCAACATTTTTCCCTAACCTCATCAGCGTCTCCATTCTGCTTCCTCTCCCCACTGGAATGGGAGTTTTGTACACTACAAATTAGGGAAATTGCTAAGAATTCTTCCTAGAAGCTAAAAAATTGCTCTAATTGGCATATTCAGGGTTTGGATTGTCTAACCTTGAATTATGAGGATTTTCTTTATTTGTCTAAACACTATTAAAACCAAATAGAAGCGTTTAAAATATTCTGATGCCCTTTTCTCTTTTTATAAATCCTTGGCTCATCGCTGGCAGGGCCAAACAGGTCACATATGCCTGACCTGGGGTAAGGTTTGCCATGGCAATAATCATTATATCTGTGCTGGTTTTTTGGGGGATGTTTTTTAGAATTCAGAATTTCTGCTTGATGAAGCAGAGGAAGATAATGAAGATACAGAAGAGAAACACGTCGAAGATGGTGATAAAGAAACTGATAAAGAATCAATTGACGGAGAAAAGCTGGAGAAATCTGAACACTGTGATTCTGTTCTAAAACATCCTTCAACAGAGTCTACATTGATGCTTTTTAAGGACAGCTCCTCAAAAATGGGGTAAATAAAGCCTTAAAAATGGTGACTGGAAAATTTTAAATTTGATCATCGTGTGTAGATGTTTTTATTTAAAGTGCCTTTTATAAGTATTTTTGTGTTACCTTGTTTTTTTGCAATTCATCCTGGATTTAATAATAAATACCTTTTCTTTAATGAATTGCAGATATTCTCTTCCTGATGAGAAACTGGAAATGGAAGAAACTGCAGACAAACAACCTACCAAGTTAGGTAAAGTAGGATTAATGCCCTAGATAACCACTTTTTTTTTTTTCACTTAGTACATGTAAAAGATTCTATTTAAGATTGATATTCAGTATTTCTCTTATTTCTTCACCTGTATATTTACCCAGTATGATTATAAAAGTTCAGATTGATGAAAAAATGGGAGGGCTTGAAAAAACTAGAGGGAAAAAAGTTCAAAATAAGAGTGGAAAAAATATGAAATGTTGGAAATCAATAAGATGAAATTCAGCAAAAAAGTGCAGTGTGCATCCTGTGAGAAGAAGGAAATCCAACACGACCACAAAATGCATTTTTAGCAAGGTGTCAATGTTGCGAAATATATTGAGGTTTTACTGGATCGCACACAAAAAAAATGCTAAGCAGTGTTGTTTTTTTTAATTTCCAGATGATGATGATTCATTTTCTCTACCAACACTGGCGAAGGAGAGCAGCCACAACAGCAGCTTTGAGCTCATTGGCTCCATGATCCCCTCGTACCAGCCCTGTAACAAACAGGCCTCGCGGGGAGGGAGCTTCTTGCCTGCAGCAGGGGGGTTCAGGTCCCCCTCCCCAGCTTTCTTCAGAACCAGCTTTGTCAGCTCTGCTTCCAAGGTGAGATTCTCAGTCCTGGTCGTGCCTTCTATTAACTCAGTGCGTAGTGAATAAATGTATTTTTTCCTGATGGTTAGATCCATTAAAAAAAAAACAAAACCAAAAAAAAAAACCCAAAAAAACCAAACCAAAAAAAAAAACCCAAAAAAACCAAACCAAAAAAAAAAACCCAAAAAAACCAAACCAAAAAAAAAAACCCAAAAAAACCAAACCAAAAAAAAAAACCCAAAAAAACCAAACCAAAAAAAAAAACCCAAAAAAACCAAACCAAAAAAAAAACCCAAAAAAAAAAAAACCCCAAAAAACAAAACCCAAAAAAAAAAAGAAAAAAAAAAAACCAGACAAATGCTTTGGTATCAGAAAGGTTTCAGAAGAGCAAACTGTCCCTGGGGTTTGTG
Source organism: Pomatostomus ruficeps (assembly GCA_013400735.1). Taxonomy (NCBI): domain Eukaryota; kingdom Metazoa; phylum Chordata; class Aves; order Passeriformes; family Timaliidae; genus Pomatostomus; species Pomatostomus ruficeps. Next base: position 12,528 of record VYZT01023560.1, on the reverse strand, counting down.
TCCACATTGGAATGACGTTATAAAACTTTTATTTTAAAGCATCAAACAAAAGGTGCTATAATCTGGCTCTTATATCTAAAATATGTGCATCATAAATATGACTTTTAAGAATGCTCACATGGGCTACACAACATCTGATGTCAGTGAACTCCTGTGGTGTATTGGAGCAGCATGGACATAATTTAACTCCTGCATGGTTTGGGTTGGAAGGATCCTCAAAGCTCATCCCATGGGCAGGGACACCTTTCACTATCCCAGGTTGCTCTAAGCCCCATCCAGCCTGGCCAGGAATGCTTTCAGTGGTGGGGCAGCCACAGCTTCTCTGGGAAGTTTATTTGGATTTAAATCTAGGCTTGCTAAACAACTTATATATTTTTATATTCCCTTGACTAGAGCTCAGGAAAGACCTCTGAGCCTTCTCTTCCCATAGAAGATTCCCAGGACCTGTATAACGCCTCTCCTGAGCCCAAGAGTTTATTTCCAGGGGCTGGGGAGTCAAGGTTTCAGTTTTCCCTGGAAGATGACACTCAGAGTCAGCTGCTCGATGCAGATGGGTGAGTGAGGGGTGTAAAGGATGGTGTTTTGTGCCTGTTAACAGAAACAGGATGTGCAGACCAACATTTTTCTGACCACAGCCTTTCTCTCAGGTTCTTGAACGTCGGACACCACAGGAATAAATACCAGTCCTCAAAGCATCAGCTGCCACTGGCTAGCATGGATGAGAACGCCATGGATGCCAACATGGATGAGTTGCTGGACCTGTGCTCTGGGCAGTTCAGCAGCCAAGCTGAGCACGTGCCAAACACCAGCAGCACCAAAAAGCAGAACATGGAGGAGCTGCTCAATCTTTGTTCAGGAAAATTCATGTCTCAGAGTATGTCCTGAATTCTCTTCTCAGCTTTGCTGGTTACTTGATTTAGAAGTGTTTAGCTGAGGTAGCTTCAGGTCTGGGCACTGATGCTCCGTGTGGAATTTTGTCTTTGTTGGGAGCATGCACTGTGTTATTTCTAGGATGTTTTATGACACTTTAAAAGCAGAAATAAATTACCATATTTTTCCTTTCTGTAGCAGGTTCTCCAACGTGGGCTTCTTCAGTGTCCTTCAAGGCAGGAAAAGACAGTGACATAGAAGATCCAATGGCAGAGGCTCTGGAGCTCTGTTCAGGCTCCTTTCCCACAGACAGGTTAGCGTTGCTCTCCTAAAATGTACAGAGGTTTATTCTGGTAACTGTCTCCTTTCACTCTTAAAAGTGTTTTCTTGTTTGACATCAGTTTGCTGCCAGTGAAAGCGAGCTTTGTTTTGGAGGTGAAGGGGAGGAATACTGCAAATTGCTCAGCAATTACTCTCTAATTGGCAGCATAAACTGTTTCCACAGCTACTGTGACAGAAACTCTTTGTCTTTCACTGACAGTGAAAGAAACAGTGAAGAACTTTCATTAAACTGAGAAAAGATGATTAAAAGTGGGACTTTCGGAGTCTGTTCTGGGCTGTTGCCAAATTTCCATAACCAAGTGTAAAGTTGGATATTTGGAGTTTTTTATTGACTAAATTGAAAAGTGTATGGCCGCCTGACAAAGGGATAATGAGACTTAACAAGTGGGAATGGTAGGAGGATCCAAGAGGAATTTGAGAGGGGGAAGAAAACTGGAAATTAGTATTTGTTCCATGGTTTGTGCAAGTGAAGACCTGAGGTCTTAAAATATCAACACTACTGGGGATTTGGGGCATTTATAGGTAAATGCTGCTGGGGATTGTAGCTCCGAGCACTCACAGGGAATTGCCTCACAGCAGCCGATGTGGGTGTTGAAATTTTGCCTTGATTTACTGGAGGTGAAATGAAAATGCCTTTCTGCCGTTTATGTTTTCCCTAGGGAAGAGGAAGAGGAGGAGGAACAAGAAGAACTTGGTGGTTTTCAGCTTCTAACAGACGACGAGGCCTTCGCAAGTGAAGAGGTGGGAACTGATGGAGCTGGGCAGCTGTGGATAAAATGGATAATTCCATTTCTCTTCTGAGGTTTTTATTATATCCATCAATGCAAAGTACCACAACTTCCATGACAAGCTACTGAAACATTTTTCAGAGCAAACTTTGGGTCATTTAAAAGTTCTCCTTAATATAATGATACAGTGAAAAATGCAAATCCTCTGGAATATGCCTGGTGTTTTAGTGTGTTGTTAATTGAAAAACAGATTAATCTGTCATTGCAAAGCAATCCACTCTCAGAAATTCCTTATTTCTGAAAACTTCCTCTCTGACAGGATGAAAAAGGTGAAGATAGTGCTGCTGAAGAAGCAGAAGTGAGTGATGAAGAGGAAGAACTGCTGAGACATAGACCAGGATTGAAGAAAAAACTGTAATTATTTTTTTATCTTAATTACCAGAGAGAATAGAATAATTAACTAGATTGTTAAATTTCTAACTAGCACTAGGAATTTAGTTTGGAATTATTCCCTCTCCAGCATGAGTAGCTGATGTTTATATGATCTGGTTTTTTACTTCAGTGCTGACACCAAATGCATGAGTTTATGTTGCTTGTGGGTTATAGATGATTTCCATTATAATTTTCATTATAGATGGAAATCAGAAAACCACAATAAAAGCAGTGCAAGATTTTTTTGACCAAAAAAAGGGATGCAAGAATATTGTTGTCATTCCTCACGTCTTAAGCTCTTATTTGTTCTAGCAAGTAAAACACAGAGCTGGCAGTTATTGCCATCATCTTTGGCAAGGAGTCTGGTGGATGACAATAATTTGGGGTGCCCCATGATGTCAGGCTGTGTGTGTAAGTGTGCAAGAACTCAGGGCTTGGTCTTTCCAAAAATGACATGAGAAATTACGATGCATCCTTAGGAAATGTGTTAATTTAGTGTCAAAAGATAAATCTCGCTTTCTGAAGGTTTGTGCAATGGCTGTTATGCTCCCAAACTGAACTCTTTCCACTTCCCTTCATAGAAAGCTGCAGGATTTCATGGAAGAGGAGGCAGAGCTGTCGGGGAGCGATGTGGGAAGCGAGGATGAGTACGACGGCGAAGACCTGAACGAATACGAAGAGGAGATGATCGATGAGGAGCTCCCGAATGACGCGGAATTAGGGAACCAGATACAGAAATTCCACATGTCAGTGACTCTAGCAGCAGATGTGTGGGTGTGTGAGGCCCTGGCTGTGGGGTGGAACCTGGAATAACCTTTCCCTGTGTCCTGTGCTGGCAGGAAGGCGATGCTGGACGATGACAAGCGCCAGCTGCGCCTCTACCAGGAGAGGTACCTGCTGGACGGGGACCTGCACAGCGACGGCCCGGGCAGGACCAGGCGGTTCCGGTGGAAAAACATAGGTGAGCTGTGATCCAGAGCTAACAGAGGGGGAGAAAAACTGGAAACAGAGCTCGTGTGTGTGGGAAACAGCGCTTAGTGCTCCTCAATTAAGTATTTCAGGAATAAATTGTGGGGGGATAATTTTGGGTTTTTTGTTTGGGGGTTTTTTGCTTTGTTTGTTTGATTGGTTTTAATTTTGGTGTGGTTTTTTGTTTGGTTTTTTTTGTTTTGTTTTGGCTTTTTTGGTTTTTGGGGTTTTTTTTTTTTGTTTTTTCCTAGCCTCCATTTTCAAAACTGATAGCTAGCTATCTTGTTTTGTTGCTCAGATTTTGCATCACAGATGGACATGTTTCAGAGAGATTCAGATAACGATGAGGAGAATGAAGAGTTTGATGAGACAGAAGTGAAGTGGAGGAAGGAGCGATTTGAGCGAGAGCAGTGGCTTCGTGAGCAGGTACTGGGGAGCTGCCAGAAAGGCTTCCTCAGTCTCTCTATCATTGCTGGGTGTGAAATTGTTTATTCCTCAAGTTAAACTTCAATATTAGGTCAGATTTCTCAGCTGAACATGATGCTGTTCATTAACAGAACAAGGAGGATGAAGTATTTAAGAAATTGCAAAAACCTCTTACAGTAGAAAGTAAATAAAAATTAATTTCCATAAATAAATAATTGCTCTACTTAAAGTACCGAATGAAATGTCCATTTATAATACGGATTTTTTCAATTTTACAAAGTGTCTTCTCTCTGCTGCAGAAGGAAAAAAATAAAGAGCAGGAGGAGGAAGAGGAAGAAATTGGTGGAAACAGCGAATTCATGAAACTGGCAAAGAAAGTGACTGCCAAGTCCCTGCAGAAGAAAGGTGAGCTTGATTTTTATTGAAGTGACAAGAAAAGAGAAAGAAAGGTCAGGTTTTGAACTCTTTCCCCCATGTCTCTGCCAGCCAGCCCAGCTGTGGTGGCACAAGACACGCCTCTGTTACCCAGGAACCCGTTTGAAGCCTTCAGACCTGCCAGTGACATCCAGGTGGGTACCAGTCCTCAAAAATGACCTTTCCCAACACAGCCAAGTCAGCTCCTGGTTTGTGTTGTTGTAACACGGTTTGTGTTGTTGTAATGTGTGAGTAGAGAGTGGATTTTCTGTGAAAAACCACTTACTAAGCAGCCTGCCTTGTTCCTGAGAGAGGTTTAATGCAGCTTTTCTTTGCCTTTCAGATAAAAAACGGGTCACTCTTGAACAGACCTAAAGCTGTCCTTCAGAAACTGGCAGCAATGTCAGATCTTAATCCAAATGCCCCTCGAAATTCGAGGAATTTTGTCTTCCATACACTTTCCCCGGAGAAGAGTGAAGAGGCAAAGGAGAAATCAAAACCTCAGGTAAAGATGTGGGTGGCAGGTGCTGCTGGTTGTGAAGATTATTTGTATACACAGACCAACCAGTTAAGAGCACTGCTGTCTTAAATGTGTGCTCTCACGCCAAATAATTCTCTCATAACTCAGAATTTCACCTTTTTTTGGACATGTTGTGTATTCTGATGATTTGACTCCCCTTAGGTGAAGAAGAGAGGCCCTTCAGCAGCGGTAACATCAGTGGCAAAGCGGCCCAGGGTAGAAAGCTCCGAGGAATCCAGTCAAAGCCGAAGCATTTTCCAGTACTTGGAGAGCTGAATATTCCTCTTTGGAGCCCGAGGTTGTTTCTCCTCTTTGCCAGCTGCAGTTTATTTTGCCACCCTGCCAGAAATCACCAGGCAGGGAAACAAATTGGTGCCACCTCATTCAGAAGTTCCAGTAATTTCCAGGCAGTGGTTTTGTGCTTTTTTTCTCAGTCCTCTGTGGCAAACGGGAGCACAAAATCCATTCCTGGTTTGGAATGAAATGCTGACCTGGTCTTTGCCAAGGAAACTTCCACTACTGTGGGCTGTCCTCACAGGTGCTGCAGGGGTATCAGTTCCACCTGGAAATGGCATTGGTGTGGCACAGAAATGCCTCAGGTAGCTGAAAGCGCAATAAAGGAGGGATTTCTGCAGCTCTGGGGGAGAATGAAGCAGCGGTGGCCATGGCAGGACTTGTTTACACTTGCAGCACAAAATTTTAACTATGGCTTCCTCCAGTGTCTTATTGCCTTTAATGTTGAGCATTTATTAAGCTTCACCTTTTAAGAAGCTCTAATTTATCCTTGAAATGTTTACTTTGTGGGAAAGGTCCCAGCCTCTTCTGAGGCAACATGAGAAGGGGTTTCTTTCCAGGTTTTTATTACTGTTGATGTCCTTAAACTTGCAGGTGAATGTGTGTGTGGAGAGGGAAGAACGTGGGTAAAGTGGGAGAGGAGAAGGAGGTTTGGGGGTTTTATTTGCATTGGTGGGGGGAGTTGCCTGGGTTGGTTTGGTCTGCCCAACTTCAGGCTAAATTTAATCGTCCATTCCGTTGTTTTCATGGAAGCTGCACTCATCCAAGAGAAACCATCCATTGCTGAGCAGCCAGTAAGGAAAGGCTGCTCTAGGATGAGGGATTAATAAGGAACCGTCATTCACGACTATTTTAAATAGAGTGAGAGAAACTCGAGCCAGAGTATCCTGCATTTTTGGTGCTTCTGCTCACATGTTGAACATGTGAACAATGGTGCTACAGGCTCCTGCTCTAAGACTAAACCTCTCTGGGCCTGGGTGTCACATACTTGAGGTGCCGACACCGTCGGAGAAGTGTCCAAGCTGTAAATTTTGTAACATCGTCAGCACACGCCCGGTGTGCTGTGTGTAAAATATTTTATTGTACAGTATGTTATAAAGAACTATGGTACTAATGGAAGTGCAACTTTACAATAAAACATGGTTTTAATTTTGGAGGCAGTTGGAATTAATTTGTAGGATTTCACTCTGTTGTGTACATGTCTTGGGGGTTTTTTTTCCCCCAATATTTTTTATTTCTAAGTCTTTATGTCTTCATTGCTGCCTTTTTTTTTTTGTAGCCACAAGTCAGCCCTTCACTAGGAACAGCTGCAATAATATTGGAATACAACAAAAACAACCCCTTGTGTTTATTGGAGTGTGGATTTTCAACTCCTCAAGTCTTCCGCTTGGGTTTGCATAAAATTCTTGGCCTGGAGAATATGTTTTTTTCCTGCTTCGATAGTTTTGGATTTTTTTAGTTCCTAGACAAAACTTCCTTTATCCTTGTGTTAAGAAGTGTCTATTTCAGTTCATTATAGCAATTCTAATTATTAGTGAACCTGGATCTGGGATGGGAGGTTTAGGGAAGAGGAATCACCTTTCCTCCTTCATTATCAGACTTTTCTTGAAGGACCACATAACGAAAAGATTTCTGAACACCCACTTAGTTCTTTATCAGTGTTTCACTGATCTGAAAGTTGCACTAATTCAGCACAGATTTATTTCAAGCTCCAAAACTGGGCATTTTCGCTGAATTTTGCTCCCTCTCTGCCACTAGAGTGCAGCAAGAGAATGCGCTTCCTCTGGCACGGGGGCAAGGCAAAATCATTAAAGCTTAAACTGTGTCTTGACTTCAGGGGAAATTCTTGCAGTTTTCCATGCTCTGGCATTGCAAAGGATTAAATTTATGGAGACCTGTAATTGCTACACTTTTGCATTAGAAAGTGGCAGCTTGAAGAGCACCTTTGGAGGGTTGGCTGAGCCCTGGTGCTTTCCTGGCTTCTCCTCAGCACATGCTACCAGCCATAATTACGGCTTTTATTTTGCTTTCCCTGTAGAATTTTCCCATTAAAATACATTTTCCTTCTTCCAGAGCCAAGGGTAGAAAAATACTGTTGAGCCTGAAAAGCTTATAAATTGAAATACACGGAAGGGGAAGGTTTCTGGCTGCATTTCCCCCGCAAGAACTTTGCAGCAGTTCGGGGTTTGTGAGTTGCTGCTCGAAGCTCTGCATTGAGCCCCAAAATTCCTTGCCTGGGAGCATATTCCATGCCAGGGAGTGGGGGCAGTGGCAGGAGGCCAAGGACAGGTTCTGGAGGAGTTGGAGTCTCAACAGGAGCGTTGAGCCTCGTGCTGAGATGCTGCTGCTCATTGTGGGGCTTGGGCCCGACCCTCACCTGTGCTCCCACCCCTGCCCTGCCCTGCTCCCATCCCTCCCCCGGCTTCGGCTCTCCCAGGGCTGCCCCCCTGCTCCTGTCTGGCACATGAACTCGGCTTTGCCTTCTCATTTTCAGGTATCGATTCAGCTCCCCGCTCCTGGCACGGACATGAGGCCACTGCGCTCACGGGGAGAAAAATCCTCCCTGTTGGTGCTGGAAGTGCCAAGAGTGGGCTGGGAAGGAGGGAATGAGGGTCCTGCATCCAGCCCCAGGCCCTGCTGCAGCTCAGCCCAAGCAGGAGCTGGTCAAAGGTTGCACTCGATGATCCTGGAGGTCTTTTCCAGCCTCTGTGATTCTGTGGGATGGTGTCTGCAGGGCTATCCTGGGCTGAAGGAAGAGCTGCTTCCACTTTTCCTTTTTTCCCACTGACTGTGCCTTGGGATAGCTCGGAGCAGTTACAGCTGAGAGCTGTGATGTTTGGGTTTAACTTTGGTGCAGAAGTGGCTGCAGTCTGGAATTTTCACCTCAGCTGGGCAGCTCCAATAATAACTCCTCTCTGTGCCTCAGTTTCCCTTTCCCACACAGGGGACAGGAGGGAGAAAGGCCCTGGGATCTGAGCTCCTGCTCCTCGACTGCACCACGGGAGCCTTGGTGAGAGCAGTGCTGAGTTTGCTGAGAGAATGAGCTTTTGGGAACCCAAATGATAATGAAGAAATTTTTAAAAAGGACTTAAAAGCAGGGGGAGGAGCGGCCCTGGGTGCGTGGTAAAGGTTGACATTGCAGACACGTTTATAATCCCAGCTCCCGCCGCCGCGCGGCTCCTCAGGGCTCAAGGCACTCACTGAATTATGTTTTCTTTCCCTTTTTTGCCAAGAGACTGAAAAGGGGAGAGAAAAAAAACTATTTGTTTGTCTTGTCTAATTTAATTTATGTTATTTATCAAATAGACAGGTTATTTGGGAAACCAGATGGACCCAGGCTAAAATCATCTGTATTTCCAACATGTGAAAAATTATGTTGGGGTGGACACATGAAAGGCAGCGTGGGGCAGGTTTGGTGAGCACTCACCACGTGAGCTCTGCACCTCATCTGTCCTGGGCCTCTAATCAGTTGTCCCAGACCCATTATGAGGGTTAAAGGACAAGAAGACCCCCAGGCACCCACGGAGGTGTCTTCCAGAGCAGCCATGTCACAATTATTTACCCTCCCTGGCTTTCTCCCCACTCATTGACTGGTGCATCCCTTCCCCAGGGATGGATGGAGTGGATTTTTGGGCCTAAATAAATGTTTTTGTTGAGTTTGGGAGCAGAGCAGGTGATGGGTTTGGTGTCTGTTTTCTCCTCCTTTGGGTTTTCTTGTTGGAAAAGGAGAAACAGGAGATGGAGAACAGCAGGGATGGCTTGGAGAGCAGCAAGCGTGGCTGAAAGGGAGTAAATAATTCAAGAAATACAGAAATATGAAAGGAATACAGTAAAACCAAGAGCCCTCTGTTATTAATTGGTTGATTGACCTTCCCTGTGCCCCAGGGCAGGACCCCAGTGGCCAGGGGTGTCCTGGCTGTGCAGAGTCTGGTCAAGCTCATGGCACAGAAACAGCTCTGTGAGACCTGCAGGGTTCACTGGGTGACCTGTAAAGCAAAAGTTTCATTCCATATTAACTATTAGTCATTAATATTAATTCCAGCGCCGCGCGTGCTCCGTGCAGACAGATGTTCAGTCCTTGGGGGTTGTTATTTTCTCTTGTATCATCCAGAAGCCCAATTTAGGGCTGACTCCAGCTCTGCCTCTCCAGGCAGCAGAGATCTAAACCAGCTGTAATTAAAGAAAACGACATAAAAGATTGCAGGGTGTGGGGGGAGGGAGATCAGCGAATCTTACAGCTTTGCCAGAGATTAATTTTATTTTTAGCTAATATTTTTCTCTGCTCCTCAGGGCTGTTTTCATGCAACACACTCTGTGCTGCTTCCCTTGCAGTGGCCCATTGATTTTCAATATTTGATGGTGTTTGTGCACGTGGCCAGGGGGGATCGGTATCCGAGGGACACGTTCACGTGTGTCCCGGCGCCCTAAAAGCCACCTGAGGTATCCCAGCCCTCACCTTTGCCACGGGGATGCTGCTCAGAGCCCAGAGGCCCCACTCCATCCTGGCAGGGCTGGTTGTGGCTGCTCTGCCAGGCCAGGCTCAGCCCCGAGGTCCCAGCTGGAGGTGGGGACACAGGCCAGCCCTTCAGCACCTTCCTGCACTGCCCAATTCCCAGCTGCCGCTTCACAGACCCTCGTTTCTGTGCAGGAAGAATAATTAACCACCAAGGCTCTGATGCCGCCTTCCCGACTGCTCAGGACCCAGAGGTGGCATTTCCACATTCCTGCTTTGCACGGAGCCTGAAGGAAACCCTGAACCTTGCCCAAATAACCAGCAGATTAGAGAAAGAATGGCTTTTCCTTCCTCCCTCCTGCTCCTCAGTGAGCTGGGATGGAGCAGAGGGGTCTAATCATGCCTGGGAATGTGACACTCAGGAGCTGCCACTTGGGCTGGCTTTTCCCAGCTCCAGGCTGGCACTGTGGTGGACCGGGGCATTGCTGTGGCTCACTGAGCACCCTGAGCCCACGGCTGGCAGGGCTGGGGTGCCTCAATGAGCCACCTCAGCAACCTCCCAGTCAAGGACCCACAGAGAGGTCCTGGCATCCAAGACATTTCCCATCCCAGCTCCGTGGTGACCACAGCCGGCGTTTCCTGCAGAATCCACATCCCATCTTTGCCACTGCTCATGCAGACACTCCAACCAAAGGCAACACCAACCCATCCGGCCACTGCTGTAAGAGGATAATTAAATCAACAGGCAATTAAACCCTCCATGTGGTCCCCATTTCGTGTGACGTGAGGGTGATGCTCACAGTGCAAAGCTCCGAGTGAGGCATCCGGGATGAGCTCACAGGCAGCACCGGGCTGGTTTTGGTGGCCTTTGCTCCACCTACGGATTTGCTGAGGGTGAGTGAGCCCCGAAGTATAACAGCTCCCGAGGTGTGACTGCAACCAGCCCCCAGTGCGACCCTCTGCAGTCACTCCATCCGTCCCCTCCTGCTGCCAAGGGAGAAGGAAGGAAGGGAAGAGCAGATGGGATCACTGTGGTTGGCAAAGACCCCTGAATGTCTGCAGGGGCAAAGGCAGGGCTGGAGGAGTTTTGGTACCCCTCAGCCAGCGCCCGGCTCAAGTGTGGAGGGTTGGGATTTGTCCCACTGGCTGGGTCCTGCCCATGGCTCCTGCTGAAAGGCTGTGAGCGACACTGCTGGAGTCTCCAGCTTGAATGGAAACTGGAGATGCCAAACAGGAGATGGAGAACATGCCTGGCAGGGCTGGGGTCTGGTGAGGCTGTTGCTGGTGGGCTGGCAGGTGAGCCAGGCATTGGATCTACTCCCTAAAGTCACAGCCCCATCCCAAGAGCTGTGCCATGGTGGCCACGGGGTGTTTTAAAATCAAAGTGCAGGATCTTACAGCAAAATCCTCACACAAATTTCACCAGGGCTGCTATTGAGGGCATGGGGCTGATGGCACTGCCCTGGGGGGCTGATGTGATCCCCAGTGATGGGGAACAACCAGGAGGGGACATTGCTCTCCGCTCTGCCCCGGTCCCCCCATGGTCCCCCAGCTCTGGGGTCGGGGCTGGCTGAGCCGGTGCTGCCGGGAGCCACGCGCACATCCTGCGAGGGGAAGAGCCCTGCTCCCAACATCTGCTTGGCGTTTGTTTGTCTTTCATTCCCGTTCCTGCCCTGCCTCCCCCTCCGCTTTCATCCCTCCATCTGCACAGGCCTAAAAATAGGGCCGTGGCCAGACTCGGTCTGTGCCTCATCGGCCCATCGGGACTTTGGTGTCATCCCATTTGTGGCCTGACAAGGTGGGGACAGGACCCACTTGTGTCCCTCAGATGCCACTCTCCTGCCACAGAGCGGTGATGTCAAGTGGCCGTGCAGGGGTCCCTGCACCCCTGGCCTTTGCCCTGGGTCCTATTCCCTGCTCCCAGCCCAAAATGCTCCACCCTGGAACCTCATGGCAGCCCCTGCATGGCCCCACTGCCTGGGGTGGGGGTGACACCAGCTGCAAAGGTGCCCATGTGGCAGAGGAGGAGCAGAGGGGTGTCCCCAAACCCTCCACTCATGGACCCTCCAGAAGTGCCTGGGGTGAAGAAGTGGAGCCACAGGGACACCTTTATCACCTGGCTGAGGCCACAGCAGGACCTGGTTGTGCCACCTGCGCTGCTCTGGGGTCCCTGTGGGCTGCTCGGGGGGTCCCCAGGGGCTGCTCCGGGACTTTCCTTGCCTCCTGCTCCCCAGGCAGGCTCATCCCCGGAGTGTGGAGCAGGATGAGCATCAATTTGGCAAGTCCCTGTGTCCCCCTGCCCGTTCCCCAAGTTGCTATGAATAAATCATTGTTTTATTAAAGAGAAGCAGCTGCTTTTTTTCTTCTCCCTTTTTTTTTT